>CM038679.1:85027771-85324845 GCA_021605205.1 Aegilops longissima
CTCTGCCGATTCCAGATCTCTCTCGGTTCAACGTGTCTCTACCCTGTGGGTGGCTAGCCCTATTTATAGGCAAAGGCCCTGGGCCTCTTCCCAAATATTGAGCGGGAAGGGCGCCAACAATTGGCCATTTTGAAGGGGAACATATGGTACACTTATCCTGACTAAAGTTGGTCCTCGCTTTGTCAAAGGCTGCAGTGTGGCCTTGGCTTGGGCTCCACAATGACTTCCTTCCTGCCGTTGGACTGGTCTTGGTCTTGTTGCAGAAATGGATGCCTTTGCTTGATGCCCTACTTTGCTGGCTCCCTTTGCACCAAAGAGGAAAGGAGGACCAACTGCTTGGTGGCGCCCTTTGGCGCCCTTGGTCATCATGGCTTGCGTCATGGGCACCTCGTGAGGTACCCGCCTTGACCTCTCCGCCTCCTCATGAGCCAGCCTGATGAGGCCACTTTGAGAAGCTCCACTGTCGTCCGCCCAGCATCTCAGCCCCTCGCGAGGTCTTGAGCTTCGTGTTGATGAAGATGGGCGTGTGCGGGCCCCCTTTGAAGCCCCGCCGCAGGCATGGCAGAGCAAGTCTGGGACCCCGTTCCCGAGCAGCCGACGATGAATGCTTGTTACGACCCATGCCACCCTACTACTCCTACTACTTACTATATAGTACTACTAGTATCGAGGATTCGAGGTGCTGGTTACGTAGTACAATATAGCTCTGATAAAAACACCCATACTGCCTTGTGAAGCATGTGAAGCTAGTACAAATAGTGTACTACTATTGTTGATTGGCCTCATCCGATAACCTGTTGCAATGCAAGTACAATTATGTATTTGGAAAATATTTTTTTGCCTCGTCGCACCACTCACTCACAGCAGCAACTCGAAAGCCATTCATTAATTTAGTAAGTTTATCACAGGCATATCATTTTTTTACATACAACAGGTCATCAACCCACATCGACAACGAGGATACATTATAAATACTAAAGTTTTCACCATACAACAAATAACAAGCAATGAAATGAACTTCAACTCAACCATTCCTCGGTGTTGGAAATGCTTGCTTTGAACCACAAGTGATTCTCTGGGACGGGCCATCTATTGTCGATCTGGAGACCAACACAGGACTGATCATCCAGGCTGAAGCGGCCTACTATATCGATACCGGGTGAGGAACCACCCAAATGTCGAGGTATAGACACGGTTGCTTCTCATAAATGGTAGTAACGTTGTGTCAACATAGTTGGATCGCCTTTCACCATCATTGGATAGTTTTGTCCAAGGAAGGCGAGTTTTCTCCAAGACTATCAATTCTGTACCAGGGAGAAGGAGTTGGCGCTAGCACACTAGTATCCATCCCGAATACCATGCAACAGGTGTTGGAATAGGTCCGGAGAGTGCGAACATGGGAGACTACACCTACTTCCTTAGCAGTAACATCATGAGTGGGCTGTATACACACGAGAAGAGGTGATCCATCAGAATTAGTTGCCAGGCGCCAAATAGTATATGGGTGTTGCTCGTCCTCATGCTCGTGATCATCACCATCATCATCTCCCCCTTGGTTATAGAAATCTTCAAGTATAGGTGGTGGAATGTTCACATGACCTTGGAAACACAAGAAGAAGGTTAATTAGTAAGGCTGGCCATAGTGGGGGTAACATAAGTAGTATCATGCACTTGGGACTCGCAAACATGCTTATGTGGCAGGCAATTAAGGAAGAGAGAGATGGTTATAGTAACATAGGTGAATCTTAGTAACATAATAAATGTGATGCTACTATGTGTCATGCATGGCAATAAATGAGACCACCTATGATACTAATCTAAGATACTATGCACTAAAGGAAACTTGCTAACCCGCATGCATGTGGATGAAACAATTATAATTACGGTGGAAGACAAGCGTGCGAAACAACGAGGATGCCATGCAAAAACAGTGCCACAGTGGTGGCAGCAAACACAAGGCCCTCGTGTTGAATTGCATCAGTACTCATCCGTGTCTGAAACTGATTTTGAGCAATATCCATCCGGTCAAACCACGAGGGGCGGCAACAAGCTTGTCGAAGATAGCAACAACTTCATAGTTGTTGTAATTCCAAACATTTGGGGACTCGAGAAATTGCTATCTTCCGTGAAGGCAGTCACCATGATTGTATTTGAGCGTGCGTACAATACCGGTGTGCTCAACCTCTGGGCGGTCTGCTGAGATTTTTGGAAGTGGAACCGGTCACGAGTGTACACATTCACAAGTTCCCACTCGCAGTTGGACCCAATGTAAACAACCCAATCTCCATTGCGCTTTGCCCAAGCCTTGCCCTCAGCGATGGCATCTTAACATCATATGTATCATTATCAAGCGGCATCAACTTGCAGGCGAGGCCTCCGTCGTGTGGCGCCCGATCATCGAGTCACTGGCGAAGAAGATAGGGAGATCAAACCGCTCCTTGACTCTTGGGTTCCTTGTAATGATGTTATTAGTTGAGTCGAGAATGGGCTTGAGCGAACTTGCCATGCTAGCGAGGTGATGATGTCGCACCGATCAATGAGTTCCTCCACCCGTCATCTTTGATTGGGGCAAGAATAGCGGGGTCGTTTCGTCTGTTCCTCCATGGAGAAACGATCGAACAATGGCGAGAAGAAGGGTGAAGGGCTGAAGGAAAATGGAGGAGGAGAGGAAGGCGTGCAACAGCAGTTCAAATCGAGAGGAAAAGCGAAGAGTCGGTGGGCGGTTGCCGGTTGCCACAGTTCACGAAGGCGCCCGGCCTACATGTCGGTTCGGAAATACTCCTACTACTCGCCGTCGTCTCATTGATATGTGGAACGGGACCACATGTCAAGGAAACATGGTGTGTAATTTCTCCTGCAAAATGCGATCTGGCCGCGTTGGCCGAGGTGCCGCATTAGTTATCGACCTTTATTTTTTAATGGCATGCCGTTCGGTTGAAACACGACTAGCTGATGCTGTCTGCGAGAGAAAATATAAACTACTCTACCACTACTCCACCTCCGATTACTAGTAGTATAAAGAAGATATATAGGCTGGAGCTTGGTGCTTTCTTGCCAAGGGCTGCCCACTTGCTTCTCACACTACCACCCTCTCTCCGAGATCTAAAAAGGGCCCTCTCTCCCTCCTCACGGTGGTCACAGATCCACCGGGAAGAAAAGGGCGTGCAGCATTGGCCTTGCGTCAGTCGGCGGCGAGTCACATGCAGCGACAAGGCGTGCTCTCGGACCTAAGCGCCCAGCGGGATGGCCTCCGTCCCCAAGCTTCGCTGCCGTAGTGTGTGCGGAGGGCGGCGACCCTGGCGAAGCCACTTCCGCCGACCCTCAAGTATGCTACCTCTTTTGAACCATACCCTTGTTCTATTGCCCCATCGGCACATCGTTGCATATGGATCTTTTCCACTCCACCATCTTCCCAATTTGCTATCCTCTGCTTTCTGCTTGCCCTTGAGATGAAAACCATAATTTGCACTATTAAAGGAAACCCTACTTCATGCGAGACTAATGCATATGCAGGTTGAATAAGGAAAGGAAGGGAGGCTGTCTTGTCCAAGAGAGTAGGCATCGAACCGCATCTAGGTTGAAAAGGGAAAATCAGTAGCTAAGGAGCAGTCTCGTGTCTCTTGGTTGAAGAAGGGTAGAAAGGCATGACAACGCAATAGAGAATGACAGGTTGATCGGTTTGTTGTCCTCACATAGGAAAAGGTGGCTAAAGAGAACAAAAATGGGGCGTAATCCACATATGCTGCTGGATATTTGTTGCTCTGGGCAACCATACCTCCCTCACCACTCTGCGTCGTGGAGGTACATCGTCTTGGTGCGCCTTGTCGAATGGGCCTCCCATGCTCTTATTGCCACTTTTTTGCTGTTAGTATAGCATGACAGTCAAGTCAAGCAATGCTACTACTAAAGTGATGCCACATTTAACTAATGCGCTCTCGGTCTAATGCCACGAGATAAATTTAAGCAGCGCCATTTAATGTCCTTTGGATCATTTCAGGGTTAGCTGTTGATTGTGGATGTATTAAAGATTTTTCAGCTAAGGCATTCTAATCTTGTTGCACAGCCGATATACCAATGATGAAACTTGTTACTACCTTCAGATTTTTGCCTTTATTAATGCTTATAGATTACATACCTCACTTTCATGAGATAAGTTAATTTTTTTATGCAGTGTCACCAAAATGCCAAAGCGCTGATGTCATTTTATTTTGGTTAAACTGCACAGACAATTATGAAGACAAGAGGAAAGGTCAGAGTGGGCACCTCCTCCTCGGCTGTTCTCTTGATTAGTTCGATCAAGTTTTATGTTTGATCGATTATCAAGATTGGGATAGCAATTTTAAGGTCCCCGAGTTGAAATGATATTTACCTTGGAGGTACATGGTTTGCAATTTTTTATCTGTCATTAGTTAGTAATGCTAGTTACCTTGAGACTTACGTATTTGGTTTAATGCTCATGCACAGCTAGTATACCAATCTTTGAAACTTGTTACCTTTACATTTTGTATTGTTAATTCTTATAGAAACCTTCCGGTGCTAGAGTTTATTGAAATATGTTCAGTAAAACCATTGTCTTGTACCTGTAATAAACTAACTACTCTCTTGTTGCACTAGCCCTTTGGATTAGTGTATATTTGTAGTATTTAAATGGTGTTGCATTAGCGTATGGACATAAATAAAGTGAGGCAAGCTTTCCCGGATATGTGCTCAAAAAACTACTACCTGTTTTCTAAATACTAGGCGTTTGGGTACTTTAAATTGAACATGAAAGCGTCTTATATTAAGGAACAGAGGGTGTAGAGTTTACTCAAATTATCCGGTAAAGCTAGTCACACCTTTGTTAAAATTAATGTTCATTATGTTATCGGAGGAGATGCGTATGTTTGTCTCTAATGCATCTACTACATACCCGACATCATGATGTAATGTTAAGTCATTTCCTTTTGTACAGTGTCACTAAATTGTCAAGGCGGTGGTGGCATTTTATTTTAGTAGAACTGCACAAAATTTGCTTAAAAGAAGAGGAAAGGTCAGGAATGGCTCAGTTTTTCAGAAATAATTATGTATGCCTTCCTGACATCAGCCGTTGTTGCTTTATTTATTCCTTCAAACAGGTGGTGCTACCTTTTCCCATTAAGAAATTGGAATGCTTATATTTGTGAGTCTATGCTTCAACTAGTGCCACTTTTATAGTAATCACACTTTCAATATCTATGCAAGCAGGGATGCTTGATTTTAGTGGAGCTGCACAAAAGTCAAGCTGGTTCAACATTAGGAGCATGTTTTTTCCAAACCTTTATATCAATTGGTGGCACTATGAGCTGTTCATTACGAAGGTACATGGTTTGCTACTATCTTGCTACTCTTTTGTCTTGTCATTAGATAGTAATACTAGTGGTTTGCATGTGAATTTATTGGCAGGGTGGACCTACATTGGAGGTGCGAGGACATGATTCAATGATTGGATGCTCAATTTTGGTTGTATCGATTTCACCTCTTCCATCACTTGAACATGGTGTGGTATATGTTTACTAGCTGCTTGATATTTGTGCAGACAGAGATGTCTGCCGTTGCTATTGGCAAACAAACAAAGTGCCCACAATTTTGGTTGAACTGCACAAGAGAATAGTATAGTCCTTGCATGCGGTGCCATTTGAAAATAGACACAAAGATTGGATAGTCACTTCATGGACTGCAGAGAAAAGTAATCTTGTACTATTCTTGGCCAACACTAGGTGCTTCATTGCTTTGGTCTGATTATACAATGGGCATCATTTTCCCTAAGTTAAAGTTTGTATTCCGAAAATAGTCTCGCGGTGTGATTGAGAGAAGACCAAATCATATTGCAGTGGATGTTCCTCCATCATGTGTGGTTCATTCTCATGGTTCCAGCTGTTGGTGAAACCACTTACGTTTGCAAGAGGAATTGTAGACTTCACAAACAAATTTGTCTTTCGATCATCTTGAATGTTGGCCAAGAAGAAGCATCCATGTTAGTAGGAAGAACAAATGTTTTTCTAGATCTTTGCTTTTGGAGCTACATATTTGTATATGATCATGAATCATTGAGATGCATTAACATGTTGATCTTATGTATGGGAATCGTACTAGTTAGTTTTAGTTGCTGACGCAAGATCCGAAGTGGCTGATCTTTGCTTTTGGAGCTACATATTTGTATATGATCTATGAATCATTGAGATGCATTACGATTACTTATTTCTGTTTGCTCGGTGTTTACAAATTCTTGATCGATCACTAGCTAGGCTACAAATGCACTCTGGCAGTTTTATTTGCGGCGCAAGATGCGAAGTGGCAGTTTTTGAATAAAAATGCCTACCTCTGAAAAAGCCGACAAGCTACACTATTGATCCTACGGATAAAAATGCCTACCTCTGAAGAAAGCCGACAAGCTACACTATCGATCCTACGGATAAATAGCGGATCACGCGTACTACCTCCTTTCCGGTTTGCAGGGCTCAATTCAAAAGCGACCTACTCGATCCTACACAAATAAATAGCGGATCACGCACGTACTAGTACCTCCTTTCCCGTTTGCAGGGCTTAATTCAAACCTCTCACAAACCAAGGTACTCCCTCCGTCCGGGTTTATGAGTCTCGTGAGCAAAGCAGCAAGACCAAGGCATGGCAATAATTAACGGCATGCAGAAGTTTAAGCCTAATTAATTCCAGCGATTTAAGTGGCTGCATGCGTGCCCTCGGCTGCGACTCGTTGCATGCTGCTTCACGTACTGCCTGCGAGCGATTCTGAGTGCATGCATGCAGCCGGCCACAATTAAGGCAGCTAACTGATACGAAAAAAGATATGCTTTAATTGTTGTGGGCTTTTTAAATCCGTGAAATCATTATTGACAAGGAGGAGATGATTGAGTGCACTCGTTTGACCGCCATGCGGCGTGCGACCGAGCGGGGCGGGGCGGCACAATCATAATTTCAGTTTCCCTAGTTTTCCACGGCAAGCTGGCGCTAAGCCATTATGCATTGAATTCCGATGACCGTCGCGCTACCTTCCCCCTATAAGTATTGTTTCCCGGCCTTCTCCAGTGCCACCGTGGCCCAACTCGCCATATCCTCATAAGCCCCCACCGGCCCGACGTCGCTCTCCACGTCCGCCATGCCCCGCCCGTCCGCGATAAACGCGCCGGGCGGTCACCGCCGGAACTAGTGTTCGGTTTTTCACCGGAAGGCGAGCGGAGGGAGGCATTCTATCTGTCTTTAGATGGCAATGCGCGAGATCGAGGAGTTGTTGGGCGCGACCGCATGGCGGAGGCGGGAGTTGTTGGAACGCGACCGCCCGGGCGGAGCAGCGTATCGCCGATTTGCGCCGCCGGGACATGGAGCAGCAGCGCACCGGCGCTCTGAGTCGCGGCGAGCGCCCGCAAGCTGGGCCGACTACGTGGAGGCGGCGCCCGGCAAATAGCCACGGAGGCTGGCAGACGCGCGCAGCGTTCGCGACGCCGATTTTACTACCAGCTCGTCAAGTGGGTTTCCGGCAGAAGCAAGCCGGTGGACCACGCCCGGCATGGAAAGGGCCAACAGCGCGAGCAATGCGCCCTATCGCACCTCGGAAAGTCCGGCGAGGCGCACGAGGATGCGGTGCGGCGTTTAGCGTGTATCACCGACATCGTCTAGTTAGCTAAGAGTAAGTTAGTACTTGTCTAGTGGGAGTAGATAGTTAACTTGGCTATGATGGTTGTCAGCGTGGAAGTTCGATTACTCTATATGTGGATCGGACTGTTACTTTGCTTTGAATGTTGAACTTTCCGTTTGAACATATGGAATGGGCTGTTATTTTTTAAATGGATTGTATTTGTCCTCCACGGGTTTAGAGGCTGACTTGTTAGCCTAGCAAGTTTGGCGCACACAATCGAGGAGATGATTGTGCGTGGAGAGGATGACAGCGAGGACCCGCCAAGGTCATGGCGATCGCAAGCAAGTGCCTCCTTATTTCAAGCCAATAAAAAATGGCTCCTCCTAGTGGATTCGACATCTGGGTCCCATGCCATTGTTAGCGTAGTCAATAAGCGAGAGAATTACTGTGGCGGTGACACGAGGGACCCGACAGCTCGCCCGATTATTTTGTTTTGGGTTAATTTGATAAATGCCTCAGAAATGCCCTGCAATTTCCAAACTTTGAAAAATGCCATTTCATGCCATTTCTAGTGGCATTTTTGAAGTCTGGAGTGGCGTTTTCAAAGTTTGCAAACTGCGATGGCGTTTTCAAAGTTTGCAAAAATTGCGATGGCATTTTCAAAGTTTGGAAATTGTAGTGGCATTTTATGAATCGCCATAATTGGAGTGGCATTTATCTAATTTGTTTTTGAGGCCAGGCGAGGGTGTCAAGCTGGCTGTGCGGGACACTCTGGCTGTCTAGACAGCCTTTTCTTTTATGTTTACCACAGACCAGCCCAGTAGTTTTTTTTCTTTTTAAAATGGCTAGCCCAGTTTTTTGTGATTTGTCAAGTAAGTCACTTTATCGGGCATGTTGGGCTGCAAATCTTTCAAGGCGAGGAGAGCTTCATTCGGTTGCAGAAAATGGCCTATCGATAATGAGAAATGGGTTGTACATTTTAAAACACATCAAACCGGCAATTAGTTTCAAATATCTTTTTTCATTTGAGATTTTAAATTGCATTGATTTTTATCGTGGACAATTTATTGGATTTTATATTGATATACATTTATTTTTAAAATCAGTCTGAATGTGACTCGAAATTTGGGATTAAAACAGTTCGAGACCGCACCGACATATGCAAAATTTCGTATAATTTTTTAACCGTGGCCACAATATGGGCTGTAATGCTAACAAAAAGAATATGGGCTCCAAAAAAACCCATAAGAATTAGCAAATGGCTGTAAACTATTTGAAATAATGGCAGATGGGCTGTATGCTGTTTTCCACAGATTTGAGGCTTTCCACAGATGGCCTGTATACTGTTGGATGTCCATCCAACGGCCGTCGTGCTTCTTCAATCTTTGCTCTTCCTGCTCGGCCGCTCAAACAAGCGCCGGTGGGACTGCCTGCCCTCCTCCTCCCTGGCCGGCTGTGCTGCTGCCTTGTGAGCCTCACCGCCCCCGTACTCCCATCATGAGCCTCACCGCCCCACCGTACACACCGAAGGATCAACCTAGCCCTTCTAGCCAGCTCATGAGCCCGCGATTGAATCACGCGCACAATGCTCAAAACTAACATGGCCAAAATTATTAAAAATCTCAAAGCAATCATTAAGAATAGGGGCCGCTCTTGAATTAAGCGAAATACCTCCTTATTACAGCAAAATAATGATTCCTCCACGACAGCTAGGACCCACAGGAAGTGCCTCTGTATTCATAAAAAACGTTCCTCGGCTGACGGTCGGACCCACCAGCTATATCTTCGCACGTAAGGAAGTGCCTCCTTATTACGCCCAAAAAATGAATACCCCCCGCTAGCTGGGACCCACCATATTGTTGGGCTGACTTGTGGGCCTACTAAGTTGGCCGGGGCGGAGGGCTTTGTCAACTTAGTCAATACTCCGATGACGTATGATGTCCATCCAATGGCCATAGTGCTTCTTCAACCTCTGGTCTTCTTGCTCCGGCCGCCCAAAGCAGCGCCGGTCGTGCCGCTGCTCCCTGCCTCCCGTGGCTTTGGCTCGCGTCGTCCCCTTCCTAGGCCTCGCCGCCGTCCACCGCCGTGGTGCTCTCGGCCTGGCGTGGTCAATGTGGTCAACGACCGACTTCCATCGGAAGAGTGCTATCACGTGGAGAGGCGACATTTGGGTCCACGGCAGCCCAAGGAAGTGCCTCCTTATTATGCGGAAAATAATTATTCCTCCACGATAGCGGGGACCCTTTGGGCGGGCCACCAGTATTTTGCAAAAAATCATTTCCCCGACTGCTGGGACCCACGGACGGGCCACCGTATTTCACAAAAAACGTTCCCCATTGTCGGCTCGGACCCACGGAAGTGCCTCCTTATTACGCACAAAAAATGAATACTCCCCGGCTAGCTAGGACCCACCTTGGTGGGAGGCTGTCTTAATGGGCCTACTAAGTTGGCGGGGACGAAGGGCTTTCTCAACTTAGTCAATATGAGCGATTCTAGCTCCAGTGACCGTACGATGTCCATCCAACGACCGTAGTGCTTCTTCAACCTCTGGTCTTCTTGCTCCGGCCGCCCAAAGCAGCGCCGGTCGTGCCGCATGCTCCTGCCTCCCGTGGCGGCTGTGCTGCCTTGAGGCCTCACCGCCCCTACTATTCCCACGCTGGCGGGCCCGCTGCGGCGGCAGCCTCACACCATAGCCGAACCAGTGAACCCTCGTACTCCTCTCCGCGCGGGCTCACTGGCGCGTCTTCCCCGGCTCCGCGTCATCCCCTTCCTAGGCCTCATCGTC
Organism: Aegilops longissima; assembly: GCA_021605205.1. Lineage (NCBI taxonomy): Eukaryota > Viridiplantae > Streptophyta > Magnoliopsida > Poales > Poaceae > Aegilops > Aegilops longissima. Next base: position 85,038,166 of record CM038679.1, read on the forward strand.
GTCCACCACCGTGGTGCTCTCCGCGTGGCGTGGTCAACGTGGTCAAGGAACGACTTCCATCGGAAGAGTACCGTACGTGGAGAGGCGACAGGTGGGTCCACGACCACAGCCCAATTTTTTGTGATTTGCCAAGTAAAGTCGCTTTCGTCGGGGCTGTTGGGCTGCAAATCTTTCAAGGCGAGGAGAGCTTTCATTCAGCTGGCGAAAATGGCCCATCGATAATGAGAAATGGGCTGTACATTTTAAAACACATCAAACCGGCAATTAGTTTCAAATATTTTTTCATTTCAAGATTTTAAATTACATTAATTTTTATGCGTGGAGAATTTGTTGGATTTTATATTGATATACATTTATTTTTAAAATCAGTTTGAATGTGAGTGAAATTTGGGATTAAAAACAGTTCGGACCGCTTTTGAAATATGCAAAATTTCGTATAATTTTTTAACCGTGGCCACAATATGGGCTGTAATGCTAACAAAAGAACATGGGCTCCAAAAAACCTTAGAATTAGCAAATGGGCTATAAATTATTAGAAATAATGGCAGATGGGCTGTATGATGTTTTCCACAGATTTGAGGCTTTCCTAAAAAGGTTGGCCTGGCAGCGGTGGCGGTTGGATGTCCATCCAGCGGCCGTCATCTTCTTCAATCTCTGCTCTTCTGCTCCGGCCGCTCAAACAAGCGCCGCCGGGACTGCACCTCCCTCCTCCCGCTGCCGGCTGTGCTGCCTTGTGAGCCTCACCGCCCCACCGTACTCCCATCGCTGGCCTAGCCATCCTCTACTCACCCACACTGCTGTTATTCTCCGTGACGGCAGGCAGACGATAAACCCTCGTGCAGTCGTACTCCCCTCGCGTGAGGAAACAACTACCGAGTCTTCCCTGCCTTCGTGTCGTCCCCTTCTTAGGCCTCACCGTCGTCCACCGCCGTGGTGCTCTCGAAGCAGCATGGTCAATGTGGTCAACGACCGACTTCCATTGGAAGAGTACTGTGCATGGAGAGGCTGACAGCTGGGTCCACGGCCGCAGCAAGGAAGTGCCTCCTTATTACGCGCAATATAATTATTCCTCCACCTTACAGCGGGGACCCACCAGACGGGCCACCATATTTCATGAAAAAAACGTTTCCCCCCTGACTGCTGGGACCCACCAGCTACACCTTCGCACGCAAGGAAGTGCGTCCGGGCAAAAAAGCGATTAGCCCCACATTGCTGGGACCCACTAGCTACATCTTCGCGCGCAAGGAAGTGCGTCCGGGCAAAAAATGATTAGCCCCACATTGCTGGGACCCACGAGCTACATCTTCGCGAGCAAGCAAATGCACGGCGGTCGGGACCCACCGGTGAAGCGTCGTAGAGTTGTCATTCTGGTCGTGACGTGTATGTACATATATCTGGTGGCTGTAGCGGCGCGCGTGTGTCGTAGTAGCGGCGCCGCGTAGCATGTACGCGTCGTCTGGCGGCGAGGGTGCAAGAAAGAAAATCTGACCCGCGTATGTGTACATCGGGCAGGGTCTCGAACGCCTACTCGCGCATATGTGCGGCGAGGGCTCGTGTACATGGCTGGGTCGAACGGAGAAACATCATCGTCGTCGTGTTCATGGGGAGGCAGCGGAATGCGTCGTGTTCATGGGGAGGCAGCGGAATGCGTCGTGTTCATCGGGAACAGCGAAGCGTGTAGGAGCCAGCGGCTGGGTCGGAGCGGAATGCGTGGTCGTGTTCATCGGGGAGGGCTTGCGGAATAGGAGATGGAAGCGAGGCTTGGCATACCGCAGAAGCGGAGAAGCGGACCTCCTACGTTTGGAAAGGGGGTCTGTTGATCGGGAGGGTGTGGCGTGCCGCAAAACAAAGAAAGCGGACCTCCTACGGTCGAAAGCAGGGGTCTGTTGATCGGGAGGGTGTGGCGTACCGCAAAATAGAGAAGCGGACCTCCCTACGGTGAACAGCAGGAAGTCTGTTGATCGGGAGGGGTGTGGCGTACCGCAAAATGGATGAAACGGACTTGTGTTGGGCCTTCTGATCGAAGCGGGGTCCTGTTCATCGGGAGGTGTGGCGTGCCGCAAAAGCAGGACTCCACGGGATATTGTTCATCTCCACCGTCGACCTCCTCCGGCCTCCACGGGCTCCTGTTCATCCAGCCTCCACCGCGCTTCTCCACCAGCTCTTGTTCAACCACCCCTCCACGAGCACCCTCCATCATCTCTTGTTCATCAGCCCTCCACACCACGGGTCTGTTCAACCACCCCTCACGGCCACCCCTCCACCGTCTCTGTTCATCCAGCCCTCCACACCACGGGGTCCTGTTCATCCGAGCAACGCCACGCTCACTTATTCATCAACCCCCCATAACCTCACTATTCATCCAATCGATCGGCTTGATTAGCGGCAGCAGCGAACTCCATCGGAGTTCGATTAACGATCATCGATCGATCACTCGGGTTCGATAGCGTAGCCTGCGGTCTGTCGCTTCGGGTTCGATTAGAGCACTAGCGCCTCGCTTCGGGTTGATTAGAGCCAACGCCTACGCACACAGCAGCGTCGTCTGAGAAGAAAGCGTGCATCGCTTCGGCCCCGACCTCCCCGTAACGGCAACTCCCGAAATTTTCCTCGCCCTCGCTTCTACCATGGTTTTATGCATCATGGGCGGCCCAAAGAATGTCATGCAGCTGCGTCTCCGGCCCGCCAGGGGCGAAAAGCCCATTTTACATCATGATTTTTTGTCATAAGTAGGAGCCCACCACATCTATGATGATACCGGGTTTTGTCACAATTATCGTGATAGAAGTGTCATTTGTATGACAGAAAAAAATTCGTTCGGCCCAAAATGTCACGGATGTGTCTTTTTTTTGTAGTGAGAATGGCACCCTCTGAGTTGGTAGAATTAAAGAAGAAAATAAAAGAATTACTTGACAAAGGATTTATACGGGCCAGCTCCTCACCTTGGGGTTCACCAGTTTTATTTGCCAAGAAAAAGGATGGGACACTGAGATTATGTATAGACTATCGAGCTCTCAACATGGTCACCATCAAAAACAAATATCCTATGCCACAGGGTTTAGGGCATATATAGCCTCCACACAAAATCTAACCGTTACACACAATTTACCAATCTCGGTGGGACCGAATCAACAAACTCGGTCAGATCGATTTTAGTAAACCTAGTGACAGTTAGGGTTTTCGGTGGGACTGACATGCATCTCGGTAGGACCGATATGGTTAGGGTTAGGGCATAACGTAATCTCGGTGAGACCGATTACACAAACTTCGGTGAGACCGATTTTGGTAATTAGCTAACGGAGAGTTGGTCGGGCAAACTCGGTTGGACCGATTACTCAAACTCGGTGGGACCGATTTTGATAATGAGTCAACCAGAAAGTTTGCATTGTAATCTCGGTAGTACCGATTGCTCAAACTCGGTGAGACCAATTTTGATAATGGACATACACAGAGAGATTACAATCCCATCTCGGTAAGCCCGAGATCCCTATCGGTAGAACCGATTTGCCTAGGGTTTGTGGCAGTGGCTATGACATATGGAATCGGTGGCGCCGGATAGGAAGAATCGGTGAGACCGATTTTGGCTTTAAGTTTAGGTCATATGTGGATGTGAGAAAGTAGCTGAGGGTTTTGGAGCATATCACTAAGCACATGAAGCAAGAGGCTCATTAAGCAACACATCATCCCTCCTTGATAGTATTGGCTTTTCCTATAGACTCAATGTGATCTTGGATCACTAAAATGTAAAATGAAGAGTCTTGAGCTTGAAGCTTGAGCCAATCCTTTGTCCTTAGCATCTTGAAGGAGTTCCCACATCCTTTAGTCCATGCCACTCCATTGTTGAACTTATCTGAAACATACTAGATAAAAGTGTTAGTCCAACAAGAGATATGTTGAGATTAATTACCAAAACCACCTTGGGAGCACTTGTGCTTTCATTAAGCTAACCAACAACTTGGAGAGTTGGAAGATCAAAGCTTGTCCAACTTAGTTCACTCCAAAGGGATATCCTTGTGTTTGTGTGCTAGTTGAAGAAAGATGATATCTTCATCGATTGTTCCTCGTGATCGGTTGTTGAATCTATCATCTTGTCCAAACCTTGATTTGAGTGTGGGCTATCGTCAAATCAAGTTAGAACCAACGATATTCATAATGTTGTCTTACTCGTGGTTGTTCCTCGAGCATACACCATTACATCCTTTGGTCTGACCAATACTATCACATTGTTCACATAATGGTGGAATTCCAGTGATATGGAAAATTCCGATGAGTTGCTATTGAGCCCATCAGCAGCATTTTGTCTCCCCCATGATTCATGTCGAACATCAACCTAGTGTTGGAAACTTTGTAAGCAATGCCTTCGTGTTCCATTCATGAAGCATATGCTTGGATGAAAAGAAGTGACTTCCTCTAATTCATGTGCATTTGATGCAAGTTGCCGCCATGAGTTCGAGAAGGCTTGTTTTACCTCCTCTGGAATCATCCCAAGTCAGTCATGCACGTGCAAAGTATTATGTGGTCTGTTAGACTGGTCATCTTCGTTCCATATGAACTCCGTAGCACACCAAGCCACTGATTGATTTGTTCAAGGAGAAGGAGTTCCTTCATAACAACTAGTCATGACTTATGTTAGGACTTCGTTATCCTCGATGATGGTTCCCAACTTTGAACTTCGGTAGTGTTTTATTATAAGACTACTAGGTGGTCATGCTTGTCTAGGACAGCATGTTCACATGTGTGTAGAGAACCAGCTCATGTTTTGGAGCTTGCTATACGTAGTTCATTTCCCGAGAATGCAGAAGCGTCATCTCGTCGATCTGTGTTGCAAACTTTCTTTCCAGACATGCTGAGTCTGAAGTATCCTATCACCAACCGGATCTGAATCTCAGGCGGATATGATGGTTGGAACATTCCAACAGTTGCATTTTGTTCCCAGCTTGCATCGCCATTGTGCCAATTTCCATGGGCTGCCCCTCTCAGTAATTGATGTCTAGGATCATCCTCAAAAGTGGACTTACCATGGGTCCCATCCATTTCTGATGATAAGCAAAATCATCCATCGCGTTGTCTTCAACAACGTAGTCCACATCATCCATTCGAATTCGGATATGCCATTCCTTTGAACTCTGCCAAACGATCGATTGTGATTGCCTTAGGCTGGTATTAAGAGTCTCAATGATCTCTATATCAAAAGTAATTCTTTTGCCACTTAAGGGAATAATTCTACGAGTCACCTTTCCTAAGGTGCCCCATTATGGAATCATGGCAATTCTTCCTCGCTATTCTGAAACCCTCGTCAAATTGTTTCCTCCGCCCCTCCTGATGCATGTTTTGCTTCTCCGCTCCATAAATGTTTCTATGTCCCATTCCGTGAGTTAATCTTGTATAGCTCGATCTTCGAGAAGATCAATCCTAGTAGAGTTTCTTTCCGTCATCATCGTGTCGATGAAGATCTCTAAAGCGAAGATGCCAAGATCAATATGACGCAAGGAGTCGACATCTTTAAGAAGGGCAGTTGGATCATGAAGATTGTGCTAAGCCTTGCATCCTTTTTCTTCTCACCTCCGTCCTGAATCTGGGGACGAGATTCTTCTTAGTGGGGGTGAGTTATCGCAACCCTAGCTTAGTCCTTGCGACTACGCATAAGCGTCCATGCATCATGTTTAAATTTAAAGAAACTTGAAATGGGGATTGTTTAAACCCTAGCACCAAATGAATTCAAATAGGCTCAAATAAAATCATTTTCAATGAACCCAAAATGCCCTTTGAAAATGTTCATGATTTACGATAAAAGCTGAAAACCTCTTGCCAAAATGATGAACATATTTCTAGGTTATTCTGGATTTTGAATTAAATCATAAAATATTTGCATTTGGGCATTTAAATGCTAATAAATAGTTTAAATGCTCAAATAATCATAAACTAAAATGTTTGCTGTTGGTTATATTCCAAACAGTGGCATTGATTAGTTTCATGATTTTTGGGTCTGATCTAGTATTTTTAATAAAGTCACAAAGTTGCAGAAAAATAGGAAACAAGAAATAAAAGAGAGAGAGAGAGAGAATTACCTGTGCAAATTACCTGGCGCCCACCAACTGGTGCAGCTCCCCCGTGCTGGTCCAGCGATGTGCGGCCCAGCCCACTGGCCGCCCCCCTGTCGCCTTCCTCCTCGCGCCCGGTAAACCAGGTAGGCGTGGCCGCGCCTGTGAGCAGCGCCGACCACCTCACCTTCGCCGTGTCGACACCTCCTTCCCCCCAACCCCGTGCCAGGAGACGTGGACGAGGCCGTGCCGACCCCCCTCCCCCTTCTTCCCTGGCCATTTTCCCCTCTCCCTCTTCGTTCTTCGCCCGAACAAAGAGCCGCCACCACTGTTCACTTCCACCATGGCCACCGGCTAGCCCTAGCCCCATGGACGTGTCCCCAAGCTCCGTCTCCGTCCTCCACACCGAGCCACGCATCACAGGAGGCCCTAGAACATCGCCATCGCCGTCGTAATCAACCTCTGCCCCGACGATCGCCGCCGTCAGATTCGTCACCGTCTCCGCCTCCCCGAGCTCGCTGAGACCGTCTCCGACCCCGCTGTGACCCCCGCCTTCTTCTCCCCTGCTCCTCGTGCCCGTATGCACCCTCTAGCCACCCGAGTCACCGGAGCCGTGAGCCCCCCGCCGCCGGCCACGTCACCGCCATGGCCACCATCGCCCAGAGCTGCAACCGAGCACATAGTCGTGCTCAGCGCAACGCCAGAAGCCCAAAAACCCCTCCAGCTGCTCCTGCCGTGCTTCGCAACATCGAAACCGCCGAGACCCGAACTCCGACCGCCGCATTAGAGCTCACCGCCGTCGACTCCGGCCACCCCAGGCCCGGACACTGCCACCGGCCGACGCACTGCAACACCAGCTATCCGTAGAGACCAATCGCGGTTCAAACCGCGGCCTATACGCGAAACCCGAGCAACTCCGGCGAGTTGCCGCCACGGTTTTGGTCGCCGCCAGCAGAACTCCGGCGAAGCTGACATGGCGCCGTTAGCTTAGGCGCTAAACTCGTTTAGTTAGTGCCTGTGTCGATGACATGTGGGTCCTCGAGCCCAATTAGTTTAGTCTAACTCCCTGTTTAGGTTAGTGCTAATCTGTGTGGACCCCACGTGTCAGCTTTGACTTTGGTCAAGTCAACGTTGACCGGTCCCACCTGTCATACACCCAAACCAGCCTGAGACACTGACGTATGGGTCCCACAGGTCAGGTTTGACCTGGCCGACCCAGTTGACCTGCTGATGTCACACCTATGTCATGCTGACGCAGTAACTCTTTTTCTGGATTTATTCTTTTACAGGAAATTCCAAAAATAGAGCTAACTTCTAAAAATCATAGAAATTCAACCGTAGCTCGGAATGAAATAAGTTATATATGAAAAATGATCAGAAAAATGCAATCTATCCATATGTAACATTTTCATGCATGTTAGAACACTTTAACCTTGCTGTTTAGGTGAAACAATTTAATGCACTAATATGACCTCTTAAAATGGGTTTGCATTTGAATCTTTGGTTCAAATGGACTCATCTCAATCTGTTCTAGCTTGCATTAGCCCAAAACACATTCATATTGCCATGTCATGAGCATGCATCATATTGTGCATTGCATTGATTGTGTTTCCTTCTTTGTTGCCGGTATTTGTCCCTCTCGGTGAGCGATGTTCGAGCGTTGTGATCGTTGACACTGATGAAGACTCAATGCTATCTTCAGAAGTGCCAGGCAAGCAAAACCCCTTTGTTCTTTCCAATACAATCCCACTCTCTCGCTCCTGCTCTCTTTTACTGCATTAGGACAACAACGATTTATCTGTTACTTGCTGCGGTAGTTGAACCCCTTTATCCTCTGCATGACCTGTCATTGCCACAGTAAATAGATGAAACCCACTAGCATGAGTAGGAGTTTTTTGAGCCCTGATGTGCCTACTCATTCATGCTTGTTTGGCATGCCTGCTACTGCTTAGAGTTGAGTCGGGTCTAATTTATCGGGGATGAATCGGAGGTGTGTGAACATGTCCTACTATTGAGAGCTAAGTGTGTGAACACGATTGGTAAAGGTATCGGTGAGAGGCCATGTAGGAGTACATGGTGGGTTGTCTCATTGAAGCCGTCCTCGGGAGGCTGAGTTACGTGTTTGTGATCCATGACCAGTTACTACCATGCATTGGAATGCTTAAGTGCCCTCTCGACTTCTTAACCACCCTTGTCCTCTGTCCGGGGAGTTGCAAGTAGTTTACGGTGTTTGTAGTATCTTTGGAGGCCGTGGGCGTGCTGACCGAGGGTGGGCTGTGATCACGGTAGGCACGTGGCCGGGTATGTCGAGGCGCCCGTTTGGTGTCGCGGAACCTGTACACATCGTCCGGGGCGTATGTGGAAACCTCGGCGGACTCCACTGTGGATGGAACCTGAATAGGCGATAACTGGACTAGAGACTTGAGTGTTTAGGTAGGTCGTGGCCGACACCCTCGCTGGGCTTCCGCTTGAAGGTTGCCGAGTACATGTCGTGTAGCGGCGATAAGTGGTGAGCGTGTGTGAAGAAGTACACCCTGCGGGGTTATCATCATCTATTGAATAGCCGTGTCATGATAAGGACTTCGGGTTGCCTATAACAGTTCATAGACAAGTGAAAGTGGATACTCTAAAATCGCAAGATAGCGTGAGTGCTATGGATGGCGTTCTCGTAGGGAGGCGGGGCGGATCCATAGTGGTGTATTGATATGGTGAATGTGTGGACTCGTATGCCACCTCAAAAGAGTTACTTGCGATCGTAGTTTAGGATAGCCACCGAGTCAAAGTTGGCTTGCTGTAGTTAAACTCCACCACCCCCCTTTGTTGATACTGATGCATATGTAGCTAGTTCTGATGCAAGTCTTGCTAGGTACATTTGTACTCAGTTTGCCTATTTTATGTTTTGCAGAGAGACGTCAGTCTCGCTAGTAATTCTGCGTGGACTTCGACGTTTAGCTTGTTACCTCAGCTACGATCTTGTGCCCTCGGCAGGATCTGGTAGATAGTCAGGCTTCCCAGCCTTTTTCATTTGTAGATGTCTGTACTCAGACATGTTAAGCTTCCGCGTGTGCTTTGACTTGTATGCTCTGAATGTTGGGTCATGCGACCCATGTTTGTAATATCTCGCTCCTCGGAGCCTAATGAATAAATACTTGAGTCGTAGAGTTATGTTGTGATGCCATGTTGTATTTACACATATCGAGCATATTGTGTGTATGTTTGAAATGCTTGGTATGTGTGGGATCCGACAATCTAGTTGTTTATCCTTGGCAGCCTTTCTTATGGGGAAATGTAGTCTAGTGCTTCCTTGAGCCATAGTAATCCGCTACAGCCGGTTCACGGAGTCCTGCTAGCCCAGCACTCTACTGCTCGGGGCGCTTGGTGGCGGCATGTGTTTCACCGTTCATGTATGCATCCCTTCGGGAAATGTCGCAGCGTTGACATCCGAGTCTGCCTAGCTTGCTACAGCCGGGTTACGAGTCCTGTTAGCCAGTGCTACATCCTGGATTCACACGCTGTTGACCGACATGCTCGAGTTGATTCATGTATGCCTGTCCCCATGGGTTAGCGCGCTTTGGGTTCACGACTAGCCATGTCGGCCGGGTTCTCTGTCATATGGATGCTAGCGACACTATCATATACATGAGCCAAAAGGCTTAAGCGGTCCCGGGCCATGGTAAGCGACACCCGTGGGAATACCGTGCGTGAGGCCGCAAAGTGATATGAGGTGTTACCGGCTAGATCGATGTGACTTGGAATCGAGGGTCTGGACAGCGACACGCAGGCGGCGAGGCAGCTCGGCGCTCGGCCTGGCAGGCGGCGTCCGCCATGGAGCAGCGAACAGCAAGGGCGCAGGCGGCGGAAGAAGCTTGGTGCACCCCTACCTGGCACGCCAAATGTCGGATCACGGGTTCCGGCAAAACCCTCAAGGTTCGAACACTAGGGTGCGCGTGGAGATCTCCTCCCTACCAATCCACGCCCTAGCTCTCTAAGATCTCGCGGACGAACTCGACGAACTCGCAACACAGAAAGACACAAGATTTATGCTGGTTCGGGCCACCATTGTGGTGTAATACCCTACTCCAGTGTGGTGGTGGTGGATTGCCTCTGGGCTGATGAAGAACAGTACAGGGGAAGAATAGCCTCCTGAGGTTGAGGTGTTCTTGTGCTTGGCGAACTTGTGTGTGTGGGTCTGATTAGCTCAGGCTTGCTTTCTTGTCTATTTTGGTGGCTAGCTCTACTTATATAGGCCCTGGTCCTCTCCCCAAATGTTGAGCGAGAAGGGAGCCAGCAACGGCCAATTTGAAAGGGGACGGCTAGTACAGCTTATCCTGACAAAAGTAGTCTTCGCCTGCAAAAGGCTCTGGTGGTGACGCCGTCTTGGGCTCCATGGTGACCTCTGTCTTGCCATCATGCTGGTCTTGGTCTCGTTGCACCGATATGGAAACCTTTGCTTGATGCCTCGGTACTCCGCGCCTGCGCTTGCCCCCTTGGCACCAAAGAGGAAACAAGGACGCTGCGCACGCTGGCGCCCGCCTGGTCTCCATCGTCATGGCTCACGTCACGAGGACCTCCCAAGGTTTGCCTTGCCTTGATCTCTCCGCCCCTCGTGAGCCTACCTGGCGAGGCCGCTCCTGAGGAGGTCTTGCGTCGTCGTCCTCGCGAGGCTTGGCCCCTCGCGAGGGTCTTGGATGCCTTGTCGATGAAGATGGGCCGTACCAGCCTGCTAGCTCAGCCACGCCGTGGGCCGCAGGCAGGCAAGTCTGGGGACCCCCGTTCCCAGAATGCCGACACGTTCATCAAATGACAACTCATGTCTATGGCTAGGAAACTTAACCAACTTTGATTAATGAGCTAGTCAAGTAGAGGCATACTAGTGACACTCTATTTTTTTACACATGTACTAAGTTTCCGGTTAATACAATTCTAGCATGAATAATAAACATTTATCATGATATGAGGAAATATAAATGACAACTTTATTATTGCCTCTAGGGCATATTTCCTTCAGGAACTTCCCGGCAGCTTTGGTGCCTACCGTGACACCAAGAGCTCCGGGGAAGGCGAGCTCTGCGAAGAACTTGAGCCAGAGCGGGAGCTGGACTCCTCCTCTGAAGATACCGGCCATTTGGCAGAAGATGCCCTAGCCCGGGCAAGACGGGGGGATTGGCGGCATGCCCCCTCAACCTTGTTGATCTTGGCCGAGGTCTTCTTTGCCTTCTTGGTGGGTGGCGCTGGGTTGGAGGTCGCCACTCCCCGGGCTGCAGCACACCTGCGGGAATGCTGGTCTGGATTTGGTGCGGGGGATTGCGGTCCTGCCGCAAGCCACTTCTCCTCTTTAGGGGCCACTGCCACGCTCCCCTCCCTCTCCGCCTCCTCTCCCTCCTGGAGCTCCTTTGCTGCTGTGGCCAGAGCGTCTAGCCCAGCGAAGTTATCCCCGGCAAGATCTTCTCGGGTAGAATCCTCTGTGGCTTGTGCCTCGCTGCCGCCCTGGGAAGAGCTCCCGTCCCCAGCCTTCCCCTTGCCTTTCCCGGCCTTTGCGGCCTTATCCATTTCTGCGCGGCGGGCAGCCTTGTCCTCCGCGACTCTCTCCAGAATATACGCTACCTCTGCAGCAGAGGTGCGTTTATACATTTTGCCTTCAGCCCTGGTGGCCTTTCCCACCAAAGTGCTCGACCACTGGAGCTCTTCGTCGAGAGAAGGGAGTTGCCAAGTGCCCGACACCCCGCGTTGCAATCCGGCATCCACTTCAGTATTTGATCCCTGACAGAGTTGATATTCGGGGGAACAACGGTTGCCGGGAGCTTGAACATCTCAAAGCGGCCGAACAGTTGGTCGCACAACCAAGCATGGCCATAAACTGACAAATTGTTGGCCAGCCCCAGCAACAGCCTCATCTTATCTGCAGCGCTGCCGTATAACCACGCAGGCCTGTCCCTGTCCTGCAGCGGTGAGATGCGGCAGAGAAGGAAGTCTGCCCCCACATGCTCGATGGTTAACCCGGCAGCTGCTAGGCGGATGATCCTATTGATTGTCGGGCGCAACCTGTCATCAGAGAGACCATTGGCGCTCCAATCCTTGTCCCGCTTGATGCACTCTTGCCGCGCTTCACAAAACTCAGGGGCTTTCTTGTCCTGAATCCAACACCAATCCCCTCTCCATTCATCCCATCTCTCGCGTAAGTGCCTCGAGAGGTAATTCTTCTTCGACCAAGGTATCCAGCTGATAATCCCAGAGCGAATCACCCTGCTCTCCACCCGCGGGACGAAGTAATGACAGAACAGATCCACATTGGGCTTCACCCCGATGAAATTCTCGCACAAATGTGCGAAGATGGCCATGGTCGCCATTGCATTTGGCGTGAAATCAAGGAGGTGGAACCCGTAGATGTTCATGATTGCCTCAAAGAACTCAGAAAAAGGAGGGCACAATTCGTAGATGAAATAAGCGGCAAAGAACCAATAAGAGTTAGGGGATCCACCTCACCCGCCTCGAAGACTACAGGAGCCCCGTGTCCCTTCTCAACGGGTCGCCCCCATAGGTACCCGTTGAGGGAGTCCTGGATTAGGGGGTATCCGGACAGCCGGACTGTATACGACGTCAGGACTATTGAAGCGTGAAGATACAAGACTCAAGACTTCGGCCCGTGTCCGGATGGGACTTTCCTTGGCGTGGAAGGCAAGCTTGGTGATCCGGATATTATATTTCCTTCCTTGTAACCGACTCCATGTAAACCCTAGCCCTCTCCGGTGCCTATATAAACCGGAGAGGTTGGTCCTAGTAGGCCGATCACAATTACAATCATACCATCATAGGCTAGCTCTTAGGGTTTAGCCTCTACGATCTCGTGGTAGATCTACTCTTGTACTACCCATATCATCAATATTAATCAAGCAAGAAGTAGGGTTTTACCTCCACCGAGAGGGCCGAACACAGGTAAACATCTGTGTCCCTTGCTTCTGTTACCATCAGCCTTGGCCTTGCAGATCGGTACCCCCTACCCGAGATTCGCCGGTTTTGACACCGACATTGGTGCTTTCATTGAGAGTTCCTCTGTGTAGTCGCTACGGGGCTCGATGGCTCCTTCAATCACCGTCAATAACACGGTACCAGACAGTCACGACGAGCACGGCTTAGACCTGCTATCGGACAAAGCTCGGGGTATCACCCCCGCGGTAGCCTCAGACCTAAATCTAGAGCAGGCTGCATTGCCTGAGGACAGAGGGTTGGACCCCGGCCCGCGGTCGCACAATTATCGGCGGTGGAGCCGAACACGGGCCTTACCTCTGTGGTGGCCTACGGCTTCGGACCCCGGACTTGTATCCGGATGTTGAGTCCGGTCCGTGCACTCTCGAGCCGGTCGAGCCAGGTTGGGCTCCGGTAATGGAGTTTACCGCTGCGGACATCTTTCAGCACTCGCCCTTTGGCGACATGTTGAACTCGTTGAAAACTCTCTCTTTGACAGAAATTTCTGGGCCAAACTATGTCGGTTGGTGGGAAGCGTGACGAAGAAATTCGTTGCCCACCACCACCACTTCATAGCCACGATCGATGATTTAACCGGCGTGCGACTTGACTCGAAGACATCAGCGGTATGGACGGCGATGCAGGAGAAGATCACGGAATCTATGGGCGCCGGACTTCCCCTCGTCACACGACATATACATGGTGGATCGCCCAAAGAGGACAAAGCGACAATCCGGATGATAAAACCCCGGACAAAAGCCAAAGCGGCGGCGCGAGCGCCGTTCTAAATCCAGCAAAAGTAAAAATAGTGACAAGAGCGCCAGAAGGATCGATACTACAATCAACTCCGAAGGCAACAGCGACCATATGGACACGACAATGGAGCGGGGCGAACCAGGTCACCCGAACACATTTCGGAGCGAGGCGCCGAGGATAATGATCCCGACGGACGAGGTCATCAAACCGAACCAGCCACGGGAAAACAGTCCGGATAATGATGCAATCCGGAAAAACATGCGGAGCGAGATAACCTCCACGAAGCTTCGACCACCGCAAGAAGCCTAAAGAAGCGAAGCGGCGGCTCAAAAGTCGCACGAGAAGCGCTCAACCGTAGATGGAACAAAGTGCTGAACCGAAGAAAGATCTGGCGATGATCGCCGTACAAAGAGCTATCAAAAGCGCAAGCTCTTGCCAGAATTGACGGCGAAGCTGTACCACTTCATAACCGCAACAAAGCGGCTACCAATCCACATGAACACCGAATAAGAAAGCTGGCGCGGCCAGGTCCATTATGGATCAAAGGGCGCACCCGGCGAAGGACTATAATTCGCCAAAGCGATTACGTAATCGCATACCAGTCCGGAATAAACACGGACACAACAACAACCGACGGCATGCCACAAAGACGTCCGGATCTGGAGGGGCTGCCCACCCTTATGCTTTCTTGATGAAATCTTGGACCACGAATTCCCACATGGCTTTAAACACTGTGAACATAGAGGCATCTGACGGAACAACGGACCCGAAGTGCGGATCGAGGACTTTATACTACACATACACATGGCTCGTGGGGATGACCTTCACGCCATCAAATACCTCCCCCTCAAGCTGAAGGGACCAGCTCGGCACTGGTTGAAAGGCCTCCCCGAAAATTCAATTGGGAGCTGGGAGGAACTCGAGGACGCTTTCAGGGCCAACTTTCAAGGGACCTATGTCCGGCCTCCGGATGCTGATGACTTAAGTCACATAGTCCAACAGCCCGGAGAATCCGCCCGCAAGTTTTGGAACAGATTCCTCACTAAGAAGAATCAAATTGTTGATTGTCCGGATGACGAAGCCTTAGCGGCATTCAAACACAGCATCCGTGATGAGTGGCTAGCCAGACACCTCGGCCAAGAAAAGCCAAGGACAATGGCAGCCCTATCAAGCCTCATGACCCGCTTTTGCGTGGGAGAAGATAGCTGGCTAGCCCGTAAAGGCACCAGCGACCCCAGCACATCCGAAATAAGGGATGGCAACGGGAAGCCACGGCATCATAAAAACAAACGCCAAAGCAAGGAAGAGAGGCGGATAACACGATGGTTAATGCGGATTAGGGGCTCTCGACCTAATCGACAAAACAAGCCATCTAAAGGCAGCAAAGAGGACCGTCCGATGCGAATAGAGTCCTAGACAGACTATGCCAAATTCATGGCACCACGACAAACCTGCAAACCACATGCACGAGAGTCTTTGGGTCTTCAAGCAGGCAGGAAATTAAATGCGAACACAAGGAAAGGAAACACCAAGTGAAGGCGAGGATGAACCTCGCCGGCCAAACAACGAAGGACGAAAATTTCCGCGAGAGGTTAAAGCAGTGAACATGATCCCGCGACTCAAACATCCATGAGGAGAGCCGAGCAGCAGCGCATAGAGGCAGCGCTCGTCTGAGCCCATCGTACTCACGCCTAACCAATGGATGCCTTATCCGATCACTTTCGATAACTTGGATGACCGAACTAGTATTCGGCGCAGAGGATCAAAGGCCTTGGTGCTCGACCCGGTAGTCGACGGATACTGTCTCAGCCGTGTCCTTATGGACGGCGGCAGCAGCCTCAATTTAATACATGAGGACACTATCTGCAGGATGGGGATAGACCCATCCAGAATTAACCAAATTAACACCACCTTTGAAGGGGTGATACCAGGCGTTGAAGCCCACAGTAGGGGCTCCGTCGCACTAGAGGTAACATTCGGCTCGCCAGGCAACTCGAGAAGCGAAGAACTACTCTTCATCATTGCACCCCTCCAAAGCGACTATCACGCAGTGCTAGGAAGAACGGCCTTCGCCCGCTTCAACGCATTGCCGCACTATGGCTACCTTACACTTAAGATGCGGTCCCGTGGCGTCATCACCATTAGCGGACTAACGAGCGCTCGTCCGCTTGTGAGAGGAACACGCGGCGGCCCTCGCGGCGGACTATAGCGACCTCCAACATAAGAAAACATGATCTGGGTCCAAAGACCATAGACTCGGCTTAGCGAGTCCGTCGCCCGGATAAAATTGAACGAGGCACCGTATCGTAATCCCATAGTGGACACCGGGGCTATAAATACTTAACACGGTCCACGGTTGGCTCAACCTTATGGGCAGGCCAACATCTCACACTTTTATTATCCATCGCATACTTATGCACTCTTCTCTGAGTTTTCCTTCTTTCCACGAGACAACGTTAAGCGATACCCTTCAAGATACGGCTGCGGAGACAAAGGCGCGGAGCGTGCAGCGAGGCCCCGTTCAACGAGGTTTCTTTTAGATTAAGCCTGTGTAAACCTTTTTATTGTCTCTTCTTGTTTAACCATCCCATGGGTTCTATACCCACAATGGATCTTGCCGTTTTTGGCATCTCGCCACGACAGTTAATGCATGTACACGGAAAAGCAGGGTTTATAGCGAATGGGCACTCTTGAGCCCATCGACTATTATAAAGTCCGAATACCCTAGGGAGTGTTCGGCGTCACGAGTTTGGCCTTATATGCAGCAGCTCTGAATCATGTCTTTGGTCAAATGTTGGGTTTGCCCGGCTCCTGCGTTTGCCCTTACGTTCCGTTACTATCGGCTAAATGGCCAAGAGAACTCTGCGATTGTGCCCTGGTTATTCGGACGAGCACCTCGGTGAAAGCGGCCGGTCGTCATGATACTGATGAGAGTGTTCAACCACTCGAAGACCTATCGGGATCTTTAGGATCCCTCCGCATTAACGAAGGACCGTTTCCCGGTCATGTACACACGCGCCAGTATTTGGATGCACACGAAGGTATCAGGGGCTACATAGTAGCCCCAACATTAGACTCCCATGGCTAAGTGAAAGTGTTACAGCTATATAGTCTGGTTGCCTAGTTCGACGTGCGATCACCTCCTTCATGGACCAAGACGTTGGATCAAGTGTGATTAAGCATATTTTTTGCGAACACCCCCGCATTGCCTGCGTGGGGGATGAAGCCAACGACTGCTATCTTTCGGATTAAACATTCATATAGATATATGTAAACGGCCATACAGGGGACACAATAATACCTTCGGGCAAAAAGTATAAATATAGCCTTATAACCAAACTAACATTGTTTGTTACAATGACTCGATTCATCACTCAAATAAGATATTCTTCGAGCACTGCGCCTCTATTAGGCGGGCACCTTCTGTGACCTATGCCAAGTAGTGCTCGGCGGGATACTGGCCCCCCGTAGGATCTTGGGTCGCTATAATGTTGGCCTCCATATCCGTCCAATAGGCTTTAACGTGGGCAAGAGCCATCCGTGCACCCTCTATGCACGCCGACCTCCTCATGGCGTCGATCCGAGGCACGGCCCCAAGGAACCGCCGCACCAAGCCAAAGTAACTGTCCGGCTTAGGCCCTTCCAGCCAAATATGGTCTATCACAGACCACATTGCAAGACCGGACAGCCTGTGAAGCTCCGCTACAGCAGCCATCTTGTCATTTAACGGCAGCGGGCGGTGGGAGCATTGAATTGCGACGGAAAAGCTTCTCCACCTCCTTATCACCCGACCATCAAAGAACTTCGGCAGCGTCGCCATACTCTTCGCCAAATCCGCATATCGTCGCAGGACTCGGCGCCCATCCGGGGGCGTGCCGGATCAAAAACTTCGTCCGCGACAAGTAGGAACCTCCGGCCACGATTTTACCGGCCTGTTGAAGCTCCTCCCGCGCCCCCTGAGCTCGGTCCGTATTTCCTTGGTGGCATTGCGTGCCTTGTCCAGCTCGGCCAAGCTACCCTTATGCTCCTTTTTAAGGAGCTCATACCGGTCAGCGGCATTTTTTAACTCAATAGCCATTTCGGCCATCTTTTCTTCGCTTCAGCGATGAGCAGCCTGTTCGGCTCTCAGTTCCTCGGTCGCCTTTAGGGCAGCCGCATTGCTATTCCGAGCTTGTTCCTTGGCTTGGACAAGCTCTGCCCTCAGGGCCTCCACAGCAGCAGCACCATCTGCGGTCCGAACATATTACATTAAGATCATGCTGCCTCCATATTCTCCTATACAAAGGAAGGCAGAGCACATACCTTGTGACTTGTCCAGCCGCTCGTTCACCAGCGTGATATCGGTATCAATCGATCGAATCTGCCTGGTTAGTTCGGACACTTCCACGGACTGGTTGGCGGCCGGACTCACAGGTGCCTGCACATATTTATAGCGCAATCATTGATCTATGATCCCCTGTTTGCCCCCTAGGGCGGGCAACCAGTGTCTCAGGGGCTACTATCTATATGGAGCACACCTAACGCGTGCCTCACAGCCAAAAACAGTGTATTCTTCACTACATACCTCAAAGCCTCTAAGCAGACTTGCAAATGCTTCATTCAAACCGCTTATGGCGAACGAAATCTTCTGGAGCACGCGCTCATTAGTGGCGATGCTCCTCAGAGAGCGCAGCCGCTCCGATGGGCCCGTCGATCGTCTGCGGACATCAAACTGTGCCGGACCCTTCCCATCGTCCCTTGCAGGAGCTAAACGCTCCGAGCTCAAGGCGGCTGACGCGTTGGCCTCCGCCTTCGGCAGATCCGGACTCCTCCGTGACGACACTTCAGTGTCGCCCGGTTCGCGAGCCGGAGAGGTAGGTGGGGTCTCGCTCTCCATCATCTCCGGAGGAAGGTCCCCCAAAGACGAACTCTGGTGAGAGGGGCTGCTAGCCGAACTGCGAAAGACCAATCCTTGTTATTGATCTAGGAGGAACGCAGCATCTTCGAATTAAAAATTAACTTACAGCTCGGTGGAGGGCTGGCCCGTTGTTGGGCACGACGCGGTGAGGGTGCCCGTTAGGCGAGCCCCTGGTGTTATCTTTTCCGGGTTTGGGCATCTCCATCTCCGGGTCTTGAATGACCCTCTTCTTCCCGCGCAGGGAAGAGGCCTTAACCTCCCCCTCCCGACTATCCTCCTTAGGGGAGATGACAATTCCCCCGGTTCGGATGTGTAGTATGTGGGGTTCGGATTCTCCGTCCTTCCCCTTGTCTTTCCCCGGACGCATCCTGCTGAGTACTCGGTCAAGCATCTTGGCCATGGTGGGGGCGGGCGAGCCTTCGGGAAGTGGCGTCGGACACCTAATTCTCTCCGCTTCTTGAGCCATTCACAGGCGGATGATTTTCAGAATAAAAAATCATATGAGATACAAAGCAGCGGTGCCGGTATCAAGTTTACTTATTTGGGTATCTAGGCGATTACAGCTTAGGCCGCATCCTCGGTGGTGTCCGGACACTTTACTTTTGTCGAAGAATAATTTGCACATCTCTTGAGCTTGGTGAAGAAGTGCTTGACAGTCCATGAACCCTCGGATTGAACTCCACATCCAGAGGAGAGGCGGCGTTGGCATGGCAACATCCGCCGGATCAACATCACTTGCATTATGCTGACAAGATTAATGTCCCTTGCAAGAAGTTCCCGGATGCGATTCTGCAGCACTGGTATATCACCAGCGGGCCCCCAATTCCGTCCTATGTCGGTCCAAGACGCTAGTTGTGATGGGGGGCCCGCGCGGAACTCGGGAGCAGCTACCCACTTTGTGCCTCGGGGAGTCGTGACATAAAACCACATCCATTGCCATACATCGGATACTTCTGGGAAAGCACCCTCTCGCCATGGGGCATCAGCGTTCCTGCTTATTACGGCGCCTCCGCACTCCGTGTGTCGCCCCTCGATCATCTTCGGCCTCACACTGAAGGTCTTGAGCCATAAGCCGAAGTGTGTGTTGACGTGGAGGAAGGCCTCGCGCACTATAATGAACGACGAGATGTGGAGGATAGCGTCTGGAGCCAAATTGTGAAAATCCAACCCATAATAGAACATGAGCCCCCTTACAAAGGGATCGAGGGTGAAGCCCAAGCCGCAGAGAAAGTGCGGTACAAAAACGACGCACTCATTAGGCTCCGGAGTGGGGATGACCTGCCCGGATGCAGGAAGCCTGTGTTGGATGTCGGCGGTCAGGTATCCGACCTCCCTAAGCTTCGCAATGTCGTCCTCTTGGATAAAGGAAGCCACCCATCGGCCTTGAGGGATGGATCCGGACATATCGGTGGATCTGGGGTGTTGAAGCTTAGGTTTCGGGTGTTAGAACTCGAGGTGCGAGAAGGCGCGATGAAGGTGGAAAAAGAGGCGTAGGTCTCGACCCCTTTATAAAGAGGGTGAATATCAAGAGTCCCCGGTGTGACCGTTTGAGGCTTATCTAAAAAACACACGGGTTATACCAACAGCCGTCGTGGGGTCACGCGTGCTCATATTGATAGAAAATCCCGTAATAAGAGGAACACGATCTCTGCCTCGACGGGACGTGCCAATAAAACCGCCTCGCGACACGAGTCGTTATGGGGCAGGAAACGTCGGTTCGCGATGGACCAAGCCTCGACGCGAGGGCACGATGCACGAAGATTGCCAGCGAATCAGATATATACCATACGGAGATCATCTTGCAGATCCGGACACGGTCTACGTGTTCGATGACCACTTTGGATTATTCGGAGGAGGAACCCGCCCTGCAATGTCGAAGATAAGCTATTGCGCGGACTCATCATCATTGAAGCTGGTTCACGCAGACTCTTGAGGAGTCCTAGATTAGGGAGTATCCGGACAGCGGTTGTATCTGACGTCCGGACTATTTGAAGCGTGAAGATACAAGACTCAAGACTTGGCCCGTGTCGGATGGGACTTTCCTCGGCGTGGAAGGCAAGCTTGGCGTCCGGATATTATATTTCCTTCCTTGTAACCGACTCCATGTAAACCCTAGCCCTCTCTGGTGCCTATATAAACCGGAGAGGTTGGTCCATAGTAGGCCGATCACAATTACAATCATACCATCATAGGCTAGCTCTTAGGGTTTAGCCTCTACGATCTCGTGGTAGATCTACTCTTGTACTACCCATATCATCAATATTAATCAAGAAGGAAGTAGGGTTTTACCTCCGAGAGGGCTGAACACAGGTAAACATCTGTGTCCCTTGCTTCCTGTTACCATCGGCCTTGGCCTTACGGTCGGGACCCCCTACCGAGATCCGCGGTTTTGACACGACACCGTGCCGCTTTGAAGGACGGGGCTGCGCAAGTTGGACGGAACAAAGACGACACCCTCGCTCCGTTTCTTGTTCAACTACGCCGACCTCTTGTTCTCTTTGGCGGCGGTCTCTTTAGCCGCAGTCATCAGCTTCTTCGCGGGTTTCTTCCCCATTGTTGTGGCAATGCGGAGGAGGGGAAGGGATTCGTTGGGTGGCGGCGGAAGGAGGGGCAAGATGAGAACCGGCGCTTGGCTTGCGGAGGAAGAAAATGGGAGAGCAGGGCGAGAGGCAGATGAATCACGCCGCTCCGATTTTCCTTGCTCTTAAGAGAGGGGAAGGTGGGACAGAAACGCGACGCTTCAGAAAGTTACCGTTTTACCTTAACTGCAATAGTCCCACGACGCGCAGTAATTACGCGTAAGTGGATGTTGGATTGACTGGTCATTGTGGCGAACCACCGTGTGTAGCCCTCTCCTGCCATGTGTTCGCGCACTATTTGGGGCCTAACCCAACGTGCCACACGACACGTATGGCTCAGGCTCGGGGGCTTATGTCGGGGAAAATATACAAGGGTAGGCATTTTCCCCTGACTCGTGCACGGACAAGCCAAGACAAGCCAGAGATTGAAGAGCCAAGAGACTTGAACAACCAACATGCAGCCCGGAGAGGCCAAGATCGAGCCAAGAGAGCAAGATATCAGCAGAAGAAGGGCCTCCCTTGCTAGGCAGGCGAGCCCGGCAAGGGACAAGGCCACAACCTGAAGCAAGCTGCCAAGACTCCCCGGCAGAGCCTGCTTGGACTCGAGGGGGCTGAACCACCCCGCCAACCACTCAAGCGTGACCCACGTTGCCAATTAGTGCGGTGTCAGGCCGCAAGATGATTGAGTGGCAGCCATTCGCCACATGGCAGCCATTCCCTACAGAAGAAACCTACGGATGACAACCATCCTACGACGTGTCAAGGGAACAGGCGTGGAGCTGGCAAGAGAGCCCGGCAGGCCTTGCCGGGCGACCAGTGATGTGACACTAAGCGGTGCATTTAATGCACCCTGTCAGCCCAGAAAGTGGCATGATAGCACTGTTTGCTATCATATCAGTGGATAATGACCACTTTGCCACTGTGGTGACCCCTTAATCTATAAATGGAGGCCCATGGCACTCGTAGAAGGGGTTGGAGGGTTAGAAAGTTGACAACCCAAGCCACCACACTGGCGTAGTTGCTGCTGCCCCGAGGCAAACCTTGCCGGGCAAGTGTACTACGCACCACCACATCCATTTTCATCATCAATCCACCAAAGCAGGAGTAGGGTCTTACGCCTCGCGGCGGCCCGAACCTGGGTAAATTGCTCGTGTGCTTTCCGCCGTGCTGCCGTACGCTGATCTGCTCTTTGTGCAATGCGACGTCCCCCTGCCGAACCAGTAAGGGGCCACCAGGTCCTATAGGTGGCTGTGGATATCCCGCGACACAATCGGCCACTGTGATCCCAGCCTAGCTTGTTTTATAACATCTGCAGCCCAACTTATGTTTGTTTTTTGAACATAACGCACAACTCAGTTATATTTGTCTATGAGAATGCCAAACTCAACATATGTTTTCCCTTTTATACATATATATATATATATTATGTATATATAGGCAAAATTGTGTCTATCATAGCTTACTGTAGTAATTGCTATCAGAGCAACACGCTCACGCGTCATGATTCGTGTGGGGCAGACAGGGGAGAGAAATGAGTGGCCTTTTGACTAGCTAGTTTCTGCGGTTCACTTGGTAGTAAAAGATTGTGCCTGTGGGGCAGCATCCAGGTGGTCCATATGACGACTGCTGTTTCAAGCTAGGGACAACCACTCACGGGACAGCCACATTCCAACCCGATGGAACGTCTGCACAAAAGGGAGAATGGATGCCGCCGAGCCACTGACCTTCCTATGGAGCGGATCATATGACAAGTCCATGGCCCGCGGGACAGCGACTCCAAATCACATGAAACTTAAAATAATTGTCTATCGTTGAGGCTTGTTTTTGGCTTGTCCCACCACGAGCTCACGGGCGACCATCCTTTTTTTATTTATCTTCTTGTCACCCCGTACAACTCCCTTCTCTCTCTCACCATCCATCCGTCTCTCCCCCACGACACCACTTTGCCCTCACTACCATGATTTTCTCCTCCAGCTCGAGGATTGAGAGGTGGACGTGCGCTCCTCCTAAGGGGAACTTTTGGCTCGCTCCTTCTCTTCTCTGTCACCACAGGCTAGCATGCCATATGCACCTTCTTCTTCTTCTAACTTTTCATTTGCTCTTGATTAACACACGTGCATGTGCTAGTTTTTTATCTCCATGATGTGCTAATTAATCTTTGTAGCCTTGGTGAAGGAGCAGCAAGTATGTGCATGTGCTAGAATTTTGGTTCATGTTCTAGAAACCTGCCGTCGGCAAGGCCTTTGTCACTATGGTGCGTCGACAGAGGATCATCCGTCAACATCGTCGAGGCCGAATGTCAGACCTGTCATTGATGCATTATTCTTGGATACGTCGTTGTTGTCACCGTTATAAGCAATGTCGCCCCACACACGAAGCTTGCCCTATCTACGGTTGGAGAAAAGCCCAAAGAACTGATGCAACGGGAGCAAGGAACCGAGGGGATCCGAATGATGCAAACTCAAAGAACCGATGCAACGGAAGCAAGGAACCGAGGGGATCTGAATGATGGAACCCGAAGAACCGGTGCAACGGAAGCAAGGAACCGAGGGGCTCCAAATGATGGAACCCGAAGAACCGGTGCAACGGAAGCAAGGAACCGAGGGGATCCGAATGATGCAAACCTGAAGAACCGATGCAACTAAAGCAAGGAACCGAGGGGGTCCGAGTGATCGAAACACGAAGAACCGGTGTAACGGAACCAAGGAACCGAGAGGATTTGAATGGTGCAAACCCGAAGAACTAGTACAACAGAAGCAAGGAACAGAGGGGATCCGAATGATGCAAACCTGAAGAACCGGTGCAACTGAAACAAGGAATCGAGGGGATCCGAATGATGGAAACACGAAGAACCAATGAAACGGAGGCAACGAACCGATTTGATGCAAATGGTGCAAACCTGAAGAACCAGTGCAACGGAAGCAAGGAACCAAGGGGATCCGAATGGTACAAACCTGAAGGACCGGTGCAACGGAAGCAAGGAACTGAGGGGATCCGAATGATGCAAACCAGAAGAACCGGTGCAACGTAAGCAAGGAACCGAGGGGATCCGAATGATGCAAACCCGAAGAACAGGTGCAACGGAAGCAAGGAACCGAGGTGATCCGTATGGTGCAAACCTGAACAATCAATGCAACAGAAGCAAGGAGCCGAGAGGATCCGAATGATGGAAACCAGAAGAAACGATGCAACAGAGCCGATGAACAAAGGGGATCTAAATGATGCAAACTCTAAGAACTGATGCAATGGAAGCAAGGAATCAAGGGGATCCGAATGATGGAAACCTCAAAAACCGATGCAACAGAAGGAAGGAATTAAGGGGATCCGAATGATGCAAACCCGAAGAACCGATGCAACAGAAGCAAGAACCAAGGGGATCCGACGGATTGCTATGTAGACGCGTAGGACATGTATAGAAGTAGAACTCGTTTCATACTATTTTCAAAACCGATATGGCCAAAACAGAGTATATGACACGCACGGTACACGGAAGGATGCGCAGGACGACGCGTCAAAGACCGATGCGGAACACCAAGTCAGGAAATGTAGTGTATATAAATGTGCAGGTTCAACGCCTGGCCCGTAGGTTCGACTCATAGCTCCTTATGGATTCGTTGCGTTGATAAACTGAACTTGCACTGTCTCCCTGAAGGGCGCCACGTGCAATAAAACGGGACATAACGGACTGTCGTACATATAGGGACCGACACAAGAGCTTAGTCACCCAATGGAACCTCATTATATGCACACATATTTTTTTTGAGCGATTATATGCACACATATGTGACAGCCATCCAGAGGAACAAACTGACCAGGACCACCCAAGCAGGCTTTTGTCAGCCCACCATGCAAAAAGTGGCTAGTAGTGGCCTACCACCATGCATCCAATAATTCATCAAATGGGCTCGAATAGGAACCAGACCAAGCAGCTAGTACGAATCACGAGGCACCCCCAACGATGCTGATAGCTATTTCTACAGCAAGGTATGATAGAAAATCCTTCTACACGACAGTCTGTTATATATATAGTAACACTATTCATCACCCAGGGAGCAGAATAGTTATTCTTCATCCGAGGTAATATTATGATCGTTTCGTAAATAAATTATATATGGAATACACATAGTTACATTCATATTGATCATGCCACTCCCCGATACCGGAGGGATACTTTATGTGCTATCAAAGTCACTCGTAACTGGGTGATCATAAAGGTGCTCTACAGTTATTTCCGAAAGTGTTTGTTGGAGTGGTCCGGAGGTAAAGATTTATATGTGGGAAGTCATATTCACGGTTTCCAAAAATGTTTGAAATTTTTTGGTAATATATCGGGAAGGTCTAGAAGGTTCCGGAGTGGGGCCCACCTGCATGGAGGACCCACATGGATGTGGGTAGTGGGGCAAGGCCCTACGCCCCTGATCAAGGCACACCAAGACCCAAGGAATAGGATCATATCCCTGAGGGATAAGATCAGGAACCCTAAAAAGGGGGATGACGATAGGTGGGGAAGGAAAGGAGGGATTTCCTTCCTCCCCCCTTGGCCAATGACCCTATGGCTTGGAGAGCAAGCCACCATCCCCCTCCACCCCTATATATAATGGGGAGGCACATGGGGAGCTGCACCCTTCCTCCCTTGCCCGTCTCCCTCCCGTTACACCTCCTCCACCTCGCGCAGACGCTTGGCAAAGCCCTACTGCAGTTTCGCTGCTGCCATCAGCACCACGCTGTCGTGCTGGTCACGATCTCATCGACCTCCTCTCCCTCTCTTGCTGGATCAAGAAGAAGAGGATGCCACCAAGCCGAATGTGTGCTAAACTCGGAGGCGCCGTCCGTACGGCACTAGATCAGATTGGATCGCAAAGAGTACAACTACATCAACCGCCTTACATATGCTAATGCTTTCGGTTTATAAGGGTACGTAGACACACTCCCCTCTCGTTGCTATGCATCTCCTAAACTAGATTTTGCATGTTTTGTAGGATTTTTTTGATTCTCCTGCACCGTTCCCCATTAGAAACAAGCTTCTCTTCAACCGCCTATGGTCGAAATGGGGTCATGTTCATCGGAAGGGGTCTGGCGTACCACAAAATGGGACTCGACGGACTACTGTTCATCCATCGTCGACTTCATCCGTCCTCCGTGGGCTACTGTTCATCCACTGCCAACTGCCTATAGCCTCCACGGGGTCTTCATCCACCCCTAACCGGCTGGGGTGTTGCGTACCGTGACATGGCCTCCTCGGGGTCCTATTCATCTAGTGCCAACCGCCTACTACCATGGGGTCTTGTTCATCCAACCCCCACAGGCTGGGGTGGGGCATATGAGAGGACGACAACAATGGGAATTGTTCATCCACAACCAACCAATAGGCTAGGTCAACTCACCACATCTCACGCAAAGGGCTTTATTGACGCAACTCTCGACTCATTCTACGTATCACATGCATGGCAACAATAGGCATTGTTCGTCGAGAGGCAACCAATCGGCTATGTCAACTCACGTCTCACACAGGGGTTCGATGTAACGCATCAATCGATCGGCTTCAATACCAAGCAACAAAGGGAATGATTGCTCGGGTTTAGTTAGCAGTGAAGGGATCGATCGGCTTCAGTTAGCAGCGAATGAATCACTCGGGTTTAGATAGCAACGAAGGAATTGACCGGCTTCAGTACACGTAGTGGGATCAAACGCTCATGTTCAGTATGTAGTGCGAGGGATCGATCAATTGCTCAGGTTCAATAAGAGAATGCCTCTCATGGGTTCAGTTAGCAAAGGGCTCGCACACGAGCGTGTACAAGAGAAACATGCAAATGACCACATCGCTCGGGCCTGACCACCCACCCTATACTGGAAACTTCCTAAAAATTTCCTCGACCTCACTTCTACAACAATTTTTTATGTCATGGAGGGCCCAAAGAATGTCATGCAGGTCCGCCTCCGACACGTCTAGGACAAAAAGCCCATTTTTCTGTCATAATATTTTGTCATAGAAGTAGGAGCCCACCACATCTATGATGATATGCGTGTTCCGTCGTCTAGTGCCCAAGCTGCTACAAGTGGCGACCAAGGAGGAAGCTGGTGCTCCTGTCATGAAGGGGGCGTGTGCTTCCGCAAGGCTGACAAGCTGGCGTGGAGGACAAGACCGAAGGATGACCCCCACATAGAGATGACAGATGAAGAAAGACTTCTCAATGTGAGGAGATCGAACCCCACTCGCGTGTTTGTTTTTATTACTCCTTTGTAGGAGTCTCACCCGGACAACACAGACGAGCAGGAAGCCCACTCGGCTCCTCGGCCAACCTCCAGCCACCTTTGCCCTGACCACCACCTAATCTTGATGCCTCAGCTGAGCTCTAGCCACAACCTGTCCCACCCAGTTGAAGCTTTGGCCTCATCACACTCACCTCCTACGACATCTCATCAATCGCCAAGTTTGTCGTCTCTGCCGCGATCTCCCTCGGCCGTGTGCTTGGCCCTTAAGATCGTGGCGGCAACAACTAACCAACTGTGTTGATTGTGTTGTCCTAGAGTGCACGACCATGTCATCGAGAGCCTGATGGCCATGGCCAATGTCGGTGGTATCTGGTGGTCGTTCTTGACTGCGAGCGCCTGGACGCCGCCACCATCCGTGATCACATGATCATCTCTTTCCACTCGCCGGCATCCATGGACCGAGGGCTTGAGAGAGGAGCATGAAGTCTTCTTAGCTAGATGGAATCCGAGAGGCGAAGAGATGGGCGAGAAGTTTACGCACTCGAGGAGATTGATCGAAGCGGCAGGAGTCAAAAGGAAACCAGAATAGTCGGGCACACCATGGAGACCTAGGACGTGCCCATGTTGCATCTTTTTTTGTTTGAGTAATCACAAAACAAACTCTTTTTTCCTAAAAATAAGTAATTATGAAACAACATGAGAAGGACCAGGACGTACGTATACAAAGCGGACAGACCAACCATGCATGCGAAAGAGAGCTCTCCCAAGTTATGGCCGGTATGAAGCCAATAAAATCATCTAAGAGGGAAGAAAAAATGTAGCAGACCACAAACTGTATTTTTTTCTTAAGGAAAATGAAGAATATTTTTTTTGAGGATTGACGAATATTTTTTTGATTAACGGGAAAATGACGAACATTTTATTTTGAGCGGTGGGAAAATGACGAACTATATCCTAGCGGAAATATCTTGGGCTCTGGGCCTGGCTATGCCTCATCCTAGATAGCTCGTTTCGCAATTGATCCGGCCCATAATCTCTCTCTCTCTTGTCTTCTTCTCTGAAAATCATCATTTCCCCGCCCAAACCCACACCTCTTTCCCTCCCAAAAAATTCCCAATCCCCGACTTTCGCGAATGCTCACGCCCCCTTTTCCAAACCCTAACCCATGGGCTTCGATTGGGATGCGTCCGTGCGAGAGATCGACAGCGCTCGCGCCCTTGCCTCAGCCTCCATGACCGCTGTGTCGACCTCAGCTCCGCTGCCCCATCGTCAGGCCTCGCTCCCTCGGCCGCGGCGCCCTCCTTCCACGGGTTGAGTTGGAGTTTAGGGTTTCGACATTTTTGGATGGAGAAAGTGGTTGAGGGGTTTGGAGCAATATTACTAAGCATTTGAGCAAGCAAGTCATTAAGCAACACCTCATCCTCTTTTAATAGTATTAGCTTTCCTATGGACTCAATGTGATCTTAGATCACTTAAAATAAAATGAAGAGTCTTGAGCTTTTGCCATTATGTGTCGTTTGCATTTTGAGGGGTCCACATTTCTAGTCCATGCTATGCCATTCATTGAACTTCCTGAAATATTCATCTTGAGAGGATATTAGTTCAATGAGCTATATATTGTTATGAATTACCAAAACCACCCAGGATTAGTTGCACTTTCACACGGACCTGATGCCTATATTCATGATCATTACCTTAGATATCATCACAATTATTCATTTTTCTATCAATTGCTCAACAGTAATTTGTTTACCCACTGTATGCATTCTTTCAAGAGAGAAGGCTCTAGTGAAAACTATGGCCCCGCGGTCTGTTCTTATCATATTA
Source organism: Aegilops longissima (assembly GCA_021605205.1). Classification (NCBI taxonomy): domain Eukaryota; kingdom Viridiplantae; phylum Streptophyta; class Magnoliopsida; order Poales; family Poaceae; genus Aegilops; species Aegilops longissima. The sequence continues at coordinate 85,067,439 of CM038679.1, forward strand.
TTTTCAGATCTATAAAACCAAAAACCCAAAAATACCTTCAATTTATTTACCTTTGCTTTATTTTGCACTTTTCTTTATGTTTTATACCTATCTCTATTAGATATCATCTTTGCAAGTAACCATGAAGGGATTGCCAACCCCTTTACCGCGTTGGGTGCAAGTATTTGTTTGTTTGTGTAGGTGCTATCATTGGAGACTTGTGTGTTCCTCCTACTGGATTGATACCTTGGTTCTTAACTGAGGGCTTCTACATCAACCTTGCTGCCCTTCCGATGTTGTGTGAGTAGTTTACCACAGACCTACGGGTCCATAGCTAGTAGCTAGATGGCTTCTTCTCTCTCTTTGATCTTCAATACAATGTTCTCCTCGATATTCTTGGAGATCTATTTGATGTAATCTTCTTTTGCGGTGTGTTTGTTGAGATCTGACGAATTATGGGTTTATAATCAGATTATCTATGAATATTATTTGAGTCTTCTCTAAACTCTTTTATGCATGATTGTCGGATTTCGGGTTCCGGCAGACCCTTGAGATTCGAACACTGGGGTGCGTGCGGAATCTCACCCTCTACCTACCTGCACCGCGCCGCCTCGCTAGGATCTAAACTACGAAAGGAACAGCATAAGAGACACAGGGTTTGTCGTGGAATTGTCACGGCAGATGTCCTTAGTGTTAGGACTTAGTCGCGAGGCCAACGCATCTATGTGGTAGCTTGAGAGGGTTGGCGGGACGAGAGGCGAGGTTTTACCAGTTCGGCCCCTCACGGTGGAGGTAAAAGCCTACGTCCTGCTTCATTGATATTGATGATCATGATCACGGTTACAAGAGTGCTCTAACTCGAGAGCTATTGTCTAAACCTAACTTGTCCAACTTGTGGAACTTGTCCCCCTTCTCCCCCTTCGGGGAGCCCTGCCCCTCCTTATATATGTTGAAGGCGGGTTACATGTGGAGTCCTATTAGGATTAGGACTAGTCTATCTCTAATGCAAACCGGATACAAGTCTGGTCTTAACTCCTTGTAAAATATTCCTCATGCCTTTCCTCTTAAACGGCCCACAATAGTTGAACCGGCCTTCGATCCATGGCCGGGTTACTAATGAACCGCCAAGACCGGGCGGGTAACCCGTGAACCGCCAAGCTCGGGCGGGTTACCGATGAAACCGTCGGACCGGCGGGTTAACTTCGGCGGTTTACACCGCTGGGTATAACCCGACATTAGCCCCAAGTTTAGCTTGGATTTATCCATAGTAAACTTACGCTGCAAAATAAACACGAGAACAAATTTGGCGGGTTGTACTCCGGGTTAAAATTCTTGTAGACCGGCTTTTGATCGTCCTTGTCATTTCCTTCTTCTAGAAAATCTGGGTCAATAACCAGCTTCATAACCAATTTGCTGATGTTGGTTTCTTATAGAAAAATATTGTGAAGAATAATCCACTTGAGTCGGCTTCCAAAGCGCCGGTTTAAGAAATATTGGTCTTGAAATACTCATCGATATTCAACGGTTTGAAGATGTAGAACTTGCGGTTTATCATTGCCAAAACTGTCGGGTTATAAAACTGATAATTCAGGTTATGATTGTTTGCTAGCGCGGGTTATGATTATTGCAAACACGGGTCATAATGGTTGGTGGCCTTGGGTCAATCCGGTTTGCTTAAAGCAGAGAATTTGAAAATAGTTCTTCCATAATAATATAATACTGTAGCCCCCAAGTCTTGAGTAGAACAAAGTGATGGCTTAAGACTTGTTTCAATCTAAATCTGCCACTTAAGAAGAAATCCATGTTGTTCATCCAGTCACTTAGTAAAACTGAATACTCCATATTATATAGCCCCCAAGTGTCGGGTTGTCATGCTTACGACAACGAGGGACTTGAAATTTATACTCACAAAACTTCAACGATTGTAGCCCCCAAGGGCGGGTCATTTATGCAATAATGAGCAGGGACTTTGTAAATATAATCATGTAAATTTGAGCAATGATGTGTAGCCCCCAAGGGCCGGCTCAGTAAGATAATATTAGGCTGGGACTTGATATATACTTCAATGAAAATAACAGAATATGATGTAACCCCCATCATGGGCTTGAATCCACGTCCATAAGGTTAAGAGCCTTGTGCTTTACCAACTGAGCAGTGGACCCTTCAATATAATGGATTTAACTTGTGTACCTTGAGTTGTTGACAGGAGCAATTGGTAGCCCCCAAGGGCCGGCTCATTATAATGTGATGAGTCGGGTCTTCAATAATATGAGCAAAAAATGACTTTGCATTAGCCCCGAAGTGTCATGGTGCATGCTTGCAGTGACATGAGACTTGCATATTTGCTGTAATCTCAACTTAAATAATGTAGCCCCCAAGTGCCGGGCTGTAAGCCTGCAGCAATTCGGGACTATTCCTTCAATTGTAGAATAAATTATATCCATTGATAATATGATAGCCCTTGCGCTAAAGCGACTTTGAAAACCTTAATCATAATACTGGTTATTGATAACCATAACAAAAATCCAGCCAAGTTTGGCTATTTGAATAACATAACCCAATGACTTATAAGCGCATGATTCCAATGATGCAATCCAAATATATCTTTGGCAACTTACAATCAAAAGCCAAGCCGGTTTAATAAATGGCGATTTATAATCATGCTTTATTCAACCTGTTTACGCATACAACAAGTTTATAGTGTCTGGCGGTTTACATGGGGAATGAATCATAATACCCAACATATAACCTGGGTTTATAACCAAGGCTGCACTTAGAACAATCAAATATGAAATATATCATACCTGTGATATTGGATCACATCGTTGGTTTACCAATTTTTTGTAGTAAGGGTGATAATCCCAATCTTGAGTACTGATAACTCCTTCCATATTGTGCCGGTTTATGATAAAACCGTACCGGGTTATGATAGACACCGGATTATCCATATATAATACTCCGGGTTAATAATCCCATCTTGAGTACTGATAACTCCCATCTTGTAGCCGAACCAGACCGGATTAATAATCGCCGGTTTACTCCATAATAGGATGATAATAGAAAATCAAACCGGGCAGATGGCCCCCGGATTAAGATTTGACCGTGTTCCGTCAATTTGTAATTGACAGTTTTGAACCGGATTAATGATGTCGGTTTGAAAACACAACAAAAGAAATAATTTAAAAGAGAACGAAATTCAAGCAAAGGCAAATATAAAACCATTGCAAATGAGGCTTTGAGCCGATCAAGAGGCATTACCATGGTCGGACACGACCAAGCCCCCAAAAAGCGTAGCTATGGTTCGAGTCGCCAGGTCCCCAAATGATGCATTGGCATTCGCCGATCAAGAGGTGTAGCGATGGTTGGGTTGACCAAAGCCCCAAGTGATCTTGTGGCCTTTGGGCGATCAAGAGGCGTGACTATGGTTCGAGGCGTGACCACAAGTCCCCAAGTGATCTTTGTGGCATTGCGCCGATCAAGAGGTGTGACTATGGTTCGAGACATGACCAAGCCCCAAGTGATCAATAATATGATAAGCCAACAAGGCATGATACCCATGTTTGAACCGCGCATCATGGCAGCAGGTCCTCTTTGGCACCCTTTAACTTTTGCAAGAGATAAATCCTTCTTGAACGGGATTTTGAACCGGATATTGAGAGCTTCAAAGCTTGTGGGAGATATCTTTCCCTTGAACGGATGTTAAGCGGAATCTTCATTTTCAGCGGAAATTTTCGATGGCCTTTAAACTTCGAACTTGCGAAGTTAATTCCTTTTGAACGGACATTGTTAAACGGATTTGAGAGCTAAAGAGCTTTGTGAGAGAACAGATTTCCCTTGAACGGATTGTAAACGGATATTTGAGAAACTTGATGAGACTGACTTTCCTTTAGCTGGATTTTTAAGCCGGAATCCTTCGATGACCGGATCTTCTTCATTGGCAGGATTTTGTAACTATCATACACTTTCTAAACGGAAATTTTACGGCGGCCTTTAAACTTTCATCAATATAACGATAGCCTCGGGACGGGTTATCCTTCCTCCATCGTCACAGGGTTCTTTAAATTCTTGGCCGGCAATATTATTGAGTCATGTCGCCGTAGCCCCAGTCTCAAAGGTATCTCGAGGAGTTGGCTTGAGACTCTCCATATTGACTGTGATATAAACCGGCATAACTTGTATATCATTGTTGTTGATAGCGATGTGAATCCATAGAAGGTTGAGGTATTTGCGGCGGGTTGTAAATGATCCCATATGAGCCGTGTCGACACCTTTCGGCCAATGGTTTCTTCAACGGCGATTTAAAGTTAATAAAAACTATAATGGCGGCGACTTGATGAGTCGGCCGTGGCATTGCAAGCTGGTGCGGACGCGTGAACGCCGTGAGGGTAGATGAGCGAGTCATCCATGGCGTTTGTAAAGTGGCGGCGGGTGGCGATTCAAACATGATGTTGTTTAATCGGTGTAGATGCGCGAATCAGCGGCGGGAGGCGGATGGATGTAATCCGAACATCGGGCGGCGACTTGCGTATATCCGTCAAGCATCCTATACGGACAAACACCAATGCAAAAAGTGATGTTGATCGCCCCCTTAAGCGACACCCTCTCGTAACGGTCCTGCAAAATATTACAAGACCAAGTAATTGTTTTTGACAAAAAACAATATCGCTAATAAAATAATCTTAGATGGATATCACTGATGTTTTTGTTGAACAACGGATGATCCGTTCATCGCAATAAAAGCGGTTTAGGCTGGTAAATCGACTCAATATGGTCCCGCGGTTCAGCGAAAACCCTCGGGTTATTCTCCAGTCTTTAAGTACGGCATGGGTGGTGCGGATGTATCGTCGCCTCCGATGCGGCACACGAGACGGAGCATATCTTAGCCATGAGTCAATTGACCTGATTTGTTCGGATGACCAATGATCCGTTCAGCGTGCGAAACAAACTTCGAGCGGTGGCGACTTAATACAACCTCGGCCGCTCAACACAGCGAGCGGCTCACGCAGCCCCGGCGGTTTATCTGGCGAAGGTGATCCGCGACTCAACGCAAGAGCGCTTCGCGCCCGGCTCGGCGCGAAACAAGGCACCGCAAATGTTGGGTGTGGCGGACGAAAATACCCTTTGCATGTGCGTTTAGGCTGAGCGGTAGTAGCACCCATGTGGCTTCGACTGCCACGATGATTCATTGTTTTTTTTTGATTCCATCCATGAAAAACTAATTTGTCTTGATGAGATGAAGAAGCGGCGGTAGCTTTTAATCTCCATGTGAATGCAGGCGATCTGCGCAATGTATCAGCAAAACCTTGTTTTGCGTCTCATTTTTAGTACACCGGCTTTGAGCTCCTCGGGTGGAAGCTTCCACGGCGTATGGCTGCTATGGGCCGGGAAACATCGTCGTACTTCGAATCCTGCCAATCTAACCAGCCTTTTAGCGGCAGCGGCACATCCCAAAAATCGATCCGGTTTTGGATTAGACCGCTTGTCGGTCTCATCAACTTCGACAGTTTTCTGGTTTCTTCATGGAGCGGTCCTCCTTGGTCTTAGTGCTTTGCGTGTCCAACCAATACTAGGTGTTGTAGAAAAGCGGCCGTCCCGCCTTCTCTGTCGGTTTGGCGGATCATCGAGGCCAGTGGCGGCGGGCAGCGGATATCTCAACCTAATCTTTTCTTTGACTTCAATCTCATGGATTGTAAAAATCTTCATCGAAAATTGCAAAAATCCAACTCGATCATAAACAATGAACACGCGGCTCGGCAAAAACCGTCCCATGCGGATCATCTTGCGTGATTCTTCTGGCGGTTCTTCTTCATCCGGCTAATTAGCGAACTTCTCAAAACCGGGTAAAGATCCTCCAGAACTCAACACCACGTCATGAGCCCACGGTGGGCGCCAAGCTGTCGTGGAATTGTCACGGCAGATGTCATAGTGTTAGGACTTAGTCGCGAGGCCAACGCATCTATGTGGTAGCTTGAGAGGGTTGGCGGGACGAGAAGCGAGGTTTTACCAGTTGGCCCCTCACGGTGGAGGTAAAGCCTACGTCACTGCTTCATTGATATTGATGATCATGATCACGGTTACAAGAGTGCTCTAACTCGAGAGCTATTGTCTAAACCTAACTTGTCCAACTTGTGGAACTTGTCCCCCTTCTCCCCCTTCGGGGAGCCCTGCCCCTCCTTATATATGTTGAAGGGGCGGGTTACATGTGGAGTCCTATTAGGATTAGGACTAGTCTATCTCTAATGCAAACCGGATACAAGTCCTGGTCTTAACTCCTTGTAAAATATTCCTCATGCCTTTCCTCTTAAACCGGCCCACAATAGTTGAACGGCCTTGATCCGCGGCAGGGTTACTAATGAACCGCCAAGACAGGCGGGTAACCGTGAACCGCCAAGCTCAAGGCGGGTTACGATGAAACCGTCGGACCGGCGGGTTAACTTCGGCGGTTTACTGTGAGGTATATCGGCAGGTTTATACTAGTTCGGGCCACCATTGTGGTGTAATACCCTACTCTAGTTTGTGGTGTGGTGGATTGCCTCTTGGGCTGATGGTGATGAACAATACAAGGAAGAACAGCCTCATGGTCTGTTCTTGGCGGAGACGATGAACTGCTAGGAGGAGTTCGATCGCCTTCTCTCTCTCTCTCTCGATTCAGATTGCCTCTAGCTACTCATTCCGATTTGAGACATCCCTACCTTGTGGGTGGCTAGTCCTATTATAGGCAAAGGCCTGGGCCTCTTCCCAAATATTGGCGGGAAGGCGCCAACAATTGTCCATTTGAAGGGAACATCTGGTACACTTATCTGACTAAAGTTGGTCCTCGCTTGTCAAAGGCTCTGGTGGTGGCCTTGGCTTGGGCTCCTGATGACTTCCTTCCTGCCGTTGGACTGGTCTTGGTCTTGTTGCACGAAATGGACACTTTTGCTTGATGCTCTACTTTGCACTTGCTCCTTTGCACCAAAGAGGAAAGGAGGATCTTTGGCGAGCTGGCGCCCGCTTGGCGCCCTTAGTCGTCATGGCTTGCGTCATGGGCACCTCGTGAGGTACCCGCCTTGATCTCTCCGCCTCCTCGCGAGCCCGACTGGCGAGGCCGTGCACGAAGCTCCTGTCGTAAATCCGCTTGGCAATCTCAGCCCCTCGCGAGGTCTTGAGCTTGTGTTGATGAAGATGGGCGTGATGGGGCCCCCCTTGAGCCGCCGTAGGCTTGGCGAGCAAGTCTGGGGACCCCGTTCCCGAAGCGCCGACAGTAGCCCGGGCCCAAAGCGCGCCCGGACTTGACCAGCGAGAGGCGAAGGGCAAGTCTGGCTGCTGCTGAGCCCTAACGACCTGCTGACGCCTTGGGCGCCCAGCGTGGCGATTGATTGGGCGTGGGCGGCCTGCTCCCCATGGCGCCTCGGCTGCGTGAATTAGCAAGTCCATGCATGCAAAGGGTCATGATTACCTGCGATCGTGGGGGCGGTGGTTGGCCTTCCCGGCTATAAATGCAGGGCGGCGCTGCCCTTCTAGTCCATCTCCTCGTGCTTCTTCTTCTTCTCCATAGCTCCTTGAAGAGGTTCTCGGCAGCGGAGAAGGGAAGGCTTCGCCAGTGGGGCTGACTCTCCCCGCCCAAGCGCAGTCGAGGCCGTCCTCGCAAACACCTGTGGCTCTCATGGCGGCTCCTCACGGTCGTGGAGGTGACCTCCCGAGCGGCGGCGGGCAGCAGGCCGCTGCTGGGGAGTGCACTCTGACCATGCGACCCCTAGGCGCGCTTCCACTCAGCAGAGTGCTGCGGAGTTCGTTGTGTGGTGGCGGAGCCCTACTGCACAGGGCTCCAGCTTCTCGCTTCCTCCTAGGTGAGCTTCGGCGGTGCCAGGCGGCCTCACAGCCAGGCGGGCGGTTCTGCAGTCGGGCCTCTGGAGGCTTTTGGAGGTCTCTGCAGCCGAATCAGCCACAGCCCTTGGTAGCAAGCGTTGCCAGCGCGCATAGTGCGACGGTGATGCACCCTGCACTTCAAGTTAAATGGCGATGCCACCCTCTCGTGAGGTGTTGGGAAAGATAGTCGCCGTCTTTGGGTGCTGCCACGAAACGACGGCCGTGGCCGTGGGTTCAGCCCAGCGACGATGAAAGCGGCGGCATGCGTGTGGTCGGCGATGCCTAGGGCTCGTCGAGCTTCGACGGCTCTTCTTCGGGCAGCGGCTCCTCTAGCGGTGGCTGCGACCAGCCTCCGCACCGCCGGGCCCGCCTGGAGGAAGGTAGCGAGTCTGCCCGCCGTCTTGCCGGTGAAGCGAGAGGAGTCCACGAGCTCCGGAGGCGGTTTGAGTCTCCCAGCGAGTTGGTGTCGAGCGAGCGCGCTTTGTTTGTTCTTTTCCTTTTCTGCGCAAAAGCGGTAGCATAGGGCCCGGCGTGGGCGTGCTTGGACTATTGCTGTTAATTATCGTACAGTTTCTGCTATCTTGGTATTATGCCCTTGTGCTGCAGCTTGCGGCGTAGAAATTACTTAGCTCGGGGCGCGTCGTGGCCCTCGTTGAGCGCTTCATGTCCTGCGAAGGTTAGTGCGGAGAGGTAGCTCCGGCCTCGGTGTGGAGGCGACCGACCCAGTCTGTGTTAGATGTCGCGGTGCGGGTGGGGCGTGGGTGGAGGGTGCTCTGTAGTGGACCGGGTAGGGAAACCTCAAACAATAAGGGCGAGAGAACACTGGCGGGGGCACTCGGGCTGCCCCCTCGCGAGACCTTGAGAGAAATCGAGGTAAGAGGCGAAAGGTCGAAGAGCCACAAATCAAAAAGCGACAACAGCTTGATAAAACTTCAAATGAGAATGAGCAGGCCAAGCTAGAAAGCAAATGAAAAAGCGCGTCCGGCGCTAATCTAGTCTTCGGCGTCTTCTCACCAGTAGCAGAGCTAAGTGCTGCCCTTTGGGCGTGGGAGGAGCCCGGGGCTGGCCGGCGCTCCACGAGACTCAGGCGTGTACAGCCCCAACTCATTATTACGTGAGAGTGTCACGGGTGGCGAGCTTCACAGCGTTGGCCTTCTTCACGGCCGGGCCTTTCTTGGGGAAGCGAGCTTCACGGGCATTGGCCCTCTTCACGAGCTCTGGGCCTTTCTTGGGGAAGCGAGCTTCACGGGCATTAGCCCTCTTCACGAGCTCTGGGACTTTTCCAAAAGCGGCAGCTTCACGGGCGTCGCCTTCTTCACGAGCTCTGGGCCTTTTCCAAAAGATAGCTTCACAGGCATTCGCCTTCTTCACGAGCTCTGGGCCTTTTCCAAAAGATAGCTTCACGGGCATTCGCCTTCTTCACATCTCTGGGCCTTTTCCAAAAGATAGCTTCACGAGAATTCGCCTTCTTCACATGCTCAGGCCTTTTCCAAAAAGATAGCTTCACAGCGTTAGCCTTCTTCACGAGCTCTGGGCCTTTTAGAGGTAAAACCTCAGGAGGTCTTTGGATGTTCACGCGTGCAGGTGGCACCCCCTCCACGAGTCTCAAGCAGCGGGCGGGCACAGAAACATGAACAACCTTGAGCAGGCCCTCCCACATGGGAGAGAGCTTATGCAACCCCTCCACAGGAGAGAACCCTTTGAGCACGAGGTCCCCTATCTCGAGAGTTACAGGGCAGATGTTGCGGCGAGTGGTATCGTCGCGATGCTTGTTGGTACCTTGCCGCTCGCAATGCGACTTCTCGGCGGTGCTCTTCCCCGACACGAGATCCGTCCCCCGCATGGCGTCCTCTGCGCCTCGTCGAGCGCCGGGACCCGTGCGGGCAGCGTCGACCTCGTGAGGAAGGACCGCTTCAGCTCCATAGACCGGGAAGAGCAGGGTCTCTCGGTTGGCTTGGTTGTGGTCGTGTGGATGAACCACAGCCTGGTGAAGCTTCGTCGTGCCAAACTCTGCGGAGGCCTCCGTTTCTTCTTGAATGTTACGGTTTTGAGGCCCCTCGGGACCTCTGCGTTAGCCCGCTTCGGCTGGCCGTTGCCGAAGTGCGCCACGGCGTAACATATCTGCGTTCGAGGTTAGCATAGTATGCTTTGAAGAGATTCTTGGTGAATTGCGAACCGTTGTCGGTGATGATGCGATTCGGCACCGAGCAGCTCACGATGCCCTTAGCGAACTTGACCGCAGAACCTCACGGGGATGGTGCGGATGGCTTCCACTTCAGCCCACTTAGTGAACTTGTCCCGGCGGCGTAGAAGTAGCGATAGCCCCCGGCTTTGAGAAGCGGGCCGGATATCTAGCCCCAATTGCGAATGGCCACGAGAGGGGTATAGTTTGCAGACCTCCTTTGGTGATGGATCTGCTTGGCATGGAATTGGCAGGCTTCACAAGCCTTCACTAGTTCTCTGGCGTCGTTGGCGCGATAGGCCAATAGAAACGCGCTCGGAATGCCTTGCCCACGAGGTTCGTGATGACAGTGATGCCCACAGTCTCCATCGTGTATATCGCTGTAATTCTTTCCCTTGCTCCCTGGAGATGCAGCATAGTGCCACATCATTCGGTCGTTTCCGATAGAGCTCTCCATCCCTGATGCAGTACGCCGTGGCTTGCCGCGCCACGCGCTCCGCTTCCTCCTCTTTCTCCGGTAGGGTCCCTTGCATTAAGTAGCTCCGGAGCTCTGTGATCCAGCACCCCTCCTGAGGCTCCATCGTCGGGAGGCAGCGGCGCCTCTGAGGCAGACCCTGGGCCAGGCTCTGAGGCAGGTGGTGGGAGCTCCTCCCGAGGTTGCGCCGTGTTTGATAGTGATGGCATGGCGGAGGGCTTAAAAAGCCGCTCCTCGAACACGCCAGGCTCCTGAGGTAACCGCCTGGATGCTTGTTTGGCGATGTCGTCGGCCTCCTGATTGGTGCCTTGGGGCACATCTGCAACTCAACCCCAGAACTGCTTCTCCATCCTGCGGACCTCCGCAAGGTAGGCTTCCATGTGCTCATCTTTTGGCTCGTATACCTTGTTGGAGAAATTGGCGAGGCTGCGAATCGCCCTTGATGGTAGGCGCTTCACCCCTAGGGCAGCTGCGGCCTTCAAGCCGCTATTAGACCTTCATACTCCGCTATGTTGTTGGAGACCTTTTCACCTTCTTTGGAAGCAGAGCTGCACAGCATAGTAGAGCTTGTCTGAGTGGGAGATATAAGCACCGCCCCCAGCCCAGCGCCATGCAGAGAACGCCCCATCGAAGTACATGACTCAGCCATCTGGCGCCCGCTTCCGGGGAGAGGGACCGATCCTCGTCGGCCTTGAGGCCGGTGCCCCGTCCATTCTGCCACGAAATCCGCTTCTTGCGGCCCCTTGATGACTCTGGTTGTGCTGAATTGAGCTGAAAGCAGCTTGCAGTTCAATGTTCCACTCGGCTGACCCTTCCGGCGAGTTAGGGCTCTGAGCACCATTTCAAGGGTATCTGAGAAGACCTTGATGGGGTGACCACGAAAATAGTGCCGCAGCTTGCGTGAGGCCACCAATAGCGAGGAGGAGTTTACGAGGCATGGGTACGCGCCCTTGCGTCCCTTAACCGTCTTGACGAAGTATCTTGGGTGCTCAACGAGGTTTGGGCGCCCGATGCAGCTGGCGCCCTCTGGGGACCGTGGCGCCTCTGGCGATGGGGTCTCAAAGGTTGGTGGTCGGGGAGGGACCTCTTGAGTCCCAGTCGCTCCCTGTGACGGTGACCCTTCTCGGCCATGGCGATGGTTTGTGGGTTCTCCTTGTTCTGCTTTGCCTCGACACAGGCTCTTGATGTGGTTTTGGTTTGACGCTGCTCCCTAACCGCCACCAGGGCTGCGCTAGCGGAGTAGGGAGTGGCGGCGAGGTAGAGCACCAGGGGTTCTGGTAGCAGGGCCACCATGACCGGAGGGCTGGTCGAGTACCTCTTGAGATCTTGGAACGGCTTGTCGGCCTCTTCAGTCCATTAAAGGGTCCCTTTTTCTTCATTAGCTGGAACAAAGGCAGCGCTCGTTCCCCCAACTTGGAGATGAAGCACCCTAGCGCAGCCACGTGCCCAGTGAGCTTCTGCATTTCCCTGAGGGCCTTTGGCGGGCTCATGTCCTCGACCGCCTTGACCTTTTCTGGGTTAGCCTCGATGCCTCGGTGGGATCTGAGGAAGCCCAAGAGCTTGCAGGGGACTCGAACACACACTTCTCCGGGTTGAGCCGTGGGTTCAACTGCGTCGAGGCTCGCGAAGGTTTCCTTCAGGTCTTGTATCGGGGTTACGGCCTCCGAGACTTCACCACAATGTCATCGGCGTAAGCCTCAACATTCTTCCCGAGCTGCGGACCCAAGGTGATGTGCATCAGCCAGCTGGAAGGTTGCCCAGCGTTCGCGCAGCCAGATAGCATGCGTGTAGCAGTACACCCCACACGGGGTCGGGAAGGCCGTCTTCTCCATGTCTTCTACCGCCATCTTGATCTGGTGATACGGAGAAGGCATCCAAGAAGCATAACGAGTCGCTTTTCAGCGGTGGAATCGGCGATCTGGTCGATGCGAGGGCGAGAGCGGATCTTGCGGGCATGCCTTGTTGAGGTTGGTGAATTCGACACACATGCGCTCCTTCCCTCCCTTCTTTGGTACAGCGATAGGGTTGGCCAACCAATCCGGATCTGGGACCTCGCGAATGACCCAGTGACTTCTGGTTTGCGGGTCTCACGGGCGATGAAGGCTTGCTTTTGGTGGACTGCCGCCTCGCTTTACGCTTTATGGGGGCGTATGTTGGGGCACGTGGAGGTGATGCTCGATTCGCCCTAGGGATCCTGCCAACTGATCGGGCTCCCGGTGAATACCTTCTTGTTTCTTGCGAGGAACTTGACCGGGGCCTCCTCACCTTTCGGGCTCGAGGTTGGCGCCTATGGTGAAAGTGGCGTCGGTGGACCCATCCTCGTCGGCGGGTATTTGCTTGGTCTCTGCCTTGTCTTGGGTGAACAAGCTGTTTCTTCTTGGTTGGCGCAGCCCTTGGGCTCGGGGTCTCTGCGTCGGCGGGCTCTGTTGGCGCCCGCCGTCTTGAAAGCGAGCTTGAGCACTCATGGCGCATCTCCGGTGTCCCCGAACACGGTGAGGACACCGTTGCTCCGGGCATCTTCATGGGGTTGTATGCTAGGTGAGTCGCGGCCATGGTGGGCGATCTTTGGGTAGCCGAGGATGGCGTTATAGGGGAGGCCGATGGGGCGATGTCGAAATCGACCTGCTCCGTCGGAAGTTGTCATAGGTGCGAAGGTTCTGGGAGCGGATCTGTCCCAAGGAGCTGGGCGACCCGCCCCGGCCCGAGAAAAGGCCGGCTGGGCAGCGGCCGCTCGGGGTATCTGAGAGGAGGTTGAAGGCCTCAACGGATATACGTTGAGGCCCGCGCCGCCGTCGATGAAGTCTGGTAGCGGGCACTGGCGAGATGGTGGGGTGTGCGGCATGGGGGCCCAGCCGAGCGAGGCTGAGTTGGAGGGTGGTCCTCCAGTGAAAGTCGAGGCCAGCCTTGGGCGCCCGGCGGTCTGAGGGCTCCTGCTGCGTGGGCGGCGCCCGACCCGGCGAACGAATGGCAGCGTGGTGACTTGAGGCGGCGCCCGAGCCGCCCGGAGAAGCGCGGCGACCGGGGGCGCGGCGCAGCATGGTGAGTGAGGAAGAGGCGCGGAGCTCTTCCCAAGAGCCACCGAACTGCCGGAAGGTGGAGCAGCCCGCAGCGAGGCTGGTGAAACCATAGGAAGCCGAGTTGGCCATGACCCATTGTCACCTCCGGCCGAGGGCGGCCTTCTAAATGCGCCCGGCGGGAAGGCCATCGGATCGGTCGCACCATTATGGCCTTGGTGGCGTCGTCGGCTTGAACTTGTCCGCCACCGCACCCGTTGCAAGGCGGGGCAGGCTCGAGCCCCCAGCCCCAGCTTATGTTGGCGGAGGAAGCGGCGCGCTGCTCATCGCGGCGCGGGAAGCGGCGGTGGCGGAGAGAACTCGGCGCACCCCTACAGGCGCGCCAAATGTCGGATTCGGGTTCAGCAGACCCTTGAGATTCAAACCTTTGGGGTGCGGAATCTCACCCTCTACCTACTGCACCCCGCCGCCTCGCTAGGATCTAAACTCGAAAGGAACAACATAAGAGAGACAGGGTTTATACTAGTTCGGGCCACCATTGTGGTGTAATACCCTACTCTAGTTTGTGGTGTGGTGGATTGCCTCTTGGGCTGATGGTGATGAACAATACAAGGAAGAACAGCCTCATGAGGGTGCATTCTTGGCAGGACGATGAGCTGCTAGGAGGAGTTGAGTCGCCTTCTCTCTCTCTCTCTCTCTGATTCCAGATTGCCTCTAGCTACTCATTCCGATTTCAGACCTCCCTACCTTGTGGGTGGCTAGTCCTATTTATAGGCAAAGGCCCTAGGCCTCTTCCCAAATATTGAGCGGGAAGGGCACCAACAATTGTCCATTTTGAAGGGAACATCTGGTACACTTATCCGACTAAAGTTGGTCCTCGCTTTGTCAAAGGCTCACGGTGGTGGCCCGGCTTGGGCTCCACAATGACTTCCTTCCTGCCGTTGGACTGGTCTTGGTCTTGTTGCACGAAATGGACACCTTTGCTTGATTCTCTAGCTGCGCTTGCTCCCTTTGCACCAAATAGGAAAGGAGGATCTTTGCAGCGGGCTGGGCCCTTGGCGCCCTTGAGTCGTCATGGCTTGCGTCATGGGCACCTCGTGAGGTACCCGCCTTGATCTCTCCGCCTCCTCATGAGCCAGCCCTGACGAGGCCGTGCACGAGAAGCTCCTGTTATCCGCCCGCAATCTGGCCCCTCGCGAGGTCTTGAGCTTGTGTTGATGAAGATTGGCGTGATGGGCCCCTTTGAACCCACGCCGCGGGCTTGAGGCGAGCAAGTCAGGGACCCCGTTCCCAGAACACCGACAATGATTTATACAGCTTTGTATTTATTTCTGATCTATTGACTTGGTTTGGCCAACTAGATTGGTTTTTCTTGCAATGGGAGAGGTGCTTTGTAATGGGATCAATCTTGCGGTGCTCAAACCCAGTGACAAAAAGGGACATGACACGTATTTGTATTGTTGCCATTAAGGATAAAAATATGGGGTTTGTTCATATTTATTGGATCTATCCCTCTACATCATGTCATCTTGCTTAAGGTGCTCCGTTCTTGTTAACTTAGTACGCTAGATGCATGCTGGATAGCGATTGATGTGTGGAGTAATAGTAGTAGATGTAGGCAGGAGTCGGTCTACTTATCTCGGACGGGATGCCTATATACATGATCATTGCCTTGAATATCGTCATAACTATGCACTTTTCTATCAATTGTTCAACAGTAATTTGTTTACCCACCGTATGCTTTCTTTCAAGAGAGGAGCCTCTAGTGAAAACTATGCCCCCCGGTTCTATCTTTTATCATATTATTTTCAGATCTACAAATTCAAAAACACAAAAATACCTTGCTGCAATTTATTTACTTTTATTTTATTTCGCACTTTTACTTATATTTTATATCCATCACTATCAGATCTCATCCTTGCAAGTAACCGTGAAGGGATTGACGACCCCTTTATTGCGTTGGGTACAAGTATTTGTTTATTTGTGGGGGTACAACTATTGGAGACTTGTGTGTTCCTCGCACTAGATTGATATCTTGGTTCTTAACTGAGGGGAATACTTATCTGTACTTTGCTGCATCACCCTTTCCTCTTTAAGGGAAATACCAATGCAAGCTCAAGAAGTAGCAAGACCCTCATCAGGGACCTTTTTTAGGGGGATGTCACAGGGGACCTAGCAGGTAATCATTTTTTTAGAGGTCGAACAAGTAACAACGGGTTGTGGCTTGCCCAGCCTAGGTTTTGTTGTTTAAAATGCGCAGCCTATGACATGCACACACAATGGATGTGGCAGGTTTTAACTTACTTTTTTTGAGGTCCACCAGGTTCAATCGGCCCCTATGCTCCCAGCCTAGCTTGTTTTATAACATCCGCAACCCAACTTATGTTTGTTTTTTAACGCACAACTCAGTTATATTTTTCTATGAGAATGCCAAACTCAACATATGTGTTCCCTTATATATATATATATATATATATATATATATATATATATATATATATATATATATATATATATATATAGGCAAAATTGTGTCTATCATAGCTTACTGTAGTAATAGCTATCAGAGCCACACGCTCACGCGTCGTGATTCGTGTGGGGCAGACAGGGGAGAGAAATGAGTGGCCTTTTGACTAGCTAGTTTCTGCGCTTCACTTGGTAGTAGAAGACTGTGCCCGTGGGGCAGCATCCAGGTGGTCCATATGACGACTGCAGTTTCGAGCTAGGGACAACCACTCACGAGACAGCCACATTCCAACCCAATGGAACCTCTGCACGAAACGGAGAATGGATGTCGTCGAGCCACTGACCTTCCTATGGAGCGGATCATATGACAAGTCCATGGCCCACGGGACAACGACTCCAAATCACATGAAACTTAAAATAATTGTCTATCATTGAGGCTTGTTTTTGGCTTGTCCCACCACGAGCTCACGGGGACCATCCTTTTTTATTTCTCCTCTTGTCACCCCGTACAACTCCCTTCTCTCTCTCACCATCCATCCGTCTCTCCCCCATGACCCCACCTTTGCCCTCACTACCGTGATTTTCTCCTCCAGCTCGAGGAATGAGAGGTGGACGTGCGCTCCTCCTGAGGGGAATTTTTTGGCTCGCCCCTTCTCTTCTCTGTCACCACGGGCTAGCATGCCATCTACGCCTTCTTATTCTTCTAACTTTTCGGTTGCTCTTGATTAGTACGTGTGCATGTGCTAGTCTTTTTTATCTCCAGGACGTGCTAATTAATCTTTGTAGCCTTGGCGGAGGAGCAGCAAGTATGTGCATGTGCTAGAGTTTTGGTACCCGCTCTCGGCAAGGCCTTTGTCACTATGGTGCGTCGACCGAGGATCATCCGTCAACATCGTCGAGGCCGAACATCAGACCCTTCGTTGATGCGTTATTCTTGGATGTGTCGTTGCTGTCACCGTTAGACGCAATGTCGCCCCACACACGAAGCTTACCCTATCTACGATCGTAGAAAAGCCCAAAGAACGGATGCAACGGGAGCAAGGAACCAACGGGATCCGAATGATGCAAATCCGAAGAACCGGTGCAACGGAAGCAAGGAACTGAGGGGATCCAAATGATGGAACCCGAAGAACCGGTGCAACGGAAGCAAGGAACCGAGGGGATTCGAATGATGCAAACCCGAAGAACCGATGCAACTGAAGCAAGGAACCGAGGGGGTCCGAATGATGGAAACACGAAGAACTGTAAGTGCATCTAGTGCCCCTTAGTGATTTTGGTGTATTGAAGACTTATAGGTTAAGTAACTAATGCATTTGTGAGTGTACACAGGTCTATAAGTCTATGAGGAGTTTGATATTTTCAGTGAAAGTCGACCCCTAAAAATGAATTTCTTCAGCCGAAGAATTTGATATTCTGAAGACTTTCTGAAGACTTTGAAAGTGAAGAAATAGGTGTGATTCTGAAGACTTGGTAATCGCTTGAGGAATATGAAGCGTGAAGACTTTTGTTTTCGTAGTTTCATTTTCTCTTTCTTGAGTCATAGGAAACACCGTCTTTGTTAAAGGGGTCGAGGAAATACTAAGGAAAATTTTCCATTTGATGCTCAACTCAAAATCCTACACCTACCAATCCCTTGAGTGAAGCTTTTGGAAATCTCATACGAGTTCAGTCAATTTCTTGATGTGAGACGAAGCTCTTACAGTCCTTTGAGAATTTGTTTCGGCGAGGAGTTAAAATTCGCCATGTCTGAATTGCCTACGATGAGGAACATGATAGCCCCGAGGAATTTGATATTCCAATTTCCGACCGTTCTTCTTTGTCTCTTGCCATTGTCCCAAAATATCTCCACCTAACGGTCATATCATTGAAGGGCATTTATGTCTTATCATGTCGGGCTGCTCCCTAGGCTATAAATAGCCGCCCCTACAACCACTAGTTGGTTGGCTGCTCGAAGAACTTGACACTTGTCATTTGAGAGCAACCCATCCTCCGAGGACTTTGGCGAAAATCATCAAGTGAGGAAAAACCCAAAGTGAGGAAAACCCAAAACCAAACCCCAACAAACCCAAAGTGATTGAGCATCATGAAGAAATTGATCAGCGTGGATCCGGCGCTTTTACCTTTGAAGACTGTGCTTCTTCCAGACGGTTAGGCGTCACGGTCTAGAGCATCCAAGAGGAATTGTGGATCGCCGAGTGACCAAGTATGTGAAGGTTTGGAAGTCGCTGAAGACTTACCACGAGTGATTGGGCGAGGTCTGCGTGACCTTAGTTCAAGGAGAATCGGTGAGGACTTGGTGTCTGAGCTGCGTGCTCGATGATTGGGTGTCCGGACTGCGTGTCCTCGAGTTTAAATACTCAGCCGCTCCAATCAGACGTACAAGCCGAGACAGCAGTTGGAACTGGTCTACCAAATCATTGTCTTCACCAACCTAAGCTGGTTCTATTTCCTCAACCCTTTCATTTCCTCATTCTTGTGTTGAGTGTTTGTCATATCTGTGTTTGAAGACTTTGGTGAAGACTTTCTCAATTTCCTCAGTTCAATTTCTTGATCTGTTTGTCTTCATCTTGTGTTATCCTGTGATTACGCTTTCGTACTCTGTGATTGTCTTCATTTCATCATGATGACTATGCTTGTAATCTGTTATGCTTACTTACGAGTACTTATTCCGCTGCATGTATTTCTTAGCTAAGGAATTTCCTCACCAGCAAATTCCTCGGTGAAGAATTTGTAAAATTCATAAAATCGCCTATTCACCCCCTCTAGTCGATATAACGCACTTTCAATTGGTATCGAGCAAGGTACTCCTTGTTACGTGTGATTTTAGTTTAACCACGGAGTTTTAGTTATGTCGGCCGCAGGTATGATCAAGGTCTCAGCGGGGTGTCCTACCTTGATGGGACGGACTACCCCTCTTGGAAGAACAAAATGCGAATGCATCTTGAAGCAATTGACAACGATCTACGGTATGTTGTGACAAAAGGTGTTTCCTCGGTCACACCCTCTACGAATGATCTTGATGTGAAGAGATTCAAGCAACTCGATTCTCAAGCGAAGAATATCATATGTGGCCATCGAGCAAAGGTCAATATGGAAGAGTGAGTGCTTTGGAATCTGCCAAACTCATACAGGGACAGGCTGTCCAAAGTAAATGAAGGTGTTTCAACTCAGCGTGACTCTCGAGTTGATGTTCTTGGAATCTCTTCAACGCTTCAAAAGACTCGACAACGAAAATGTTCAACAAACCTTGATCGCCTCTTGACATCTCAAATGAGCTTCAAGCCTTTGGGTGCCCTTGACATCACCGACCATGAGGTGGTGAAGAAATTACTAAGATAAACGATTCCTCATTTGACACTCGCTTGATGATACAAGAACGAGCTGACTACAAGTCTCTTGATCCTGCTGATATCCTCGAAGGCTAAATACTCACGAGTTCGACTTGCTGAAAGAGATCTCTATGGTTACGGCTATGGAAAAACACGTGCCACGAAGGCCAAGGCTGAATCTGAATCGAGAGTGAAGACTCTGGTAGTAGCCTTGGAGATCTGAAGAATTTGGCGAGAGCTAGCTTTGCTCATGAAGAAATTCCAGAAATTCACAAGGCGTGGTCGTTTTGGAAAATCCTCAAGAAGCGGTGATTCCTCATCTAGTGACTATAAGCGAAGACTTTGCCACAAATGCAAGAAACCTGGTCACTATATCCAAGATTGTCCTCGATGGGAAAAGGAATTAAGAAAGAAGAAACACAAGGATTACAGATTACGATGGCGTGAAGAAGAAGAAGAAATCATCAAAATCTTCATCATCAAAATCCTCAAAGCCTTCTTCTCACAAGAAGAGCAGCTCCAAAAAGGCTCGGGCATTCATTGGCAAGAAATGGACTCTGAAGCTGAATCGAGGAAAATGAGGAAGAGGAGGAGTCGAAGAATCCGAATCTGGTGTGGCTAGTCCGGCTCTTACTCTTCGCTTATGTTAGCAAGTCCATCTTCAACAAAGAAAGCCGACTCCCGACAAGCACGATGAGGAAAATGATGACTACGCTCCCACCTATTGCTTCATGGCAAAAGGTGCCAAGGTACTCAATTACACCTCCTCGAATCTAGTGAAAATGAATCGATGAGGATCTCAAGCCCAGCTACTCTAAACTTGCTAAGATTGCTATAAAACAACAAAGGGCTTTTGAAAAGGTTCAAAACATGCTAGATAAGAGTGATGATATGTTAGGTGAAGAAATGGATCGCACTCAAGCCCCATTGAAAATCTTGAGAGAGTTCGGTCTAGGCTTGACAGCCTTCAAGGTCATCATAACACTCTCTTATCGATCATGAGAAACTTTCTTATGAATTTCTTCAAAGAAAGCAAGATCTTGAGAAGCTAAGAGCGAGTTATGAAGATCTTGAAGGGCGCGATTCATTACTTGCTCAACAAATCAGCGCTTCTCAAGAAGAATTTGTTCCTCCATGCTTAAAGTGCATTGAGCGTGAATCGCTAATTCTTCACTGAATGTTCAAATGCTTCAAGCTGTTACAAATTCTTCACCTGCCTCTGCTATCACTAATTCCTCATCGAGGACATTGCTAGTATCCTTGACGATGCAGGATCTGAAGGAATTGTACATGACAGGCATGTACAAAAGCCTCAAAGGGCATCAGACTCTTTGTGATGTGCTTAAAAGCAGATCCTCAACGGGAACCCTAGGAAGAGGGTATTGCCTTTGAGAGGAAACTCAATCTTGATGGAGCGTCTTTGGAAGCTTTGAGCGGTATCCCAAAACCTCATGGGTTCTTTGCAAAGGGACCTCCAGATTGATCCATCTACCTTATCTGACTTTACATGTGAATTTCCTCATTCGATGATGAGTCATTTGACTCAAACTATAAACTATTCAAAAATCAGAATGGTGAAGTATTTGCTAGATATGTTGGCACTAAGCTGCAGAGCGGTCCCCTATGAAGAAAATCTGGGTTCCCAAGAAATGTCTTGAAAGTCTTGGTGAATGTCCTCATGACACCACACGTGAAGAAAAGGAACCCCAGATCAAATTCTTCATATGGACAAAATTCTTCATATGGATCCAAGTCCTCATACGGACCAAATTCCTCACGTGGATCAAATTCCTCAAAAGGATCAAAGTCCTCATATGATTATCATCGTGCTAACAACTCTGTTTATGAGGTAGAGCTAAGGGCTATGAATATGTGCATTATTCTTCAAACCAATATGTTCATAAGTCCTCGAAGAATTTCTCTGCTTATTCATATGCTTACCTAACCCCTCTTATGTGAAGCGAAATGGTTTGGCCTCTATGCCACCATTCTCATATGGTGCTCATGAGAATGATGAACTCTTTGCCACCCCTTGAGATGTGGGTGGTGAAGAAAAGAACTAATCTCTTCTGCAGGGTCAGGTCTCGGGCGTGCCTCAACGTCTGAAGAATTTCTTTGGGGCACGACAAAATGCACGAAAGGGCCTTGGCTAATCATGATGAAATGAACTTTCATTTCACACGTCCTCATCTGCTTATCTAAATCTTGGTGATGAAATTCATCCGATGAACTTGATATCATATTCTTCAGCGATGAAGTATATGAGATCGTAAGTTATACTAATTCATCTGCAGGATGATCAACCCAAAGCCCCGAGTGGGTTCTCGATAGTGGATGTACAAATCACATGATTGGTGACAAGAATCTATTGATGGATGCTCCTTATCACCGTCACATCTGAAGCATATCATCTTTCTTGACAAAGGCAAAAGTCGGTATTGGGACTTGGTAAGGTTGCTATCTCTAAGGACATGCACATGGACAAAGTCATGCTTGTTGAGTCTTTAGGATATAACCTCATGTCGATCTCAATGCTTTGTGATCTTGATATGGTAGTTATCTTTGGCAAATATCGTTGTGTTGTGATTATGGAAGCTGACAATTCCAAAGTCTTGAAGGCTTTAGGAGAGGAGACTTGTATATTGTTGATTTTTCCACAGGACCACAACCAGCCGTGTGTCTACTTGCAAAAGCTTGAGAAGGCTGGCTATGGCATCGGCGACTTGATCACGCAGCATGAGGAATTTACTGCGCTTGCGAAGAAGAAGCATGTCATTGGCATTGAGAATGTCAAATTCCTCAAGGATCACTTATGCGGAACTGTGAAGCTGGAAAAATGACCAAGGCCAAGCATCCAGTGAAGACTATCATGACCACTACTCGTCCCTTGAATTGCTTCACATGGACCTCTTTGGTCCCAATCATTACTCAGGTATCGTTAATGAAGCATCACTATATGGCTTTGTTATTGTTGATGATTACTCTCGTTACACTTGGGTACACATTGTTACTTACAAAAATCAAGTGCAGGAAATCTTCAAGCGATTTTCCTCGAGGGCTTCAACCAACTTTGGTGTGAAGATCAAGCACATCGGGAGTGACAATGGAACTGAGTTCAAGAATTCGGTCTTGATGACTATCTTGATGAACTTGGTATTACTCATGAGTTATCTGCTCCCTATACTCCTCGGCAAAATGGCGTCGTGGGCGCAAGAACAGAACTCTTGTTGAGATGGCTCGCACTATGCTTGATGAATACAAAACGCCTGATCGTTTCGGATTGAAGCAATTGACCTGCGTGCCACATCATCAACAGTATATCTTCACAAATTCTTCAAGAAGACTGCCTATGAACTCCTCACGACAAGAAACCCAATGTAAGTTATTTCAAAGTCTTGATTGCTAAATGCTGGATTAGAGATCCTCACCACACCTCTAAATTTGCACCGAAAGCACATGAAGGTTTTATGCTTGGTTACGGAAAGGACTCGCACACCTCTGAGTCTTCAACATCACTCTTCACAAGATTGTTGACCTTGTAGATGTGCGGTTCGATGAAACTAATGGCTGCAAAGAGAGCACCTACCTTCTGTGTTAGGCGAACCAGCACCGAGGATTCTATCAGGTTCAAGGCAACCGAGGATGTCATTCCTCTTGAAGAAACTGCTGAAGAATTCATTTCAGACTTGAAGAACGTCGGTGATGCACTGAAGATAATCTGAAGAAAATGGTCTTTGAGGAAAATGATCAAATTCCTCGAAGACAACCAGCTCATCCTCGCGTTGCAAAAGAAGTGCAAGTTGACAAGATCATCGATGACATTGAAGCGCCAGTCCTCTCACTCGCTCAAAAGCTTCACATTTATCTAACTTTTGTGGGCACTATGCTTTTGTCTCTATCACAGAGCCCACTAAGGTAGATGAAGCATTTCGGGCCGGTGGATTCAGGCCATGCAAGAAGAATTACATCGATTCGAGCTCAACAACGTCTGGGAACTGGTCAAGCGTCCAGATCCTCGCAAGCATAATATCATTGGCACAAAGTGGATCTACCGCAACAAGCAAGATGAAAATGGTCTTGTGGTGAGGAATAAGGCACGACTAGTAGCTCAAGGCTACACGAGTTGAAGGAATTGATTTGATGAAACTTTTGCACTGTTGCTAGACTTGAGTCTATTAGCATATTACTACGCCTATGCTAACCATCACAATATCACTTTATATCAAATGGATGTGAAAAGTGCATTCCTCAATGGTAAGCTTGAGGAAGAAGTATATGTTGCTCAACCCCGGTTTTGAAGATCCAAAGAATCGACAAAGTCTTGAGACTAAATAAGGCCCTCTATGGCCTCAAGCAAGCCCCTCAAGCGTGGTATGATACATTGAAGGAATTCTTCGTGAAGAATGGCTTCACACCGTTCACTCGACCCTACTCTCTTTACTAAATCTTATGATGGTGAACTGTTTGTGTGCCAAATATATGTTGATGATATTATCTTTGGCTGTCTTGACCAACGTTATAGTGATGAATTTGCCTATATGATGAGTGAAGAATATCAAATGTCTATGATGGGAGAGTTGAAATTCTTCTTAGGTCTTCAAATTAATCAACAACACAATGGCATATTCATATCTCGGAGAAATACCTCAAAGATGTCACGAAGAAATTGGCATGCAAGATTGCAAAAGCGTCAAAATTCCTATGCCCACAAATGGCCATCTATGCCTTGATGAAAATGGTATTGACTTGATCACAAGGTATACCGCTCCATGATTGGTTCTTTATTGTACTTATGTGCATCTAGGCAGATATAATGCTTAGTGTTTGCATGTGTGCCCGATTTCAAGCTACACGAAGGAATCACACCATAAGGCTGTGAAGCATATTCTTGATATCTAGCTCACACACCAACACTAGGATTATGGTACCCCAAGGGCTCTACTTTTGATCTCATTGGATATTACGACTCGACTATCTTTGGTGATCGTGTGGATCGCAAGTCAACATCTGGTACTTGTCATTTCCTCGGACGATCTTTGGTGCATTGGTCCTCGAAGAAAGCAGAACTGCGTATCACATCCCTCTTGAAGCTGAATACATTGCTGCTGGCTCGTGTTGTGCTCAATTACTATGGATGAAGCAAACCCTCAAGGACTACGGCATCAACGTGAAGAATGTGCCTCTCTATTGTGACAATGAGAGTGCCATCAAGATTGCTCACAACCCAGTTCAGCACTTTCGAAGACAAAGCACATTCAAATTCATCATCATTTTCTTCGTGATCATGTGTTGAAGGCGACATCTCCATCGAGCACGTGAAGGCGAAGAACAGCTAGCTGATATCTTCACTAAGCCCTTGGATGAGAAGAGATTTAGCAAGTTGCGGTGTGAGCTAAATATCTTAGAATCTTGAGCGTTCTTTGAAAAGACACATCCTAACACTTATGCAAAATTGATGACTTAGATGTGCAACACATGAAGAAGCGTTTTCTTCAATCAATGAAGAATAACACTCTAAGTGTGAAGAAATTAATGAAGAATTTGATTCTCGAGAACCCTCGACAATTATGCAGCGGTGTGTGAAATCATCATTCTTATCTGGTGGGTCACGCCACCACCAAAGTTGAAAATCTTCAATTTGAGTTTTCCTCAGTTTTGAAATTCTTGAGTTTTCAAATTCTTGATTTTCAAATTCTTCATTTTTCAAATTCTTCAACTTTGCAAATTCTTCTTTGTTTCCATCGTCTTTCTTCATTGGCTATATATATATATGGATTTATGTCCTCTACAAGCATTCACTTATGGCTATTTCTTCAAGTCGTTTTTACGCTAAGTGAATGTGATCGGACCCTTCCCCTCTATGCTATACTCAACCCAATCCATTCACAAATTCTTCATGTGCGTTCTACTTTGAAACTCGTTCAAATTCTTCCTTTGTGTCCTTGACAATTTGAAGAAATTGCGAACGGAACTTTTAAAGCGGATCTTATCCAAACTTGATTTTACCGCTCAAACCGTTCCGCATCCCACGATGCATTATTATATCCACCCACGATCGCACACGATCTCCACTACAAGACGTGGGTGACACATGTCGTGAGAAGGAAGCGGTCAGGGGCATGTTAGTCCTAAATCTTGGACGAGCCGTTTTTCACCGTGGCTATAAATACCCTCTCTCCCTTCCTCACTCTTTTACTCGCTCGACCTCTCTCTCCCGCTCGAGCTCCTCGAAACCCTAAGCGCCGCCGCTTCTCCATCGTCGCCGGTGAGGAAAAGCTTCCTTGCCTTGACCTCTTCGCCGACGTACTCGCGCCGACCGTGGAATTTCTTCACTCCGCCGTCGCCGTAGCTGATTTCCTCTGCCAAGTTAGGGCGGAGAAGATCTGAACGACGAACTTCTAAACTGTTCATCTCAGTAAATCGTGTTCTTCACTTGAGTAAATTAAAAGTTACTTTTATTTACTCGCTTTGATTCTCAAATTTTCTTCAAATTCTTCAAAGGTGTTTATTTCAAATTCTTCACACATATGAACACCTCAAATCTCTTGACTCATTTCTCTAAGCAATGATTTTCTTCAAGATTCCTCAATTGTGTGGATCTTGATCTATACAACTCTGGAACCTAAGATAAAGAACGCTTATTGAAATTCTTCAAGGCTCATCTGGTCAAAATCCTCAAACTTGTTCTTTTGAAAAACCCTCACGAGAAGCATATGACCTCTTCAAATTCCTCGCACCTATACTCATTCACGGTACAAATGTCCGCTGCTGAATCCCTAGGTTCTCATCAACTTAACTCATTTGCAGCGTTCCTCGAAGAAAAACTGCACACTTCTTGAGAGAACTCAATTGTTCAATTTCCTCACCGAAGAAAATGGCGATGGTAAGAAGCCGAGAAGGAGGAAAGAAACACGAGGTCATGACAGCATTGAAATCCACGAGGAAATATATGCTGACTATTGCACACGGATGAGGAAAGCAAAAATCAACGCAAGGTGCGCATTCAGAAAATTGAGCGGAGATGGGCACGGGAATGGAAGGAATACCGCTATGTTACACCTAAGTACATGAAGAAATTCGCGTTAAATCCTCCATGCCCAAGAGCTCCTTTGGCACCAGGCCAAATAGCTGATCCCACTAGCGTCAAAGCGGTGAGGACTTTCACGATGAATGGGCTAAGCGCCAAGCAAAGTTGGCTAAGCAAGCAAAGGCGGTGAAGAAATTCAATGAGGATTCTGCATGCTGCTGCTGCCATCGAGGTCTCGGTCAAACCGAGAAATCGATGCAAAAGAAGTCGCCAATAAGCCAAGTGCTTCTTCATCATGCCCTCACGGCCAAGTTCCTCGGCAGCTCCTTCCGAGGCAAATTCCTCAAGAGACAAATTCCTCACACCGCTTCTTTGTTCCATCAAAGTCCTCAACTGCTCCGTCCAAACCTTGAGTTCAGTGCACTGGCCACATGTCAAAGGACTGCTGGTTTTCAATTGCCTCGAGCACCTCTGCAAATTCCTCAGCTGCTTTCAATTCTTCATCGGCCCGACGCTGCTGAAGACAAAAGCAACAATGGGCGTGGTCCTCGGCCTAGCCAAGGAAGAAACAGCTTGTAGTCCACGTGCCATCGATGATGAGGCATCGATGAAGAACTTGAAGAAATCATCGAGACCGTCAAGCTAGAGCCGCAAGAGCCAAGGGAACAGCTGTGCCCTTTGCTTTTGGACCGAAGAAAGTCCTCGATTTCATCGACCTCGGCACAATGATCCCAATACCCCTCTGCTGATCTTCCTTTGACACCTGGTCAAAGTCATATGTTGACTCACTTCATCGCTGAAGAAAATGGAAGTTCGAGAAGGCGAAGGAAATCAAGAAGGCTCAATACAAGAAGGAGAGGTTTCTGAAGAAAAATGTTGTCAAGATGACACCTGAGGAACTCCTTCAAGTTCAAACTGAAATTCAGAACCTCAGCAAAAACTTTGACACATACTATGCTGATTGGCAAGTAGTCAAGACCAAATTAAATCAATCGACGAAGAAGCTCACAACTATTGTTGCTTTTGTGCAACATGAAAATCCTCGGTGAAGCCTCTGCTCAGCCTAATGAAGAAAATGCCGAGAACGCTGAAGCTCGACTTCTTGAAGAAAATGCTGATTCGGGCTGATGAAGAAATTCCAGCCCATTGAAGAAAGCGCCAGGCACCCACTAGTGGTGCGCTGAAGAAATTATTCAAGACAGAGGCGCATCGGTTGCTCTGAAGAAACTGCACCAAATTCCTCGGCTCCTCCTGCGCCAACTCCACTCCAATTCTTCCATCTGCGGATGTGAAGAAAACCAAAGCTCTGGAACAAGCTGCTTTGAAGAAGAAGAAAAGCATCATTGCGTCGATTCTTGACTGCGAAGAAAATGAAGCCAATGACCAGCTCATTGAGAACCCGATTGATGCTATTCCAATTTCCTCCATACCATCAAAGGAAGTAGTTCCTTTTGGAGAAGAATATGGTGCCAACGGATCGATGAAGAACATCAATCTCTGCTTCGTCGAGAGAAAATTGATGAAGAAATTGAAGTGGAAGCAATCCCTTCAACCCCAGTCATTCCCTCATCGGACCATGAAATTCCTCAAGATGGTCTTGAGGAAATTGAAAATGAAGATGTGGATATTGGATGCACCACTCCGGTAATCAATGATGACTTTTGGGAAAATCAACATCCCAATACTCCGCTCTTCACCCGCTTCAACAAGTTCCTCACTCCCTGCATGCATCGTTCGGATAGACTCGAAGAAAATCAACCCACAGTTACGTGCATGAAGAAATTCCAGCCACTAGCGCCTGATGAAACTACTCTGCTTGCTGCTGAAAATCCTCGATCGCACAAGTTGAGGACCAAGAAATTCCTCAAGTGAAGAACCTGAACTTACGATTCCCGAGGTGGTGATGCAATTGGTCGACACCCCTGCCAAAGCAGAAGAATCCGTTCTCAACCAAACAAAAGTTCAAGGCTAAGATTTCTTTCTTTGAGCATGTGTTCTTCATGAATATAATCCCTATGATTACGCTCGGATTAGGAAGAGGCGCTTACGGACTGCCGGTCAAGCCAACTTCTATTCCTCGGTGCTTTTCAACAAGGACAAAATCTTGATCATGCTCATATTCCTCATGTGGATATGGAGTCATTTGCCGGCTTTGAGCCCGTCCTAAGTGTTCTTCACGATGCAGGTCTTCTAAACTTTTGCTTGATATTTGTGATTGGAATGAAGAGCTAATTCTTGATTCTATGCAACCCTTCACATCACCGGAGACGCTGAAGATGTAACTTCATGGGTCTTGGATTGGATGACCGAAAACACCCACTACAAAGCACCGGCAAGTGAATTGCTTCGTGCCCTTCCACTCGATCCTCCGATTGATGGCGCCGTCGCATCTATGAAGAAAAGGACCTTTCAAATCACTATATGCAAGTCTTGATGAAGCCTTTGAAACCAAGGCAAGCTCCAAGGACCAAATTCCTCGTCAAGGAATTGTTATATGTGCCTCGAGCAGTCTATCGAATTACAGCGAAGACTATGAGTCCTATCAAGGGCCACGACTCGAATGATGAAGAAGTCGTTGGCATCATGAAGAATATGCTTTTCAACATCATCCATGGCGTTCCGTCAATTTCCATGATTTCTTCATGAGGACTCGCTAACATTGCCATGTCACCTTTTGAGTGAAGCCTTATGCACCTTGGATTATGAGATTCATCGGTCAAGATCTTCACTGAATTACAAGGTGACACTTTGAACCTTTGCAACTACCGCCCCTATTGAAGTCCTCAAGCGGCCAATTGCCTCGGTGATGAAAAGGGAAGGGCTGCTGTGATAGATGAAGGCATTCGTCCATTGGATGGACAGTTTAGCAAAGCGACATCTTACTCCACCAATGATGACTCGCCACACATGACTCAAAGACAAATACCTCGATTAAGCATAGTCCTCAAGCTCTCGCACCTGGGGTGATGGTGATCGTGAGTTACTCCTCGGTCTTCATCGGAAGGTTGATCGCAATCACAAGTGGGTCAAGCGTCGGTTTGGCAC
Organism: Aegilops longissima; assembly: GCA_021605205.1. Taxonomy (NCBI): domain Eukaryota; kingdom Viridiplantae; phylum Streptophyta; class Magnoliopsida; order Poales; family Poaceae; genus Aegilops; species Aegilops longissima. Next base: position 85,096,804 of record CM038679.1, read on the forward strand.
TCTTCTTTACAACATGACCTCAACTCACAATGCGGTGAAGAAAACCACTACTATCTTCATGAAACCTTCAAGCGCTCTGGGCTGTTCTTTCACATGTCTACAATGAAGAAGAACTGAAATCAATGGGACTCAAGGAAGAATTTGACTGGTCGCACCTCCTCGAAGAAATTCAAGAAAGTCAAAGTTCCTTCCTTGGTGGCCAGCTCCTATTCTTCATCTCGCGATCTTGATGAAAATGAAGATTTGGAAGACACTGCTGCTGGTCCTACTTCAACGAACAACCCGACAATCTTTGGCGCTCCGTCTTCAACTTGAAATTCTTCAAGAGCGTTAGTCCTCGGTTTGATCCTTTTGGTCATTCGATGACAAAGGGGAGAAATTTGAGTTAGTCTTCAAGCGGGTCTCGTTTTGTCTATATACAATATTTTATTAAGTTAAAACTCTCGTTCTTCTGAAACCTTTTATTGGATCGAGTTGTAATCTTAAACCCGATGGTGCTTTGATACTTTTGATGCATTATGCTTTTTCTCTATGCTCTGATTACAATAGTATTGATATGCGTTGATCCTTGTTATGCTCTGATCCTCATGAGCTCGGTGAAAATCTTCAAATCGATTTGGGATCTAATACTCATGAAAAGTTTCAAATTCCTCATACGCATTGGGCTCTGATACTCTTTATGCATTTTGTTTGCATGCTCTGCATATCATCAAGCACCATATTTCATCATGCATTTCAAATTCCTCATACTATATGTTAAATGCGTGTATGAATTACAAGATATAGGGGGAGATCTCCATGATTCAATTCTTCAAATGTGCATTGCCTCAAAAGCAATTTCCTCACTATGCACATCTTGTGGGGAGTTCTTCTATATCTTGCAATCAAAATCCTCATGATCAGTATTTACACTTCATATATTTATCCCGTTGAAAACTTAACTTTGTATTGTCATCAATCACCAAAAGGGGAGATTGTAAGTGCATCTAGTGCCCTTAGTGATTTTGGTGTATTGAAGACTTATAGGTTAAGTAACTAATGCATTTGTGAGTGTACACAGGTCTATAAGTCTATGAGGAGTTTGATATTTACAAAGTGAAAGTCGACCCTAAAATGAATTTCTTCAATGAAGAATTTGATATTCGAAGACTTTACGAAGACTTTGAAAGTGAAGAAATAGGTGTGATTACGAAGACTTGGTAATCGCTTGAGGAATATGAAGCGTGAAGACTTTTGTTTTCGTAGTTTCATTTTCTCTTTCTTGAGTCATAGGAAACACCGTCTTTGTTAAAGGGGTCGAGGAAATACTAAGGAAAAATTTCCATTTGATGCTCAACTCAAAATCCTACACCTACCAATCCCTTGAGTGAAGCTTTTGGAAATCTCATACAGATTCAGTCAATTTCTTGATGTGAGACGAAGCTCTTACAGTCCTTGAGGAATTTATTCGGCGAGGAGTTAGGAATTCGCCGGTCTGAATTGCCTACGATGAGGAACATGATAGCCACGAGGAATTTGACATTCCAATTTCCGACCGTTCTTGTGTCTTGGCGCATGACTGTCCCAAAATATCTCCACCTAACGGTCATATCATTGAAGGGCATTTATGTCTTATCATGTCGGGCTGCTCCCTAGGCTATAAATAGCTGCCCCTACAACCACTAGTTGGTTGGCTGCTCGAGAGAACTTGACACTTGTCATTTGAGAGCAACCCATCCTCCGAGGACTTTGAGCGAAAATCATCAAGTGAGGAAAAACCCAAAGTGAGGAAAACCCAAAACCAAACCCCAACAAACCCAAAGTGATTGAGCATCATGAAGAAATTGATCCAGCGTGGATCCGACGCTTTTACCTTTGAAGACTGTGCTTCTTCCAGACGGTTAGGCGTCACGGTCTAGAAACATCAAGAGGAATTGTGGATCGCCGAGTGACCAAGTATGTGAAGGTTTGGAAGTCGCTGAAGACTTACCACGAGTGATTGGACGAGGTCTGCGTGACCTTAGTTCAAGGAGAATACGGTGAGGACTTGGTGTCTGAGCTGCGTGCTTTCGATGATCGGGTGTCCGGGACTGTGTGTCCTCGAGTTTAAATACTCGGCCGCTCCAACCAGACGTATAACCGAGACAGCAGTTGGAACTGGTCTACCAAATCATTGTCTTCACCAACCTAATCTGGTTCTATTTCCTCAACCCATTCATTTCCTCATTTTTGTGTTGAGTGTTTGTCATATCTGTGTTTGAAGACTTTGATGAAGACTTTCTCAATTTCCTCAGTTCAATTTCTTGATCTGTTTGTCTTCATCTTGTGTTATCCTGTGATTACGCTTTGATTTACTCTGTGATTGTCTTCATTTCATCATGATGACTATGCTTGTAATCTGTTATGCTTACTTCTGAGTACTTATTCCGCTACATGTATTTCTTCGCTAAGGAATTTCCTCAACAGCAAATTCCTCAGTGAAGAATTTGTAAAATTCATAAAAATCGCCTATTCACCCCCCCTCTAGTCGATATAACGCACTTTCAAGAACCGGTGTAACGGAACCAAGGAACCGACAGGATCTGAATGGTGCTGACCCAAAAAACTGGTGCAACAGAAGCAAGGAACCCAGGGGATCCGAATGATGCAAACCTGAAGAACCGGTGCAACTGAAGCAAGGAATTGAGGGGATCCGAATGATGGAAACACGAAGAACCAACGGAGGTAAGGAACCGATTGGATGCGAATGGTGCAAACCTGAAGAATCGGTGCAACAGAAGCAAGGAACTGAGGGGATCTGAAAGGATCGAGAAGAGGTGTTTAGAGGGGGGTGATTAGACCCTCAACAAAGAAAAGTAGAAGCTTTTTAAGTTCTTTAAGTTAAGGTGGAGTTTTAGCACAAGTTTAAACATTCACAATACATTTCAAGCAAGCATGGCAAGAGTATATGAGCAGCGGAAAGTAAATCATGCAAGTTGCAAGAAAGTAAAGGGATGGGATTGGCGTATGAAAACGCAATTGGAGACACGGAGATTTTTGGCGTGGTTCCGATAGGTGGTGCTATCGTACATCCACGTTGGTGGAGACTTCAACCCACGAAGGGTAACGGTTGCGCGAGTCCACGGAGGGCTCCACCCACGAAGGGTCCACAAAGAAGAAACCTTGTCTATCCCACCATGGCCATCGCCCATGAAGGACTTGCCTCACTTGGGTAGAGCTTCACGAAGTAGGTGATCTCCTTGCCCTTACAAACTCCTTGGTTCAACTCCACAATCGTGACGGAGGCTCCCAAGTGACACCTAACCAATCTAGGAGACACCACTCTCCAAAAGGTAATAGATGGTGTGTTCATGATGAACTCCTTGCTCTTGTGCTTCAAATGATAGTCTCCCCAACACTCAACTCTCTCTCTCTCTCTCTCTCTCGGATTTGGATATGGTGGAAAGAAGATTTTAGTGGAAAGCAACTTGGGGAAGGCTAGAGATCAAGATTCTTGTGGTTGGATTGGAATGTCTTGGTCTCAACACATGAGTAGGTGGTTCTCTCTCAGAAAATGAATGCTGGAAATGTAGGCACATTCTGATGGCTCTCTCCTCGAATGGAGAATAGGTGGGGGGTATATATAGCCTCCACACAAAATCTAGCCGTTACACACAATTTACCAAACTCGGTGGGACCGAATATTGAAACTCGGTAGGACCGATATGGTTCAAAATGTGAACGTTAGAGTTTTCGGTGGGACCGACATGATCAACTCGGTGGGACCGATGTGCTAGGGTTAGGGTAAAACCTTAACTCAGTTTGACCAATTACACAAACTCGGTGAGACCGATTTTGGTAATAAGCAAACAGGGAGTTGGTCAAGCAAACTCGATGGGACCGACTGCATATCTCGGTAAGACTGAAATAATTGCAACAGGCAACAGAGAGTTTGGAAGCCCATCTTGGTGAGACCGAGATCCCATCAGTGAGAATGAACTGATTAGGGTTTCTGGTAGTGGCTATGTCAAGTCAACTCGGTGGCGCCGGATAGATCAAATGGTGGGGCCCAGTTTGACTTTAGGTTTAGGACATATGTGGAAATGATAAAGTGGTTGAGGGCTTTGGAGCATATCACTAAGCACTTTGAGCAAGCAAACCATTAAGCAACACCTCATCCCCTTTTAATATTATTGGCTTTTTCTATGGACTCAATGTGATCTTGGATCACTAAAATGAAAATGTAGATACTTGAGCTTTTGCCAATCTTTGTCCTTAGCTTCTCGAAGGGGTTCCACATCCTCTTGTCCATGTCACGCCTTTGTCGAACTTTCTTAAATATACTAGATGAAAATATTAGTCCAACAAGAGATATGTTGACATTAATTACCAAAATCACCCAGGGAGCACTTGTGCTTTCAATCTCCCCCTTTTTGGTAATTGATGACAACATACATCAAAGCTTCAGATAAATATATGAAGGATAACAAGTAAAGCTTTGGAAAGACTTGTAACATGCATGTGCTCCCCCTACATGTATGCAATCGTGTGAATATAGAAAATAAGAGCATGTGAATGCATAAGAATGTCAGAGCAAGCAATGAGTTAGATGTATCTTGGTTATATGCATCAGAGCAAATGATGTAGCTATAGGAAATGTACCTCCATGTTCATGAGTCCTTCTTGAAAACAATACGTGCAACAGCAAGAAATCATCATGCACATGTATGTGTTGCATATACTTACCTTGTGGTCTAGAGCTGGCTTTGGAAGAGATGAACCTGAGTAAACAAGGTTAGATAACACACGAACACCTACTGCACAAAGCAAGAACAGTAAACCACAAGAGTACCAAGATTGGGATGGCATGTAGAGAGTGAGTACTTAGTACTCTATTTGGATATAGACATGTCCCCAAAGAGTAAAGATATGCAATGAATTCCAAAGATTTTCTTCCCTTGGAAATGAGCTCTTTCTCCCCCTAAATCTGATATTGGATAATGGGAGAAGATAGGGAAAAGAAAATCAGAGGAAAATAATCATAACAACCATAACACATGCTAACATGTCTTTCCCCTCTTGAAGACATGTGACTTCTCTCCTTATGGATAATAAGCATCTGGAGAAGCTTAAGGTGTGCATTATTGTAGGATCCAAAGTATGTCTAGAGGGGGGGTGATTAGACTACTTGACCAAATAAAAATCTAGCCTTTTCCCAATTTTAGTTCTTGGCAGATTTTAGCAACTTTAGAACAAGTCAAGCAATCTTAACACAATTCAAGCAAGCATGCAAAGAGTATATGAGCAGCAGAAAGTAAAGCATGCAACTTGCAAGAATGTAAAGGGAAGGGTTTGGAGGATTCAAACGCAATTGGAGACACGGATGTTTTTGTCAGGTTCCGATAGGTGGTGCTATTGTACATCCACGTTGATGGAGACTTCAACCCACGAAGGGTAATGGTTGCGCGAGTCCACGGAGGGCTCCACCCACGAAGGGTCCACGAAGAAGCAACCTTGTCTTTCCCACCATGGTTGTCGCCCACGAAGGACTTGCCTCACTAGCGGTAGATCTTCGCGAAGTAGGCGATCTCCTTGCCCTTACAAACTCCTTGGTTCAACTCCACAATCTTGTCGGAGGCTCCCAAGTGACACCTAGCCAATCTAGGAGACACCACTCTCCAAGAAGTAACAAATGGTGTGTTGATGATGAACTCCTTGCTCTTGTGCTTCAAATGATAGTCTCCCCAACACTCAACTCTCTCTCATAGGATTGGATTTGGTAGAAAGATGATTTGAGTGGAAAGCAACTTGGGGAAGGCTAGAGATCAAGATTCATATGGTAGGAATGGAATATCTTGACCTCAACACAAGTGTAGGTGGTTCTCTCTCAGAAAATATGTATTGGAAGTGTAGGCATGTTCTGATGGCTCTCTCCATGAATGAAGAGGAGGTGGAGGGGTATATATAGCCTCCACACAAAATCTAACCGTTACACACAACTTGCCAAACTCGGTGGGACCGAATTGTTAAACTCGGTCGGACCGATTCAGCAAATCTAGTGACCGTTAGGACATTCGGTGGGACCCACATGCAACTCGGTAGGACCGATATGGTTAGGGTTAGGGCATAATGTAATCTCAGTGAGACCGATTACACAAACTCGGTGAGACCGATTTTGGTAATAAGCTAACCAGAGAGTTGGTCAGGTAAACTCGGTGGGACCGATTCGCTCATTTCGGTGAGACCGAAATGTTACAAAAGGGAAACAGAGAGTTTACATTGCAATCTCGGTGGGACCGATCGCTCATCTCGGTAGGACAGAAACGTTATGAAGGGAAACAAAGAGATCACAATCCCATCTTGGTGAGACCGAGATCCCTATCGGTGAGACCGATTTGCCTAGGGTTTGTGGCAGTGGCTATGACATCTGAACTCGGTGGCGCCGGATAGAAAGAATTGGTGGGGCCGAGTTTGACTTTTGGGTTAGGTCATATGTGGAAGTGAGAAAGTGGTTGAGGGCTTTGGAGCATATCACTAAGCACTTTGAGCAAGCAAGCCATTAAGCAACACCTCATCCCTCCTTGATAGTATTGGCTTTTCCTATAGACTCAATGTGATCTTGGATCACTAAAATAGAAAATGTAGAGTCTTGAGCTTTGAGCTTGAGCCAATCCTTTTGTCCTTAGCATCTTGAAGGGGTTCCACATCCTCTAGTCCATGCCATGCCAATCATTGAGCTTTCCTGAAATAGTGTTAGCTCAATGAGCTATATGTTGTTAGGAATTACCAAAACCACCTAGGGATAGTTTCACTTTCAATCTCCCCCTTTTTGGTAATTGATGACAACATATAGATCAAAGCTTCGACAAATGATAATAAGAGTGAAACACATTGTCGCTTTGAGAAGCATGTGAAAAGCAAGAGCTCCCCCTAAATTTGTGCATAGTTTAAGATTTGCTTTGGACTGCAAATGCACAATTAGTTAGGATCATGGGTTACTCTTCCATGTCACATACATCTTGGTGGAGCGCTCAAAATGATAATAAATAAATACATGCACTCATCACCAAGCAAAGTGAATGATCATATGGGATATAAAAGGATAATGTCATCCAACAAGCATTAAGGTAGCATTTGATCAAACACATGATCATCCAAGTATCACACAAAAGCATAAAGTATCTCAAACAAGCAAATAACAAAGTTCAACCACCAAGGAGAAATGCAAGAGAGAACAAAAACAACACTCTCTCTCGAAGCCTATGATCTATACATTTTCTCCCCCTTTGGCAACAAGTTACCAAAAAGTTCATAAAAAATGCATAGTGCTAGATCGACACTTAGGCTTGATCTTCAGGTGGTGGTGTAGACAGAACTCCAAGAATGAAGGCATCAGCCGATGTAGATGGTGCTGGAGGAGTAGATGATGGAGCTGGTGGCATTGAAGTTGTAGCTGGTGCATATGAAGTTGCTCTGGTGTCTGTGATAGGCATAGCAGCATACCTCTGCCCTCGGGGCACTCTGGCAAAAGCATCAGTGGTTGTCTTGCCCTTCTTCTCATGCACTTCCTCCTGAAGTTGCTCAACAACAGACTGTATCTCAGTGACCTTCACATCTAAGTCATAGAACTTCTGCTCCATGATCCTCTCCAAGCTCTCTTGGTTTTGAGTCAGGGTGGCCAGTCCCTTCTCAATTCTCAGAGTGGAGGCAATAAAGTAGCCAAGCTGATCTTGCTTGCTCTTCAGAAGATACTTAGATGCCTCATCCATGGTTGGCATCTTTGCAGCCTTTTCAGTCTTTGCCTTCTCTCTCTTTGCTTGTGCTTGCACAGAAGATGGTTCATTTCCATTCATCACAACAGTGTTATCCTCAAAGTCTGGGTAGATGGGCAGGTGCTCCTTGTCCAAGAGATATGTGCCAGTGCCCATCTTGGAGTTGATCAGCTCCTGAATCTGTGGGGCATACCCACAACTCCTCTTCTAATCTGCAGCTGTCCTCTTTATGGTTTCCACAATTAGGCTCATGACCTTGAACTTTTGTGGGACATAAAAAATGTGCAACAAATTGATGGAGTGACCTCTGATCATTCTGTGATCACCTGACTTTGGCAGAAGTGTGTGCCTAAGGATCTAGTTCATTGTGGGCAAACCTGACAGCAAGTGTTTCACTGAACCAAATTGGTGAGTCTCTAGATCTGCATCAGGAATCTCCTTGTACATGCTAGACATGGAGTTGTGATCCTTCTTCTTCTTGGCATAGACATCCGAGTCATCTTCTTGTTCTTCTGGGGCATTGATCAACTGAGCCCATTCTGCAACTGTTGACTGGTATCTAGTGCCTTCAGACATCCAGATAATCTTTCCATCTAGGTAGAAGTGAGCTGTGGATTAGAACTGCATGATAAGCTCATCATTCCACTTTGCGAGCTTCTGAGCCACAAACTCATCAGCTCCACAAGCCTTGAAACTATCATAGACTCCAGGATAGTGTTCTTCATTCTCCTTGATGTACTCCCAGTTGACCCATCTCATGTCACACACTATTGGCTTCTTGTCAAGCAGAATTGTCTCATAGAAGTCCTATTGTTCCTTGGTATGGAACCTATAATCCATAGCAATTCTTCTTCTGGTGGCATATGGATCTGACTCTCTCCATAGCCTCAATCCTGAATCCTTCCTTATCTTCATGTTCTCTGCTACTGGATGAACATCATTGTGATCTGGAATTTTTGGCTTCAGCTTCCTCAAGACATGTGACTCATCATCTTCTTCTTCCATTGCAGCTTCAGGCACCGGGGCCTTGTTCTTCTCAGCTGCAGGAATGTTCCTGGTGCTTCTCTTAGGTGCAGTTTTGGGTTTTGGAGCAGCTGGCTTGGGAGCTTCTTTGGGCTTAGATGGAGCAGCCCGATCTTATGGCATCTCCATAAGCTTCATGCCTTAGGTGCTGGTGCAGCAACCTCTTCCTCTTCCTCTTCAGAGTCTCTCATCATAGAGGACTTGCCTAGAACTCTGGCAGTGGTCTTCTTGACCCTCTCTTTCCTCTTCTTGCCATCTCCAGCTTCCTTGGGTTCAAGAGTGAACACCATTTTTCTCACCTGTGGCAACTTTCCTTGGCTTAGACATTGGATGTCTTCCTGCTGGCCTCTTGGTCTTCAGACCTGGCATAGTTGCAGCAGTTGTGCCATATTCCTTTTTGAGCACCTTCTTCTTTGATGTGGCTTCTTCCTCCTCGGCCACATAGTCCTCATCCTCTGAATCTGAGGTTCTTTTCTTGCTGGCTCTCATGGCAGCCTTTGGCAAGTTGCTGGGTGTGCTCCTGCTTCCATCATCTGAGCTGCTAGAGGGACTAGTGCCCTCACTCATGTGAACCTTCTCCTCAGACTTGTTCTGACTGTCACTCTAATCTGACATGATGCAAACACTGACAGCTGACCCTGTGAATAGTTTATATATGAGGTAGAGTGGATGAGCATCACAAAGTGCAGAGGTTTTTGCAAAAGAATGAATCAAAAACTTAGTTTTAGTTTTCCACAGAAAGCATTTCGGATCTATCGATTTGAAATCTCGGTGATACCAAAGCAGCTGTTGGAACCTAAACTAGTGAACTCGGTCAGACCGAGTCACAGTTGTGGCACCGAGGCGCTAGGGTTTCACAAAGACTTGAACTTCGGTCACACCGATTTGCAATTCTCGGTCGGACCGAGAATCACATGTGCAATGGCCTGAGCCAAATCGGTGGAACCGATTTCAACAATTCGGTCGGTCTGAGATGGTTTCGGTGGAAACCTAACCCTAAATTTTCAATCCACAACTAATCTACGGAGTGTTTTCATTGGATAGAGTGATCTCAATCGTGGCAAGATACATGGCAAAACAATGTGCTGGGGAATCTGAAAGAGATCAGCATAAGGATCAAGTCCATACCCTAGTGCGGCTGTTGGGGATATAACTATTTGTGTAAGCCGCCTAGGAGGGGCCGGGTTACACAAAGAAGACTTGCCAGATCGAGAGCTTGTAATCGAGCATGAAGATGGCGGTTCAAGGAAGGGCTTAAGGCCCACAGGCGACTTAAGGCCCGTTGTAGTAAACCGCCACCATGGCATGACTTGTATCATAAGGTAGATTTAACTAGTCACCGAGTCGGACACTGTTTATAAGCCGGCCGGGACTCTGTAAGCCGCAGGGCGTCAACCCGTGTATATAAGGGGACGACCTGTGGCGGCTTAGGGGCAAGAAACAACTCATCGAGAGTCGGGCATAGCGTATCTCGCTCCCTGGTCATCGAAACATCAAGCAATACCAACCCAACTAGACGCAGGCCTTCCTTCACTACAAGGGGCTGAACTAGTATAAACCTCTCGTGTCCTTTGTCCCGATTAACCCCTTTAAAGCTTCCTAGTTGCGATGGCTCCACGACTAAGTCCTTGCAAGAGGACATCTGCCGTGACAATTCCACGATAGTTGGCGCCCACCGTGGGGCCAGCGACGGTGGTTGAGTTCTTGAAGGGCAGCTTGAAGGGCTCAAGGGATCTGTGATGGGCGGATGACCAAGAGTCGTCGCGGCAAGATCTACATCGACAACGAAGGCTGGGGCCCGTCTGACTCAATTGAGTCTGGTCATTGGGTCCCCTTTGGCGGAATCCACGTCTTCATCGGCCGGATCGGTGAGCCGAGCCCTGAGCCGGACAACTGCACCGACCTCTTCGAGACTGCTCAGCGTGCGAGACCCGCCCGAGCTCAACCTGTCATGAGGCGTGTCTTCGTGGGCTGCGTCCACGGAGAAGAACTTCCTGAAGGATCTAAAGACGGTGGTGAGACGGTCGTCCCCTCGGATGATGATTCGTCCGCCGGTTCAACAGATTCTTTATATCCAGTCAGAGGCTTTCCAGCTTAATATGAGCCTGAACGCATCCAATGAGGTGATGAGGAGGAGACATCAGAAAACCCAATCCCGGTTGCCTCCGGTTTATGACCCTCGGAACCTTTTCACGACACCCGGTGCCGGCCCTAGTAACCCGCCCGGAGCAAATCAGTTCACACCGGCGGTGGGGGAGGAGGGGCTCGGCTCAAGAGATGGTACCTCCGCATGGGAGTATGGCCCCGCCCCGTTATGTACCAATACCACCGGGTCACTTCTCCAACCCCATGGATAACTTGATAGCAGCATCGGCACGTTTAGCGGCTCTCCCAGTGGATGGTGATGATCCGACAGCGGTGGAGACCCGGAGGGTCAGAGATCTTATTCAGGCGGCCTGGCGCAACAAGAGACCTATTCTTACGGCGAAACAGATTCATTCAACTCCTCCGCCTTGGCTAGCACCGCCTCGTCAAAACCGAGTCCGAAAGTTCTGCGATCACATGGATTCAGAAGCTTTGTCAAGCAACGCCCAGCGTCGTAACCAGCCGGGTGCCTATAACCCGGTGCAAGACCGAATACGTCAGGAGGACGAGCGGGCGGCTCAGCTAGCGGCTCAGCAGGCGGCGTATCAAGACCTCCCAGAGTATCCGACGACTTTTGTTGGAGCGGGAGTGGCTACCAGAACCGGTGGTGTTCCTTGTTTGGTGCCGGCTCTGCGGGATGTATGTCTGCCCAAGGACTTCAAGGGACCTCGAAAGGTGCCGAATTACACGGCCGACTTACAGCCCGGAGCATGGATCGAAAGTTAGGAGATGGCCATGTAGTTACTGGAGGTCAGCGATGCAGCAATGGCTAAGTACTTCACCATGATGTTAGAAGGAACAGCCCGGTCTTGGTTAAAGGGTTTGCCACCCAATTCCATTGGTTCATGGGCAGAGCTAAAGGCCTGGTTTATCCAGAACTTCAAGGACACTTGCAAGCAATCTATGTCCATTGTGGACTTGACCAATTGTAAGCAGGAGGAGGGTGAATCCACAACTCATTGGGTGCGCCGGGTCAAGGAAATAATACATTCGTCCGATAAGATGGATGCCGGCTCTGCAGTCCTCATGTTGGAGAAGAATTGCCGTTTTGAACCGCTGAGGCAGAAACTGGGGTGCCTTAAGCATGATTGCAACGATATGGGTACGCTGATGGCGGCTTTAGTCAAGTATGCCGATTCTGATAGTACCAAGGATCCCGCGTCTGATGAGGAAAAGACAGGGAAGGGAAAGAAGAACGACAATGGAAAGGGTCAGCAGCCGAACCCGGGAAATCAAGGAGGCAACAAGCGTAAGGCGGAGGGTAACCCGGAGTTTGTGGCCAATGCCAATGCGCAGGGTAACAATCAGCGACGGAAGGGAAGACCGCCCCCTCGATCTGGCGGGTCAGGTCCATCTCTTGAGCAGCTTCTCAATGAGCCTTGTCCGAGACACGGTACTCGGGAATGACCCGCCACCCACTTATGGAAAGATTGCGCGATCATGAAGGCTTTCAAGAATTCCAACATGTTTGATGGCGTCATGGGTGGGCGGCGATTCGAGGGCGGCGGCTTTCATGGCCCGGCAGCAGTTCAAGTTCGGCTTCGGGGAAGTCAAAGCGTCTACAATCAATAGCGATCGGTCAAGGGGACAGCAGCAGCAGCGATCGAGTTATCAAAGCCACCCCAAGCGGTGAATGGTGGGCGTACCATGTGTTTACCACTAATTTATGCAAAGCGTGACCGTAAGGTTCATAAGAGGGCCGTGAATTCTGTTGAGCCGGCGGTTCGCGTTATTTGAGGTGGTCGAGCTGCCCATTATATGGGCGGGAAGATCACCCCTCGGGTTGATAATCCGGGTCAGTTGGCCTTGGTGGTAGCACCTCGGGTTGGTGGATACAAATTCACTAAGGTACTCATGGACGCAGGAAGCAGCATCAATATTCTCTATTATGAGACATTTAGCCGTATGGGGTTGGTGATAAGGACTTGAGGGCGTCCAACACATCTTTCATGGGTGGTGCACAGTAAGTCGGCATACCAGTTGGCAAGATTGAGCTGGAAGTGGCCTTTGGAGATGAGTATGATTCGAGCTGAAAAATTGGCGTTTGAGGTAGTCAAAATCAGGAGCCCGTATCATGCTTTCTGTTTGGAATGACGGCTTATGCCAAGTTCATGGCGCGACCGTGTTATGTTTATCGCAGCTCAAGATGCGGGTCACAAGGGCACCATCACTTTGTACATGGGAGTCGAAAGGTAGCCTTGGAATGTGAGGAAGGCGGCGCGGCTTATCTTTGAGTCTGTTTGTGCGGTGAGGAGCTAAAGTTTTATCGAATAATGTTGACCGGCAGATATGACTTCTTTGAAGAAGCCGACTCTGAGCATGACCCGACATTAAAGTTTAAATCGGCGCTGAAACAAAACTTGTTGACTTCACTCCGAGCGACTCTTCCAAGCGATTCAAAGATCGGTGCCAACTTGGATCCTAAATAGGAAAGCGTGCTCATCGAGTTCATCCGTGAGAACCGGGACATCTTTGCATGGAAACCTTCCGACATTTGGGTGTTCGAGGGAACTCGCTGAGCACACTCTTAATATTGATCCAAAGTATAAGCGGTCGAGACAATTTCTTGACGATTCAATGAGGAGGCGGAAAGCTATTAGGGAAGAGGTCGCTCGGCTCTTAGCGGCTGGGTTCATTGTGGAAGTTTTGCACCCGGAGTGGTTGGCTAACCCGGTGCTGGTACTCAAGAAGAACGGCACTTGGCGGATGTGTGTGGATTACACAGACTTAAATAAGTCTTGTCCGGCTGATCCCTTTGCCGTCCCCCGTATTGATCAAATCATTGATGCTATGGCGGTTTGTGAGCGTTTGAGTTTTTTGGATGCTTATTCTGGCTATCATCAGATCAAAATGACAGTGAAGGACCAGGAGAAGACAACTTTCATCACTCCGTTTGGAGCCTTCTGCTATGTATCTATGCCATTTGGGCTCAAGAGTGCCCAGGCGACTTATCAGAGATGTGTACAAAATTGTCTCCACAGTCAAATTGGGCGCAATGTTCACGCTTATGTGGATGACATCATGGTGAAATCCAGGGAGAAGGAAACCTTGATATATGATTTAAAGGAGACCTTTGATAATCTCCGGGTTTATAAGATGATGCTTAACCCGGACAAGTGTGTGTTTGGTGTACCTGCAGGCAAGCTTCTGGGTTTCCTGGTCTCAAACAGAGGCATTGAATCTAACCCGGAGAAGATCAAGGCAATCACCTCCTTGGCCAAACCGGCGTGCATCAACGATGTTCAACGACTGGCAGGTCGTGTTGCCGCTCTAAGCCGGTTCATAAGCCGGTTAGGCGAGAAGGCCCTGCCGTTATATCAGATGATGAAGAAAACGGATGCTTTCGTCTAGAGTGACGCTGCTGACGCTGCTTTTGAGGATTTAAAGAGATAGTTGTCTGAGCCGTCGGTCCTCGCGGCTCCCATCGATAGAGAGCCATTGCTGATATATGTGGCTGCTAACGCCCGAGCCGTCAGTGTGGCCATTGTGGTGGAGCGCAAGGAGGCTGGCAAGGAGAATCCGGTTCAACGGCCGGTTTACTACATCAGTGAGGTGCTCATTGAGTCCAAACAGAGGTATCCACATTAGCAGAAACTTGTTTATGGGGTGTTTATGGCAAGCCGGAAGCTGAAGCAGTACTTCCAAGGTCATCCTATGACTGTGGTAAGTTCTGCCCCCTTGGGAGACATCATCCAGAATAGGGAAGCCATAGGGCGAGTCGCCAAGTGGGCCATTGAGCTTGGGCCTCATGGTTTGAAGTATATGCCATGTACAGCTATTAAGTCTCAAGCCTTGGTGGACTTTATCAATGATTGGACAGAATTACAGGCACCTGAGGAGAAGCCAGATAACACATATTGGACTATTCACTTTGATGGGTCCAGGCAGTTGGAAGGCTCGAAATTTGGAGTCGTTTAACTTCCCCGAGGTGACAAATTTTGTTATGTGCTCTGGCTTATGTTTCCCTGTACTAACAATGCAGCTGAGTACGAGGCTTTACTCCATGGTCTCCAGATGGCTAAGGAGATGAATTTGAGCCGGTTAAGGTGCTTAGGCGACTCAGACCTCGTCGCTCAACAGGTGTCAGGCACGTGGGATACCAAGGATCCCCTGATGGTGGCTTATCGTCGTGAAGTTGATACGGTGGCTGGACACTTCAAAGGTTATCAAGTGGAGCACATTGATCGGAGGAAGAATGAGGCGGCTGATGCTTTAAGCCGGCTGGGGTCTCAGCGTAAGTCGGTGCCGCCTAATACCTTTCTTGATGTTTTGCATAACCCTTCTGTCAAAGTGCCTACAGAGGAAGAACTAGCAGTGCCAGACCCGGAGGCACGGCTGGTGGCAACTCTCCACGCTATCCCAGATTGGACAGTCCCATATTTGGCCTATATGACCCGGGGAGAGTTGCCTGAGGATGAGATCTTGGCGAGACAAATTATCAGGCGGTCCAAATCTATGACAATTGTTCATGGAGAATTGCATCACCGCAGCGTTACTGGGGCATTTCAACGTTGTGTGTCGCCTGCGGAGGGTCAGGAGATACTTCGTGAGATCCATGAAGGAGATTGTGGTCATCATGCCGGTTCAAAATCTCTGGTAGCCAAGGCTTTCCGTCATGGTTTCTATTGGCTGACGGCTCATGCTGATGCGGAGGATCTGGTCAGCAGATGCGATGGCTGTCAAAAATTCTCACGACGAGCTCATGTGTCGGCTCAGGAATTGAGGATGATTCCAATTACTTGGCCGTTTGCAGTCTGGGGGCTTGACATGGTTGGACCTTTCAAAAGGTCTAAGGATAAGAAAACACACCTTTTGGTGGCAGTCGATAAATTCACCAAGTGGGTTGAGGCAGAGCCGGTCAGTAAGTGTGATGCAGCCATGGCGGTTCAGTTCATGAAAAAGGTGATTTTTGTTTTGGCTTTCCACACAACATCATAACTGATAATGGTACTAATCTCTCCAAGGGTGCCATGGAAGAGTTCTGTCAACGAGAACATATCCGGCTTGATGTTTCGGCTGTTGCTCATCCTCAATCTAATGGTCAAGCAGAGAGAGCTAATCAAGAGATCTTGAAGGGTATCAAACCCCGACTCTTGGTCCCCTTACAGCAAACTCCGGGTTGTTGGGTGGAGGAGCTACCCTCTGTGCTATGGAGTATCAACACAACGCCTAACAGATCTACAGGGTATACACCTTTCTTCATGGTGTACGGAGGCAGGCGATTCGCCAAGTGACATCCGCACGACTCACCCCGAGTGGCGGCTTACGTTGAGGCTGATAATGAAAAGGCTCGTCAGGATGCACTTGACTTGTTAGATGAGGAGCGAGACTTGGCAATAGCCCGCTCAGCGATATACCAGCAAGACCTGCGCCGCTATCACAACCGCCGGGTTAGAAGTAGAGCCTTTCAGGAAGGCGACTTAGTGCTCCGGCTCATTCAGGATCAGTCTGATATGCACAAGCTATCCCCTCCTTGGGAAGGACCCTTTGTGGTCAGTAAAAATCTGAACAGCGGGTCATACTACCTTATTGATGTTCGAGAGCATAAAGACTCACGTAAGTCGTAGGAAGAGACCCGCCGGCCGTGGAACATAGCTCATCTTCGGCCTTACTATACTTGAGCCACCGGCTCTTAAGATATATATCTATTTTTTCTTTTTAGACAATGTATATATTATATAAAGCAATAAAGCGGGACCTCTTTTCTTTTCACCCTCAAAGGTTTATATATTTTCTTTACGGTGGTGGAAACAACCAACAGGGGGCGGATCATATCTGAATCCGGCTTTCCTTTGGTCCGGCTTATGATCATATCTGAATCTAGCCATGGTCACTTGGGGGCTTCCGGTTCAAACATAGGTCGTATTCGAACCAAAGAGAACATAGTTGTCGATACCCAATTGATCGGCATACTGCCAAACCCACTTGGGGGCTTCTTGATCATATTTGAATCATAGCTTAACCCCTTTGGGTCTGACGTTGGTCGTATTTGAATCAGCGTCATTAAACAACTCTCATGGTCACTTGGGGGCTTCCTGTTCAAACATAGGTCGTATTCGAACCAAAGAGAACATAGCTGTCGATACCCACTTGATTGGCATCGCCAAAGCCATTGGGGGCTATATGATCGTATTCGAATCTTAGCTTAACCCCTTTGGAACGGTTCACTGATCGTATTCGAATCAGAGGCCTTTGAAGTTAGGTTTATTATTCATTATACTCTGTAAGTATAAATGTTATTAAGGGCCAGGTAAACATTATATGTGCCAACTGCCAGGAGTTAAATTAACTCTCTGGTTTGGGTCAAATAAGCCCGCGAGTATACACCAAGTAAAGATCGCAGGTATGCTATTGTGATCATCCTCATAAACCGGCCTTTATATGATGTTTTGGTTCATATTCCGGGTTATCAATACTTTATGTGACCCCGGATGCGATAAGTCGCCAAGGGAATTCTATTTTGTTTTATACACAGGATAAAGCAAGAAGAATTTTGACATCAAGGAAAGATCAACATAAGCTGGAAGCATATAGCGATGGCGGCTTACGAAAGTATTAAGTGCCACAAAACATGCGCGAAGGCATGACAAAATTAAGAGGTTTTTTCGACCCTATTACAAGACTCCCCGAGTCTGAATAATGAAGCATTGTTTTTTGCAAGTTCATAACGCCTGCCGGTTCACGCCTTTGGTGGGCTTGATGGTTCCGGTTTATCCTTCTCCGCCTCTCCGTTGGTTGCTTTGTCCTGGAAGGTTGATGAGGCCCAGTCAATGCCACTCAGGGCTTCAAACTCAGCTTCATCATCTATTAAACCGGCTGGGTCCACTTCAGGGGCAAAAGTATGCTTACGAGTTGGAGGGATCAGGCCGATTTGATCATATGGAGTGTTCGGGATTCTCCGGTTCTCGCTGTCATAGCCCGGAGAGTATTTGGAGAGGTCAGTTTCATTCCCAATAAGGGTAGCCATGGGACGTATGACTTTGACGCATGCGGTGAAATCATGATCATCAAATCTGGTACCATCCTCCTTCAGACTCGGGTATCCAAGAGCAAGTTCGGCCGGGTCTAGTTCTGGAATCCATGCTTTTGCCCGGCTCAAGGAGGCTACGGCTCCGGCTCTTGAAGATGCCCGCCTTAAATCCTGGATCCGTTGAGGTAGCACAGCGAGACACTTCAGCACGTCTTGTAGAAGGTGAGGAGTGGTATTTGATAAGGCTACAACAGCCAAAGCACACTGTGACCCGGTGTACAGCTGCTCCACCAGAGTGTAAACCGCCTTAAGTTTGACCAGCATGTTCTGCTTGAGGTTGGTGATCCTGGGGCCTGTGTGTTCACAAACATAAAGGTGAGCCGGAGTTAACGATAACGGCAATAATCAAGGGAAGGATTGCAATGTTTGGAGTTATGAACAATAGCTTACCGAATATGGCTGAGACCATTTGAGATATATGACGCTTTAAGTCGGACAGCTCGGTTGTTGCTTCTGCAAGTGAAGCCCCTGCCGACTCAGCCAGGGTCACTAGTGAAGCCTTCTCATCAGCCCAGATTTTCTTCTCTGACTCAAAATTCTTCTTCAACTTCTCTTGTTCAGAGATGCTGAATTCAAATTTGGAGTTGGCTTTTTGAGTTTCAAGCTCTTGATTTGTCAGACGGTTCTTCAGGTCAGCAATTTCCGACTCAAGTTGACTTATGGTGACCTACATTGATACCGAGTTATGCAAGAATCATGGTAAGATATATTAAGTCCCAAGCACTTTACAAGAAAAGATACTTGACACTTGGGGGCTAATGTATGTTGAAGAATTTTTAATCTACCATGCCGGGTTATGCATATTAAGTCTCAAGCACTTTACAAGTAAAGATACTTGACACTTGGGGGCTAATGTGTATCGCAAGTTCACAATTATCATGCTATAACCGGGTTAAATATATTCTCTTTAAACCGGAGATATCAACAGTAAACAAATTTCTAAGTCTACAACGTATTTATTCATAAGCAGTAGACTTGGGGGCTGGTACGGTAAGTAAGATTCAGGAAAACAGTATAAATTATACCTTAGATTTGTGTTGTATTTGTTTCACCATGTCAATTTCCAGGTCACGGCTATTATGCACTTGATTCAGATAGCCCGAGATTATATCACCAATGTTTAGGTGAGTATAATCAGTAATGTCGTGCTTGGCCTTTCGGCATTCGACAAGTTCTTCCTTGGCAGTACATTTGGCAAGGACAGTAGGCCGCCCCGGTTCAATAAACTGGCTTTTCAACACTTCAACTTCCGGTTGATTGTTTTGACCGGCTAGGATCTCCGGTTATCGAGCTATTGATAGTATCTTGACATCTTGGTCGAGGTTGGCACCGGAATGTCGAAGCTTGTTCAGCGGCTGATGGGTGGAGCTGGCTGGAGCAGACATATCAAGCGCCGGTTCAGCTACAATCGGGTCTTGAGACGGCTTATTCTTCTTTGCCCTCTTGCTGGGTTTCACTTGCATACGTCAACAAAGGTAGAAGGATGAATACTAAAGCATGAGTAAGGTAAAGCCTAAAATAACCGAAATTCTGATGCAGGGAGCAGTTTTGAAAGCGGCATGTTTGATTGCATGGACTCATGGGAGGAAGGAGAGGTATCTGATAATTGGAGTCGATGAATTGAGAGGTTGGCGAATTAAACCCGCCAAAGGAAAAATAGAACGCAAATCGAGATAACCTCGGTCCGACGCTTCCTAGTTACGTCGGGTAAGCGGAGGAGAGTTACGCATCCTTGTTGGTCCGGGTCTGCCTCCGGCTTTCAAACTGTTGTTGCTTCAAAAGAAATTGAGGATCTTGATAAGCGAGAGGATGTGAAAATCTTACTTTCCAGGTCACCTTTCGGATTTTTTGCTTGGGCAAAGGCTTTGAGTCGGAGGAAATTATAGTTACCTCTTCGCCAGCCGCTTGGCTGTGCCCCGTATCCTCCTGAAAAGGATGAAATGTCAATAAAAGTAATGACAAAGGAGTTAAGAGAATCAGGGTTTACCTCTTCATCATCCGAAGAAGAGTCATCCAATTTGAGTAAATCGGAAGCGCTGGGTTTCTTCAGCTTTCCTTTCGGTCTTCTTGGCTGTCCTGGCTTGTTTAGCAGCCTCATGGTCATACTGGACCTTCCAAAAATTGTCATCGGCCTGTGGAAAAAGATAAGAAATTATGAGTACAAGTAAGGTGTGACAAGGCTAGGAGTATTTATTAAGGGTGATGACTTCTAGGGGCGGGTTCTTCTTCTGAAGGGAAGTAAGCGAAGGCGTTGCTAATTCTTGTGCCCTCCTTGGCGATTCTTGGGTTGTAGCTTCCACCACATCATCCGGTAAGTCGTCGTGGCTATGACGATGGATCATCCTTTTCGCTTTGAATATGTACACATTAAGCGGACGGCGGCTTAACGGAAGTACTCGCCATGGCGACCCAAACTCGGACGGATCAATGCCATTCGAGGCCATTTCCCAAAAGAGCTTTGATCCTTTTGATGGTGGGATTAAGGCGGACGCTCAATAGCAGTTAGCTTGTGCGCTAGTGGATGGTTGGACTCAAAGCGCAGAGCGGAAGCGAGGAGAGGGCTTTCATCACCGGGAAGTGTCACCGCAATAGAACCACGTCGATTCCAATCTTTCGGATGACTCGGCGAAAGCATAAGGGAAAAGCGGTCTCTCCGCCGCTGAATTGAGATACCGCCAAGTTCAAGACTGGGACCGTTGGCACGTTCATTCTGCCGGTTCAAGTAGAAAAGCTCTCTGCACAAAAGCAGATTTGGTTCCTCTCCCAGGTACACCTCGCAGAAGACTTGGAAATTGCAGATATTTGACACGGAATTGGGTCCAATATCTTGAGGCCTAAGGTCAAAGAAATTCAAAACCTCTCTGAAGAATTTTGAGCTAGGAGGGGCAAATCCCCGGCTCATGTGATCCGTAAAAACTACTACTTCTCCTTCTTTGGGTTGAGGCTTTTCTTCAGACGGGTCAGGGGCACGATAAGACATGACCTCCTTCTTAGGCAGATGGCCAGACTTCACGAATTCAAACATTTTACTCCTCGTGACTGAGGATGGGACCCAATTACAGGTCACGGGAGCCTTGGCCGCTTTAGGTGCCATGACAAAAATTGAGGCCTATGACAAAAGTAAATAAGATCCGACTCAAATTTAACCCGGCGGAAAATATTTAAAACTAGTTATGATGGCGGCTTAAGAAGGGGCCTAATGATATATGGATGACTATGCGATAAATATTAAGCCGCTACAGGCGTCAATGAGCAGTTAAACATATTCGACAGAGGCAGTTTTTTCACTTCCGGGTGGAACAAACAAGTTTCACAAGTTGTTGTTGTTATTTTGGATCAAACAGACGTTCAGACAAGAAAAATTCTAGACCTAAAAAATGGTGCGGAGAAGTTCATACGTTCTATTGAGAATTCCTACAAAGAAAGAAGATCTGCTACTACTAAAAATGGATGCGGAACAACAGCCGCACGAGATCTACGCTATTACTTGTGGCGGCCGGTTTCCAGGTATTAATTTCCAGAAAATGGCCCTCATGCTCACCAGCCCCAGGATTACTGTTAGCTGATGAGGCACCAACTTGATACAGAAAATTCCAAGCAAAACACAAAGTATGTAGTACAAGACCATTCTGGTCTGTGAGTACAACAAATGGTTTCTAGTGGTTGATGGCGGAAGCGGTTTGTGGATCATCAGCGTCTATAGGACTCCATTTCCCACGGGAACAGCTGACCAGGTAAACTCCTATCTTTGTGAGGCTGCTATCGTCGTTGCTTAGTTCCGGGGCTGACTCCGCAACATTCCTCTCCAAGCAAGAAATCTGGCCAAGACAATAGCTAGGGACAAGCCAGTGAGTACTTTGAATGTACTCGCAAACATTATGAACACAGGTATAATATAACAACCGATAATTATGCTTTGAGAATATTCTATGATCACAACGTTAGTCATAAAATAAATCCTTGAGGCATGCAGGCAGGTCATTAATATGTAACAACGAATATGTAATGACAGTTAGGAATAAAATGCATCATTCAGATGTCTGAAGCGACGTCTCGAATTGATGGTAAATAACAAGCATGCCTCAGTCGGGCGTCTAAGCGACACCACATAAAGGGCTTATAAGGTAAATAAATAACCAGCAGTGCCACAGTCGGGCGTCTGAGCGACACCACATAAAGGGCTTATAAGGTAAATAAATAACAAGCGATTAGCCACGATCGAGGCGTTTGGCGACACCACATAAAGGGCTTATAAGGTAAATAAATAACAAGCGATTACCACGATCGAGGCGTCGGCGACACCACATAAAGGGCTTATAAGGTAAATAAATAACAAGCGATTACACGATCAAGGCGTCGGCGACACCACATAAAGGGCTTATAAATAATCATAGTGAATATCCAGGAGGTAGAACCATCCCAGGGATACTTGATAATTCAAATAATATAACGGGTTAGTCCATAACAAAATAATAATCATAATCATTTCAAGTCTCAAGTCGCGATCCTAGTTCTGGTTTAACCGTTTCTCCTCCGAAGACCGACACTAAGACCGACACTTGACCCATCCCAGACTGTAATCCTTAACCATGGACACGGCTTTACGAATAGGTTTAATCTCTGCAGAGGGTGTACTCTTTTCCCACGAGTAACGGATTCCTTTAGTCCATCGGGACTAATTCCATCTGATCTTTTAATTGAAAACACACGACTTGCACACACCGACTTAACTTACGGTGCTGGAATCACCCATGACACTTGTTAAGTAAAACTCTAAGTGGGAGGCTACAACCTCGCGTAGCATGGGATCAAATTTATACATGGCGCTCTAAGGGGTGGCCTCCCTCTCGGTCTCAAGCGGAAACACCCATGCCCCGGACAGGTGGCATGCCTACCAACTTCAACCGATATCTCCCACCATGGCCTCTCATGCGGTGTGTGCTAGAAAGGGGTTGACGATCGATCGAACTGTACCCTACTTGCGGTAGGGACAAGTGGTAATCTGAAAAAAGTATGGGGTTCTTGGTACAAGACTCGATCTACTGATTCGACTCAGGCGGTTTATAAATTCCTGCATGACATGTATCACAAATATATATCAACCAACAGAATCAACATTCATTATACCTTACGGTGCCATACCGGACATAACCGCCTCGATGGAGACCGGCGACAAACTCATGCCTACCCAAGGCAGAGGTTTTTCCCGGATTCCTCCCGGTATGCATGCAAGACATATGAGGATGATTACCAACACAAGTGTGTTCATTTCCAACAGCATGGAAATCACTAATATGCATCCATGCAAATGATCATATCACATGAAATAACAAGCATTCCGAATTGAGGTGGTGTTATAAACGTGTCAACGAACACACCAAAAATATTATGCCGGTTTCAGAATGCTTGCCTTCAGGTTGTGTAGAGGCAGGGTGCATCCTAAAAACTTTTGCAAGCTTTCTTCTTCTCCAAAAGTCCTATTTTAAAAATATTCAAACAACACGTACTTTAAAAATAGCACAAAAAAGTTGTCTGAAAAATTTTCAAATAAATTTTAAAATAAACTAGACTAAATTTGAGAGAGGTAGGAAAAAGAATCAATCCATTTGGAGTTATAATTAAAAAGATATAGTCAGTCAAAGTTTTGATCAAAATCTGATATTTAAATCAAAACAGAAAAAGAAAAAGATTCGAATAAACACGTACACGTCGAAAGCGTATTCGGGAAGTACGCTTCCACTTATCCAGCGTGGACGGCGCTGGGAGTCACCGCAGTGGGTCGGGTGGCCCACTAGTCGTTTGACTAGTCCGCCTCCCTCTTCTTCCTCTGCCGAGAGGGCGGAACTCCCATGCGCCGCGTGACGGCGGCACCGTTCGGGAAACTGAGATCACCCGCGGACTCAGGGGGCCGAGGCAGTCACTCCGGTGGTCGTTTTGGCCTCAGGGGTGGATGGAGCTGCCGGCGGGGAGCTTCGCGGCGGACGGTGGCCGTCGGGCAAAGTGAATTTCTGCCTGCGGCGAGTCCCGATCAAGATTGAATAGGGGGGTGGACTCATGAGAGGGAGGGGGAGTTCCTGGTGAAGAGAGTGGAGTGGGGGAGGCCCTGGTGGCGCCGGAATGGCCGAGGCAGTAGCGGCGGCTGCGGTTGCCGGGGATGGAGAAGAAGACCTCCCCGGGTCGATTGCGAGCTAGGGAAGCGCCATTGGGGTGGCCTGAGGTTGCCTGCGTGCGGGGACGGGCTCGGGGCTTCCTTAAATAGGTGAGTCAAGGCGGTTCTGCGGCGACCGCGGATAAGGTCGTCGGCGACCGTCTTTCTGTAGCTTGGGCGACGTGGCGGCGACGTGCGCTATAGGACATGCTTGTGGATGAGCTCGCATATTTGTTCGGGGCAGGTGGTGGCGGCGGCGGCTTGGGCGGCACCGACCTGGCCGAGACGTGCTGCGGACGCCGGCGTGCCGCCAAGGGCTCTGACGGCGGTGTTGCAGGGCTCCAGGGGCTGCTTGGCGTGATGCAGGGAGAAGGTTAGTGAGTGGCGTGGCTCCGCATGGCGTGCAGAAATCAGGGCGCGACAGCGTCGTTTCGAAGCGCGACACGCGTAACGCGTGCTCTGCTCGCGCCCAGAGCACGCACGGAACGTGCTTGACAAAATGCTATGGCATGTTAGGGGGCTCCAAACCACAAGTAAGTTAGCAGGGTGGGGTTATAGTCTAAGGCAAAACCATTGGACATCTTTGGTGCAGTGGGGAATTAAGTTCACGATGTAAACAAAAACTCATGTCAAAACAGATCATGCCCATAAGGTGTTTGACAAAATGCCAAGGGCACTTAGGCATTTCTTGGAGTGGCCAAAACTTCCAGAGTGGGGTCTCTTTAGATGAAAGAGAGGGTGGAAAGGTTAGTTTGTCCAAAGCACAAACTTGCTAATGCAAGTTTTGCAAAACTTCAATTCTGGACAGAAAGCAAATGGCATTGTTGCAAGCACTTAGAATCATCCAATGGGTCCACTCTCCTGGACTTAAGGGTTTGGCAAGGAGGACTACTAGTAGGAAAAAGAATCATGGATCAAAGAGCAACTAAAAAGGTGATTGCTGTACAAAACCTCAAGTTGGACCAGAAAGGAAAAGAGGATGATTCACTCAGTTTTTCCAAAGGACATCACTAGGCTATTGCATAAAGTTGAATACTTTGCTCCTACTGCTATCCCATAATTTTGGTGGAAACTTTAAAGAGATAAATAAATAGGTTGTAGTGCAAATCTGCCCACTGGACCAGATTTTAAAAAAAAAGGTGTAGAGCTCAAAATATTCAATGGGCAGAAGATATTTTTGCACAAAAGTGGTTCAAATACTCCATATGACATCTCCAAATTTTGGTGGGATTTTTGAATGAATTTATAAAAGGGTTGTAGTACAAATGGGGCCATAAAACTATGGGAAACCATTTTTCAAGAAAATAAAGATCAGGAAGAATATTATATAACTAATTCTTCTGATAAAAGAAAAGATTTTCTTGAGAGGGTAAACAAGTCCAATATCATAAGTGAAAGGTTTTCATCTTAGGG
Organism: Aegilops longissima; assembly: GCA_021605205.1. Taxonomy (NCBI): domain Eukaryota; kingdom Viridiplantae; phylum Streptophyta; class Magnoliopsida; order Poales; family Poaceae; genus Aegilops; species Aegilops longissima. The sequence goes on from CM038679.1 coordinate 85,122,293, forward strand.
AACAACTCCAAGATAACCAAGAAAAGAATGGTTCTGAAATCAAGAAAACCCAAGAAAAGGAAAGTTAAATTTCCTGGCAAGATTTTAATTAACAAAACAAGGTTAAATTTTTTTTTGGGGTGTCACATTACTGGATCAAATGAGCTACGGCAGAGGCAAGGGCGAGGAACTGGGATGAACGATGAACTGTACAGAAGAACATACTAGCCCTAGCATGGATCTATAGCGCAGAAAGGGGAAATGCTTACTGCGGAAGATCTGCGGAGGAGGAAAGCTGTCATTCTCTGGTCAAGTTCAGGTCGATGCAGTGGCCAAGCTCGACGAAGACGAGATGCACTGTGGCGACGGCGGCGGAGCTCCAGTGACAGATGGGGCGAGAGAAAGAAGATGCGGAACGGGAAGAATGAAAGAAGACCTAGTCGGGTCTATTTATAAGGAAGGGCCACTAAAGAGCGCGAGAAACGAGGAGATAAGAGTTATTATCCAGCGGCCCCGACGCCTCAGTTTTCGAAACGGTCAGTAAAGGCAAAGATCCGTTGGCGGATACGATGAAATAAAGAATGAATTTAAATAAGGATGACGTCATGGCGGGTTAACACGAATCCAAAAGATGACGTCATGGCGGGTTAAAGAAAACCTTTGCACTACCAGAGGACTGAAGATTTACTCCTTAAGGTATTTTAAGATTGACATGAACAGATTCAAATCAATCTGGGGCCTAATGTTGGGGATATAACTATTTGTGTAAGCCGCCCAGGAGGGGCCGGGTTACACAAAGAAAACTTGCCAGATCGAGAGCTTGTAATCAAGCGTGAGGATGGCGGTTCAAGGAAGGGCTTAAGGCCCACAGGCGACTTAAGTCCCGTTGTAGTAAACCGCCACCATGGCATGACTTGTATCATAAGGTAGATTTAACTAGTCACCGAGCCGGACACTGTTTATAAGCCGGCCGGGACTCTGTAAGCCGCAAGGCGTCAACCCGTGTATATAAGGGGACGACCTGCGGCGGCTTAGGGGCGGGAAACAACTCATCGAGAGCCGGGCATAGCGTATCTCGCTCCCTGGTCATCGAAACATCAAGCAATACCGACCCAACTAGACGTAGGCCTTCCTTCACCGCAAGGGGCTGAACTAGTATAAACCTCTCGTGTCCTTTGTCCCGATTAACCCCTTTAAAGCTTCCTAGTTGCGATGGCTCCATGACTAAGTCCTTGCAAGAGGACATCTGCCGTGAAAATTCCACGACAGCGGCGATGGACTTGCTACGGCGGCAACGGCAGAGACGATCCCATTGACGACGGCGGAGACCAGCGACTGGAGGCGGTTGGCAACGAGGAGGACGATCCGGAGACCACGGAGGCAGAGTAGGATGCCTCGCGGGCGAAGAGGTTCGAAAAGTTTTCCAAATTTTGGCCCGTGGGAATATATAGCTTGACCCTGTCGGTGTGACTGAGTGGAACAACTCAGTGGCACCGAGATTCATAACTGCAAGCAGTTACTAAAACTCGGTGTGACCGAAGTTCAAATCGGTTGCACCAAGATTGAAAACCTAGATCGACTTAGTGATCTCGGTATGACCGAAATAGATGAATCGGTCAGACCGAAACGCACAAAGAAGTTTTGGAAGTTTAAGTCTATGACGAATCGGGGACTCCGAGTGCTCCTCACACGGAGTGGTTAGAATCTGACTTGATCAAACTTTGTGATGCAGCATGAATAGAGTTTGAGACGAGAAGAGCATAGATAGCTAGAGAAGGTTCTTAGGCATTCTTGTCCATCCACTTGGCAAAAGAAAAAGAAACCAATCAATCAAAACAACAAGTGGATGTCCTCGAATGAGTAAATTATGCAGCCAACATGCTCACACAATAAAATGACAAATGAAATATGTGGCAAAGCATGCACAAACAATTCTAGCATCTATCAAGCAATTGGCGATGACTAGGTCATCTAAATATGAGTATATTGACTTAGGAGTCAAATGAGAACATTTGATCATAGGTCATACTCATCGTTTAAGCACAAGTGGGGTTACCACTTTTACATAAAGTGTTGTTGTGTTCACACCATTAGAGTTGCTTTAGCTCAATTCTTAGAGTAAAGCTCCCCCTAGATGTGAGATCCCCCCTAAGAGGGATGAACTAACCTTGGGTTTTGTCGATGATGACTTCATGTAGGTGTTGAAGATGTAGATGCTCAATGTTGATGTAGATCATTTGGAGCAATCCTTTGGAGTGAGTTGCACTTTCAATACCTATACGGGTTAGTCCCACAAGGAACAAACAAGGAATATCCATAGACATAGAGTGATGCATACACAAGATGATGTCTATGAAAGCATTTGGTTACCTTGTCCCTTGTCTTACCAACAAGAGGGTTTGTGACTCCTTGAACTAGTGCAAGATGTGGAGGTTGATTGCACTTGTTCTTGCCAAAATGATAAGAGTGAAGTATGTTGGCGGAGTCACCCTCAAGAACTCTCTAGTTCTTCTTCTTTGGGATCCACACCATCTTGATGGGAATCCTCGGAGTTGTAGTCATACTTGATGAAGTGGAACTTGATGTAGTCTTGGGAACCCACTCGAACAAGGCCTTAGGAGCTTCTTCAAATGCATCAATTTCTTCTTGAAGCTTGTTCTTGCCTTTTTCCTCGTGGTCTTGTGGTGGAAGATCATCTTGAGCTTGTGTCCCTTTGAAAGAAGTAGGATCATACTTCTCTTGTTGAGGAACAAACTTCGTCTTGGGGTATTGATCTTCTTCCCACTCAACTCCATTGGCATTGAACTTTCGTTCAAAACCAACACCTTGGTTCTTCCGATGCCTTCCTTGCTTGCGTACAGTTTCCTCGAATTGCTTACTCCCGGCAAGGCTCTTGTAGACACCTTTCTCTATAATTCCCTTCAATAAGCTATTTTCTTGCTCAAGTGTAACTTGGCTAAGAGAATCCTTAGTGGAATCAAGAGAACTACTAAAAGCAACAACATTGGATTTAGCATGATTATTGTTACTACTAGAGGAAGAATCTTTCTTGTTCTTGTTACTAGACTTGACTTGAGGCATGTAAGTGGATAAGAGTAAATGCTTGGCAATGTAAGAAGAACTTTTCTTGCGAAGATCATCATTGATTGCCTTTAAGAACTCATGCTCTTGCTCAAGGTTGAGCTTTTCAAAACGTAATTTCTCATGAGTCCTTAAAAGTTCTCGATGATCTCCTAAGATAGTTTCATGAGCTAACTTAAGAGTGTTTAGTTCTTTAGTTAGAGACTCAATCTTCTCCTTATCATTGTCATTCGTTTTATCTTGATTATCATGATTAATTGACGTTTCATCATAGTATTCATCACTAGAGTTGTCAACAAGTAAATCATCATCACCTAACAAGTCATCTTCATCACTATTGAAATCAACATACTCGGGGTGTGATACCTTTGGACCTTTGGCCATGAAGCATCTTCCAATTCCTTCATTTGGTGAATCAAATATGTCGTAGGAGTTGGTTGACACAAGTGCTAGACCGGCAACACCTTCATCTTGAGTATATTCGGAGTCGGAGTGATAGCTTCTCTCGGAGTGATTGTCGGAGTCGGAGTCGGATACCCATTCACCAACATGAGCTTGATGTCTTCGTTTTGTGTAGCTCCTTGATGACTTGTCCTTCCTTTCCGAATCCTTGCTTCTCCGTGAGGGTCTTCATTCCTAACGATCATCCCTACTCCTTCTCTCTCTTGATGGTGATTCTTCTCTTCTACTTCTTCTTTTGGGAGAATCTTCTCTTCTTTTGTAGGGGGCCGTACACTCATTTGAGTAGTGTCCGGGTTTTCCACAATTGTAGCAATTACGATCTCGACTAGAAGATCTTTTGTCATTGTAGGACCTTGACTTGGAACTTCTCTCTTTGCTTCTACTCTTGTAGAACTTGTTAAAGTTCTTCACCATTAGGCTCAATTCTTCATTGAAGGTTTGTTTCTCACTTGATGATGTGGGAGCTTCACTTGAGGCTTTGTAAGCACCACTTGACTTGTTATGGAGCTCCTCCTTATCCTTGAGTGACATCTCATGAGCAACGATTCTTCCAATGACTTCCGTTGGCTTGAGATCTTTGTAATTGGGCATTATTTGGATAAATGTGCACACGGTATCATACTTTCCATCCAAGGCTCTTAGGATCTTCTTGATGATAAATTTGTCGGTCATCTCTTCACTTACTAAGCCGGTGATCTCATTTGTGATAAGAGCAAGCCTAGAGTACATTTCAGCGACACCTTCACCATCCTTCATTTTGAACTTGTCAAGTTGACTTTGAAGCACATCCAGTTTGGATTCCTTGACGGAGTCGGTACCTTCATGCATACCAATCAATGTCTCCCAAATTTCCTTTGCATTCTCAAGACGGCTGATTTTGTTGAATTCTTCGGGGCACAATCCGTTGAAGAGGATATCACAAGCTTGAGCATTGTATTGCAACATCTTCAACTCTTCTGCGGTACCTTGCAAGCCAATACACACAATAGCGCAAACGGCGGGGTTATGTCCAAGAATATGCATTTTTCATCTTATGCTTCCAACTAGCAAAATTAGTACCATCAAAGTAAGGACCTCTACGGTGGTAATTTCCCTCGCTAGACGCATTACTCTCCTAGGTTGTGAAACCAAGGCTATGACCACCAAAAGCTATGGAAATCAAAGCAAATGGAGACCAAAGCTCTGATACCACTTGTAGGATCGAAAGTATGTCTAGAGGGGGGGTGATTAGACTGCTTGACCAAATAAAAATCTAGAATTTTCCCAATTTTAGTTCTTGGCAGATTTTAGCAACTTTAGAACAAGTCAAGCAATCTTAACACAATTCAAGCAAGCATGCAAAGAGTATATGAGCAGCGAAAATTAAAGCATGCAACTTGCAAGAATGTAAAGGGAAGGGTTTGGAGGATTCAAACGCAATTGGAGACACGGATGATTTTGTCGTGGTTCCGATAGGTGGTGCTATCATACATCCACGTTGATGGAGACTTCAACCCACGAAGGGTAATGGTTGCGCGAGTCCACGGAGGGCTCCACCCATGAAGGGTCCACGAAGAAGCAACCTTGTCTATCCCACCATGGCCGTCGCCCACGAAGGACTTGCCTCACTAGCGGTAGATCTTCATGAAGTAGGCTATCTCCTTGCCCTTACAAACTCCTTGGTTCAACTCCACAATCTTGTCGGAGGCTCCCAAGTGACACATAGCCAATCTAGGAGACACCACTCTCCAAGAAGTAACCAATGGTGTGTTGATGATGAACTACTTGCTCTTGTGCTTCAAATGATAGTCTCCCCAACACTCAACTCTCTCTCATAGGATTGGATTTGGTAGAAAGATGATTTGAGTGGAAAGCAACTTGGGGAAGGCTAGAGATCAAGATTCATATGGTAGGAATGGAATATCTTGACCTCAACACAAGTGTAGGTGGTTCTCTCAGAAAATGTGTATTGGAAGTGTAGGCATGTTCTGATGGCTCTCTCCATGAATGAAGAGGAGGTGGAGGGGTATATATAGCCTCCACACAAAATCTAACCGTTACACACAACTTGCCAAACTCGGTGGGACCGAATTGTTAAACTCGATCGGACCGATTCAGCAAATCTAGTGACCGTTAGGATATTCGGTGGGACCGACATGAAACTCGGTAGGACCGATATGGTTAGGGTTAGGGCATAACGTAATCTCGGTGAGAACGATTACACAAACTCGGTGAGACTGATTTTGGTAATAAGCTAACCAGAGAGTTGGTCAGGTAAACTCCGTGGGACCGATTCGCTCATTTCGGTGAGACCGAAATGTTACAAAAGGGAAACATATAGTTTACATTGCAATCTCAGTGGGACCGATCGCTCATCTCGGTAGGACCGAAACGTTATGAAGGGAAACAAATAGATTACAATCCCATCTCGGTGAGACCGATTTGCCTAGGGTTTGTGGTAGTGGCTATGACATCTGAACTCGGTGGCGCCGGATAGAAAGAATCGGTGGGGCGGAGTTTGACTTTTGGTTTAGGTCATATGTGGAAGTGAGAAAGTGGTTGAGGGCTTTGGAGCATATCACTAAGCACTTTGAGCAAGCAAGCCATTAAGCAACACCTCATCCCTCCTTGATAGTATTGGCTTTTCCTATAGACTCAATGTGATCTTGGATCACTAAAATAGAAAATTTAGAGTCTTGAGCTTTGAGCTTGAGCCAATCCTTTTGTCCTTAGCATCTTGAAGGGGTTCCACATCCTCTAGTCCATGCCATGCCAATCATTGAGCTTTCCTGAAATATTAGTCTTGAAATAGTGTTAGCTCAATGAGCTATATGTTGTTAGGAATCACCAGAACCACCTAGGGATAGTTGCACTTTCAATTATCTCTTATGTGATAAGCTTTGATGTGCTCTCTCTCCCCCTTTGACATCAATTTCCAAGAAGGGATCTTCTGGAGCATGATTCAATTAGGTTTGGTCCTTGAGTCACATTATAAAGCCACATGTAATATAAGATGCTGGTAGAGGACAAGAATCATCAAGTGGAGCTGGAACAAATATGCAGGATGCAAATGGCACAATGTTTTCTCACTATTGAAATCGGTTACTCCGAGTTATTTTCATTGGTGACACCGAGTTGGCAGTGTCATAGATGATCCATATCGGTCAGACCGGGTTTGTCCTTTTCGGTTGAATCGATGAACAACCTACAATGTAGCATTGTAGTTCGGTCTAGCCAGAATGTATAACTCGGTGAGACCGAGTTCAATGGAGAGAAAAGATTTTGGCATCTCAGCTCACTAGGCAAATAAGATCTCACAAAGATTTGCAAGGAATTAACTGAAGGATTTGCAATGAATTGGATGCAGGGAATGCAGAACATAACAAAAAAGAAAAGAAATCTAGATGAAGTGAAAGGGAAACATGCTAGGCACAAATGCAAGAACACAAAGAAACACTAGAGAACTTCATCTAGAGAGGGTCGGTGACAAAGTCACATATGTTAGAGTATATTGACTGAGGAGTCAAGTGAGAACACTTGATCATAGGTCATACTCATCTTTTAAGCTCAAAATAGGGTTGCCATTTTTCGTTTAAGCGTTTTGATGTATTCGCATCTTGTTGAGTTGCTTTGACCCAAGTCTTAGGGTAAAGCTTCTCTAAGATGGAATGACATACCTTGGGTGGTGGTGTTGATCATCATGTAGTTGAACTTGTGTGGGATGCTCAAGGTTGATGTAGCTCATCAAGAGTTGGGAGCACCACTTGTAGTTTGAGTTCATCTACCTACATGGGTTAGTCTTGAAAGGAAGAGCACTTGTGTATCCAAAGTGACAATCATGAAATTTGGTACCAAATGAAATTTGATATATAGAAATTGTCAAAGGATATGTTGAAAGGATTCATGTTGCCTTGTCTTCAACCACCAAATTGTAGAGGCTTGGTGATGTAGATATTGCTCAAGATGTGAGTGAGTTGCAATCTCATAGATTTAGATTCATCCAAGTACCTACAAGAATTAGATAGCATGCAAGAGTACAAGTATAGATCCAAGACATATGATCATCATCATAAGAGAAATATCAAGGATTAGTCAAAGGCTCATGCCTTGCATGCATCCAAATGGAGTGTCTACTCCAAGTTTGAGGCATCAATGACGTTCAATTCACCTCTCAAACGGCAAAATACTTTCTCATCAAGCGGCTTGGTGAATATATCTGCCAATTGCTTATCGGTATGAACATGCTTAAGATCAACGTCCCCTTTAGCAACATGATCTCGAATGAAATGATGATGAACTTCAATATGCTTAGTATAAGAATGTTGCACGGGATTGTGAGCAATCTTAATAGCGCTATCATTATCACAAAACAATGGAACAAGTTTCACATATATCCCATAATCTTTAAGAGCTTGGGTCATCCAAAGTAATTGAGCACAACATGAACCGACGGCAATGTATTCCGCTTCGGCGGTGGAAAAGGATACCGAGTTTTGTTTCTTGGAGGACCAAGACACAAGAGATCTACCAAGAAATTGACAAGTACCCGAAGTGGACTTCCTATCAACCTTGTCACCGGCATAGTCCGAGTCAGAGTAGCCAACAAGATCAAAAGAAGACCTCTTGGGATACAAAATGCCAAAATTTGGTGTATGAATTAAGTATCTCACTATCCTTTTCACAACCTTAAGATGACATTCTTTGGGGGCCGCTTGATATCGTGCACACATGCACACACTTAGCATAATATCGGGACAGGAGGCACATAGATATAACAATGAACCAATCATAGAGCAGTAAACATTTTGGTCAACCGGTTTGCCATCCTTAGTCAAGTCAAGATGTCCACTAGTAGGCATGGGTGTTTTCATACCTTTGCTTTCTTGCATGTTGAACTTCTTGAATAAGTCCTTGATATACTTTGTTGGAGAGACAAAGGTACCTTCCTTAGTTTGCTTGATTTGCAAACCAAGAATGAACTTGAGTTCACACATCATAGACATCTCAAACTTTTTCGACATTAGCCTTCCAAACTTTTCACTAAAATGAGGGTTAGTCGAACCAAATATGATATCATCAACATAAATTTGGCACACAAATAATTCTCCATTAACCCTTTTAGTAAAGAGAGTAGAATCAATTTTTCCAATCTCAAAGCCTTTTTCAATAAGGAACTTGGTCAAGCATTTATACCACGCTCTAGGAGCTTGTTTAAGACCATAAAGAGCTTTGTGAAGTTTGTAAACATGGTCGGGTTTCTTAGGATTGACAAAGCCGGGAGGTTGTTCAACATAAACTTACTCCTCAATTTCACCATTTAGAAAAGTACTTTTAATGTCCATTTGATACAATGTGATATCATGATGATTGGCATAAGCAAGTAAGATGCGTATGGACTCAAGTCTAGCAACGGGGGCATATGTCTCACCATAGTCCGTACCTTCGACTTGAGTGTATCCTTGGGCGACGAGATGGGCCTTATTGTGTACAACTTGTCCATCTTCATCTTGCTTATTTCGAAACACCCATTTGGTACCAATGACATTTTGGTTGTTGTCCGAATTCTCTACCAATGTCCACACTTGGTTCCTCTCAAAGTTGTGTAGCTCTTCGTGCATGGCGTTCACCCAATCCGGATCATCAAGCGCTTCTTCAACCTTCATAGGTTCAATGCTAGAGATGAATGAATAATGTTCACGGAAACTAGCCAAACGAGTTTTAGAGCGAGTGATTCTCCCGGTTTGAATATCGTCAAAGATTTGTTCAACAGGATGGTCTCTTGAGACTCTTGCTCTAACTCGTGAGAGCTTTTGTTTGGGTCGGGGTGGAACATCTTCTTCATCATCTTGTTCTTCTTCGTTGTTGGTGTTGTTGTTCTCTTGTGGAGGTGGAGAAGGAGGTTGATGAGGTTCATCTTGGTGTACATCCTCGTTTTCTTCATCTTGGCGTGTCCCACTTGTGGAGGCCTCCGAGTCAACTCGTGGTTCACCTTGTCGTGAGGTAGAAGCTTCCACTTGGACGGACGAGTTACTCTCCTTCACCTTCGTTGGGCGAATCTTGCCAATAGACAAGTCTTGGATTGCTCCTGAAGGATCTTTATCTCCTACATCAATTGACAATTGCTCTACTTGCGAGCCGTTAGATTCATCAAACTTCACATCTACTGTCTCTTCAACCTTTCGGGTGAAATTGTTGTAGACACGGAAGGTGTGAGAGTTTGAGCCATAACCGAGTAAAAAACCCTCATGAGATTTAGGAGCAAATTTAGAACGACGATGCTTATCAAGAATATAGCACTTTGAGCCGAATACTCGAAAGTATCCAACTTGGGGTTTGTTACCGGTGAGAAGCTCGTATGCCGTCTTGTTGAGTAGCTTGTGAAGATATAGACAATTTGTTGCATGACAAGCTACCTCAACCGCTCTCAATAAGAGTTCGGTTCTTCCTCTCAACAACTCCATTTTGTTGAGGCGTGTACGTAGCCGAGAACTCATGTTGAATCCCTTCTTCGTCAAGAAAGGTGTCCACATTTGCATTCTTGAACTCCGTTCCATTGTCGCTGCGAACCTTCTTGATCTTCACTTCAAATTGATTTTGGGCCTTCCTAGCGAAGTTCTTGAAGATCTTTTGGACCCGAGATTTATCATCAAGAAAGAACACCCGCGTAAATCTTGAAAAATCATCGACTATGACTAAACCAAACGAATTTCCACCGAGACTTTTATAGGCGTTTAGACCAAAGAGATCCATATGAAGTAGCTCGAGCGGTCTTCTCGTGGTCATGATGTTCTTCACAGGGTGGCTTCCTCCAACCTGTTTTCCTGCTTGACACACACTGCACAACCTATCCTTGTCAAATGTAACATCTTTCACTCCAAGGATATGATCACCTTTAATAAGCTTATCAAGATTTCGCATGCCCACATGACCTAACCTTCTATGCAACAACCAACCTTTAGAGGATTTATCAATTCAGCAAGTTCTAGGTTGAGCCTTTTTAGTGAAATCAACAATGTATATATCACCTCTATGTATACCGGTAAAGACCATATTATGATTATCTCTTGGAAACACTTTGCAATCTACTTCAGTAAATAGGACATTGAAACCGAAGTCAGCTAGTATAGACACGGAAAGTAAATTATAGCCAAGAGATTCAACTAGCATAACATTTTGGATGGAGCTGTCATGTGAGATGGTCACCTTACCAAGGCCAACCACCTTACCCTTTGAATTATCACCAAAGGTGACATATTTTCAAGGGCCGTCATTTTTAGCAAGCTCATGAAACATATCCTTGTCTCCGGTCATGTGATCAGTACATCCACTATCAAGAACCCATTCCTTTCCTCCAGCCATGTAGCCGCGAAGATTAGCCATAAGACCAAAGTGTCTCATAGACTCATCGAGATCAAAGTCACTATCATCATCCTCATCATAGTATCCATGTTCAACATCGTCTTGTGATTGATCATTACCTATAGAGGGTGATTCATTAGTTCCATGGTCATGACAATGTTCATCCTTGTGAATTCTAATGACTTCTGAGATGATGTTACTAATGATTCCAACATCTCCTTTGGCACGCATAAGGTCACGAAGCTCAAATAAACAATCACCAAACTTAGGATCCTTAGGATTCATCTTATTTAAAGCAATGGACTTTTGAAGAATCACATCTAGATTTTGCAAGGAATACTTTGGAATCGTTCCTCAAGAAATCTCCATATGGTGTAAGCACAATCAAGAGTAGGCAAGCAAACAATCAAATTTCTAGGCAATACTCTAATGATAAGATTAATAGTTCTAATATTGCGGATCATGTCAAGAGACTCATCAGGGGTCAACAAGGGGCGCACGAGGGCTAGTAATGTACTTGTTTAAATGATATTCATTGAAAAACTCAAGCATCTCATTTTTCCAATCATGAAAGAACTCTCCATCAAGTATAGGCACTCTACGTCTAAAACTCCCCATCGTAGACTCATCCATCTTCCTCCAATGGTGATTAAACCAAAGCAATGGAGACCAATGCTCTAATACCAATTGAAAGGATCGAGAAGAGGTGTCTAGAGGGGGGGTGATTAGACCCTCAACAAAGAAAAGTAGCAGTTCTTTAATTAAGGTGATGTTTTAGCACAAGTTTAAACATTCACAATACATTTCAAGAACGCATGGCAAGAGTATATGAGCAGCGGAAAGTAAATCATGCAAGTTGCAAGAAAGTAAAGGGATGGGATTGGAGCATGCAAACGCAATTGGAGACACGGAGATTTTTGGCGAGGTTCCGATAGGTGGTGCTATCATACATCCACGTTGGTGGAGACTTCAACCCACAAAGGGTAATGGTTCGCGAGTCCACAAAGGGCTCCACCCATGAAGGGTCCACGAATAAGCAACCTTGTCTATCCCACCATGGCCATCGCCCATGAAGTACTTGCCTCACTTCGGTAGATCTTCACGAAGTAGACGATCTCCTTGCCCTTACAAACTCCTTGGTTCAACTACACAATCTTGACGGAGGCTCCCAAGTGACACCTAAACAATCTAGGAGACACCACTCTCCAAAAGGTAATAGATGGTGTGTTGATGATGAACTCCTTGCTCTTGTGCTTCAAATGATAGTCTCCCCAACACTCAACTCTCTCTCTCTCTCAGATTTGGATATGGTGGAAAGAAGATTTGAGTGGAAAGCAACTTGGGGAAGGCTAGAGATCAAGATTCTTGTGGTTGGATTGGAATGTCTTGGTCTCAACACATGAGTAGGTGGTTCTCTCTCAGAAAATGAATGCTGGAAATGTAGGCACATTCTGATGGCTCTCTCCTCGAATGGAGAATGAGTGGAGGGGTATATATAGCCTCCACCAAAAATCTAGCCGTTACACACAATTTACCAAACTCGGTGGGACCGAATAGTGAAACTCGGTCGGATCAATATCGCTCAAAATGTGAACGTTAGACTTTTCGGTGGGACTGACATGATCAACTCGGTGGGACCGATGTGCTAGGGTTAGGGTAAAACCTTAACTCGGTTTGACCGGTTACACAAACTTGGTGAGACCGATTTTGGTAATAAGCAAGATGGGACCGACTGCATATCTCGGTAAGACTGAAATAATTGCAACATGCAACAGAGAGTTTGAAAGCCCATCTCGGTGAGACCGAGATCCCATCTGTGAGACCGAATTGATTAGGGTTTCTGGCAGTGGCTATGTCAAGTGAACTCAGTGGCGCCGGATAGATCAAATCGGTGGGGCCGTGTTTGACTTTAGGTTTAGGACATATGTGGAAATGAGAAAGTGGTTGAGGGCTTTGGAGCATATCACTAAGCACTTTGAGCAAGCAAGCCATTAAGCAACACCTCATCCCCTTTTAATAGTATTGGCTTTTGCTATGGACTCAATGTGAACTTGGATCACTAAAATGAAAATGTAGATACTTGAGCTTTTGCCAATCTTTGTCCTTAGCTTCTTGAAGGGGTTCCACATCCTCTTGTCCATGCCACGCCTTTGTCGAACTTTCTGAAATATACTAGATGAAAATATTAGTCCAACAAGAGATATGTTGACATTAATTACCAAAATCACCCAGGGAGCAGTTGTGCTTTCAGGATCCGAATGGTGCAAACCTGAAGAACCGGTGCAACGGAAGCAAGGAACTGAGGGGATCTGAATGATGCAAACCCGAAGAACCGGTGCAACGTAAGCAAGGAACCGAGGGGATCCAAATGATGCAAACCCGAAGAACCGGTGCAATGGAAGCAAGGAACCGAGGTGATCCGTATGGTGCAAACCCGAACAACCAATGCAATAGAAGCAAGGAACCGACATGATCCAAATGATGGAAACCAGAAGAAACGATGCAACAGAAGCGATGAACGAAGGGGATCTAAATGATGCAAACTCTAAGAACCGATGCAATGGAAGCAAGGAATCAAGGGGGTCTGAATGATGGAAACGCCAAAAACCGATGCAACAGAAGCAAGGAATTGAGGGGATCCGAATGATGCAAACCAAAAGAACCGATGCAACAGAAGCAAGAACCAAGGGGATCCGACGGACTGCTATGTAGACGCGTAGGACATGTATAGAAGAAGAACTCATTTAATACTATTTTCAAAACTGATATGGCCAAGACAGAGTATATGACACGTACGGTACACGAAAGGATGCGCTGGACGACGCGTCAAAGACCTATGCGGAACACTAAGTCAGGAAATATAGTCTAACATATAAAGCCTCCTACACTACCCGCCGTTTCAGCGCCATCCTGGTTTCAAATTCATCCAGCCCCCACGATCTGCCTTGCTGTCCGCTGACGTTGTACTTTTTATCTCGCTGGTATATATCGGCGTTCGCTTTTTACAGACGTTGTGTGTTGGGTTAAAGTGGATGACGCCTGGCCACCTTCTGCGTGGGCCCTCTGCTGCGATCACGGTGGCGATCTGCTGCGTTCAGCTCAAAAAGAGGATGGGTCGCAATGATCGTGGGCTGCAGGGCGTGCGGTCAAAACCTAGCCCCCAATCCCTTCCGTCCCGAGCCCCGCACCCCACGCCCCGCTCCATCTCCTCCCATGCACTCCGCCGCCGCCATGGCCCTCTCCTCCTCCCCTCGGTTTCTCTTCTCTTGGCAAAAGTACGGCCAACATTCAACTCGGCACGACGGCGTTCAACTTGGCAAAACGGTGACACCTTCCTTCCTCTCCAAAGCAAGGGAGGCGAAGGGAAGGGGAGGGGAGGCCCCAGATCGAGGAGCAGAGCGACGCCCAGATCCGCAGCGGCACCGGCGCGCCGTCGTCCACGTGGTCCTCGAGGAAGGCCATGGATGGATGGGGGCGGAACCCTAGCCCCACACCCACCCATGGATGACGACGGCGGTGGCCTTCTCTTGATCGGGTGGGGAGCAAAGCTTGCCGTGGCCCTCGACGCCCGCGACGGGCTGCAGCACCCAGACTTCAAAGGTACGCAGACACCCCTCCATCCTCCTCCCCTCCTCTTCTTCTTCTTCTTCTTCTCCTTCTGGATGACCCCTGCGGTTGGATTGGTTTCTGCAGGCAGGCCATCACAATGGAAATGGAAGGATGAGCACCATGGCGGGCGTGCGGGTGCAGGCCATCACCATGGCCCCTTATGTCGTCCTACACTATACTTTCCTGAAGCATGCATATGAAACAAATCTCTCGAATACTACTACACAGATTTCTCTTTTGTGCAGCAACTAGATTTTGGGCACTAAAAGTTATTGTTTGTGTTGCAGCACGGTTTACACAAACACATCCTGTTTCAATGGCTCAAACTGTTGGTCCTCCCATGGCAATGTTCCCTGCTGGTGTTCATGGAGTTAGTCAAGAACTTTTTATGGTCAACAAACTTCAACTTTATTAACCCACTACACGAGAGCAGAGTTAACTTTTCCCCGATGCATCCGACCTTGTCACTAGCTAAAGTTGATTTTCATTTCTTGATTTTTCTTTACACGATGTGTGTAGATCTCGAGAAAGAAGAGAAGAAGAATCTCGAGGAAGATTTTGGTGAAGAACAAGGTGGATTATCTCTCTCTCGTAACAAAGTCACATTTGTTCCTCATTTTGATGTTATGATTTATTTTATTTTGCTTATATTCCAGTTACCTATTTTCTATATAGAATGCATCTTTTCTAAGAAAGAGAGAGAGAGGGGGGGGGGGAATTGGGGGATAGTGGCATTAGGACTTAAATTCTTTGCCTCCAGCAAAAGAAATGATTCCTGTATGCCTCCCTTTTTGTTTTATCTCACTTTTTTTAAGTTTGGTAGATATCACTTAATCTTGGCCGCAACTAATATCCAAAATTCATAGTGTCAGTACACTAAGATTTATCTTATTTTGGTATCAAGAACTATCTATGCTCAACATGGTGTCGAGGTGTATATAGTCTTTGTGGTGTCTCATGGGTATTCTCACGCCCGCCTCTTTCCCCTCTCTATATGAACCCTTTCATCAGCTTCAAAATGTTTCAAGAAAATTCACACATATCGATGGTTCATTATAATGACTTTGCAAGTTCACAGAATAATCAATCATTGATGAGCGTGATTTTTTTTAGCATTTGGAAGCATGAGGAAACTTGTAACAGAAAAATAGAGCAGATGAAGCTGTTTTTTAGCCTCTTGTTCTTGTCATTTTGGTGCAAATGGCAAATCAAATGATGTCTCTTCACAAAACATTGAAGATACATAATGCGCTCTGGCATGTACATGTAAGATTCGCTTTGAATTTTTTTCAAGCTTCAAACACACACTTAAAAGGGAGCACATGTGTTTGGTATTAAAAGAAAATGTCCAGGTTGTAGAGGTTTTACTGGTTAAATGTAGGTGGAATAGGGAATGAATGTAATGCATGCACTATAAAAGATGGGTTCTTACGACTGTCCAACAGGGACATTTGCACCAGCAAATAAGTTGTACAACTCATTTTTCTCTACAGTAAAATCAACCTGTTATGCAGAAGTGACACCCTGTGAAATTTTTTCATTGAATCATATGAAGGTGGTTACAATTAGGTATACTCCCTCCGTGCACTTTTACAAGACGTTTCAGACAGCTGACATGAACTGTTTTGGTGAAGTCTGAATTGGCTACAATGTCTTATAAGTGAACTGAGCGAGTACCTTTTCCCTATCTTGGTAAAGGTGCCAGGAAAGTTCTTCTGTATGAAATATAACATTCTCACTGGTTAATTTCTATTCTAGGTGGTATGCATAATCATGATTTTCGTGCAGACTTTTTCACCGCAACCCCACAAAAGGAGCAGCTGGTGAGGAGGGAAAGCATCATCAAAATGTATATTTCTCGTGATCTTCACTATGCGTGAAATGACCTTCTAATTACTGAATTAGTGCTGATTGTTCGATCATAGACCGGACATGCTGAATAATGGTAGTATGCGTGTGATGTATCTACTCTTTTTTCCTTCTTCGGTTTAAGAATTTTTATGTGCTAGATCCTTCAAATTATACTCTTCTTTCTTTTCTCTTCAAGTATTTGATTAAATGATAGGTGCATAAGCTCCTTCAACTATTTGATTAAAGGTATAATTTGACTGTACTCTTCTTTCTTTTCTCTTCAAGTTCTCACGGTTTTGTCTCTTTTAAAACCTCAAACAGAGAACATATGGTTTGGTGCTACCAATACATGTGTTGGCTACAGAGCCATAGAGATAATGATTGATGGGCAAATCTATCTCTGCATTCAAAGGAATCAGATTACCCAGATCATCCATTCGTGGCATCTTCTTGCGTTCATGGAAGATTTGGTGCTCTATTGCCCTTTCTCTGCAATACTTAGCTACTATCTGCAGTTTTTGTATCAACCAAAGGATTGAGTTAAACTCTCCTTTGTCATAGTCTGAGTGTTTCACAGTTTAGTGGTAACTGACTTTTGATGTTAATTGCTAATTAGATAGTAATATACTGATGTAAATAGGACTCTTTCAGAAAGTCACTCCATATAGTTGAATTTGAGGTTTCTCTAATGATTGGTGTTACACAAAGATCATCTTGCTTCGATGGCAAAATTGATGGAGAGTTTTATTGACCCATCTTGTATTTTTGGGCATGGTTATGTCGGGTGATATATACACTATTTGCATAAACAACACCTCATTGAAAGTGTTGTTCGATCACTTTCAGGCTTTCTGCTTTTTTGATTTTATCATATACAACTCTTTCAGAGCAGGAGATACACGAATCTCCCTGATATTTCATTTATTTCCTTTAGCAAGTGGATGGCTATTTTTACTGCTTCAGGTTTAGATTGACATATACTCTTTGTTGGTATATACCATTTTTGCCTATCTCTTGCCTATTTCACATGATAAGCGTGATAAGCAAGCCCTGCACTTCTATTTACTATTAAGTGCCAACTGAATTTCTAATAATGGCGTTTCAGGGATGATACAATCCAACTGTTATCTTTGGTGTGTTTTTGGATGGACTAATCTGAAGATGCTGGCTAGCTTGCACTGCCATCATATAGTCTAGAAGCAAGGGCAAGGATTATAGGGATAATAAAGGTACAATGCTCCCAATATATTTTATTTTTTGGCGAAGTTTTGGTGCTTGCATAAGAAAGTAACACCATCATTATACCTACTGTTCTTTTTTCCAGGCAATTCACCATCCGGAGGAAATGCCAACTCATATTTTTTGGTACTATTTTTGTTACCGAGGTAAAATTACTACTACTTTTTGAAAGCTTTTTTTGTTGCATGTTCTCCTTTCTTAATCTTCTATTTGTTCAAATTTACATACCCGAGCTTGTAATCCTTATTACCCAATGAATCTCACCATTTTATCATTTTCCTAAAAATTTATACTCACATAGTTCCCTTTTTCATATGGGTGATCTTCTGTTGCCCTGATTTGGTGCGCATATAGCATGGGACATTATAGGCTTATTTTATTTTCTCTTTGTTCATGCACTAATGCGTAAATCTTTTGGTTATGCCCTTATTATTTAGTCTAGAGCTATGCAATGACAACCATGATTTTAGTGTTCAGGTGAGTGCCATTTATACACTAAAGAACCCTTGACATCTTATCTAAATTCTTTAAGGCTAGATCTTAGGTATGCCCAATTAAGTACTACCTCGTTTCAGTTTACAAGTCCTCTGGCATATACCTAGGTTGCCAATTTTATCACTCTAATATAAACTATATAACACAAAAATTATACCTTTTGAAAGTAGAAACTCCAAGTTTATGTTGGTATATTTTTGTAATATATGACTTGTATTAGGTTGGTCAAATTGACGACCTAGGGTACGCTGCACGCCTATAAATCGAGAGAGAGGTAGTACCTTACCAATACCTTAATTAGCCTCTTCTGACTATTGACTGTGAACTGTTGTAGTAGGACTCCGACTTTCAAAGTTATTAGGCATGTTGACATGTTTTTATTTTAGTTTGTACAGTTCTGTGTTATGGCTTCAGGTTGCTGCTGCAAGAAACTACAGTGAACTCTGACGATGCATATTTTTTTTTCCAGATCTAGCATAGTTTTTGTATTTGGATTTTGTAACTAATTGTGTGATGCCCTTATGTTAAAATGCTTATTGTTCTCCAAGTAGGCCAACGACGGCAGCTAGCAATGACACATACGCATATCAACAATTCCAGGGAAGTGCATTTGTCAGGATGCATATATGTGTGTATGTGCCTGATCATTTGCGATTTAATTGGAAAGTACACTTCAGCATCTGAAGCACTCAGCTAAATATTTTATACTACAATATACCCATCTCGATGACTAGAGCAGCCCCAGCTGCTAATTAGTGCTAATTAGTACTCAAATGTTGAATCACTTACCCGCAAAAAAAAGTTGAATCACTCAGCTAAGTATCAACACTGCCCTCGAGACTTGGCTATTAGCATAGTAGCAACAAGCTAACAAAAATTCTCTGATTCATCAAACACGAAGGAGGTTAGTTTTACTGTGCAACAATGGCGGCCATCGTGGTCTTGTTGGAGCCTCCCTTGCCGTGGAAAGTCACAAGCTTCAGGGAGTGCCGGCACAGCCTGAACAGGTGCCACCTACACTGGAAGAAAAAAATATTTTTTGAATTATATAAAGGTTAGTTAGATGCTTTTGGTTGTACTGATGATAATGGATATCATGCAAACTGCATTCTCAACTGATTTTTATTCCTTTTTAGTGAACCATGCTACAATGGAAAAGAACCATGCGATGAAAAAAGAAAGGCACAAAGAGCTGCTGGATGATGATTTCGATGATTATGACAACGACCATTATTATGAAAGGTATTTCTTATATCTGTACACGATTACATGGTATTTCTTATAATGATCATTGGGAGAAGCATGACTGCACTCACAAAATCTTTGTTGGGTGTCTCCCGCTTTCGGTACACGATGGTATAGCTTCATAAGCCTGAACCAGTTATGTTCAACACAGTGAACATGAATGTACTTCTAACACTTTCTTTGGCATTCGTTTTCGCAGCCAACTTAGCGATTCTTCAAGATCTGAATTCGGACCGATGGAGGAAGCAATAGTAATTACCTTTTCTAGGAGTACTGAATTCGGACCTGTGGATGAGATTCCCAGAGTCAGTGTCAGATCATTAGTCTCCAAGATCACCACTTATAGCCAATATCACTGAGAATGCTCCTTATAACACTGACAGTCCACATGGTGATGCATGCAGTGAGAGCAATGTCCAGAGTCAGCATGATGATGAGTGCAGCAGAAGCAATGGCGAAAGCCTGCCGGATGGTGAATCCACCTCAAATGGTACTTTATGTGATTACTGTGAGCATACTAAAGTATGATTTGATTGAGTCATCTGCAGCAAAGCCTGATTTGATTGTGTTTGGACCTCCTGAAAAAATCGAACAAGGACTATTACAGAAGCCTAATTTGGTCGAGTCAGCACCTACAAAGAAACTTGATTTGATTGAGTCCAGTACTCCTAGGAAGGCTGATTTGGTTCAGCCTGGGCCTGCAGAGGAGCTTCATTTGGTTGAGTCCAGACCTTCTAGGAATTCTCAACTGATTGAGCCTAGACTTGCAAGGAAGCTTGATTTTAATCAACCCTGACCAACAACATGCTTTGTTGATCATCCTGTTGAAAGGCCAGCAGTCACTTCAAGCAACTACGAGAATGAAATGAGATTCTGCTTCCACTCACAGTGGGTCGCGGATACAAGCAAGGGCGGCACCATTTCCAGTTCCACAGCTCCGAGCTGCAGCGGGAGCTGCTGGGCCGCCTGAGATGCAGATGGAGGCGCAGCTCCTCCGAGCTGCCGGGTCGCTAAGATGCAGATGGAGTCGGAGCACCTCCGAGCTGCAGCAGGAGCTGAGATGGAGATGGAACCGGAGCACCTCCGAGCTGCAGCAGGAGCCGCTCCGCTGCCAAGCTATAGTGTGATCCACCGCGAAGATGGAGCCCAAGGTGTTCTCACTTCAGTACAGTGGGGAGAGGAACATGACGCATACCTTGAACTGGTCGATGGAACCAAGACCAGTAGTCATGCTAGACACGTGGTCAGCGCTGCGCGTCGTGGTGGCAGTTGGTGATGAAGGAAATATGCCCTAGAGGCAATAATAAAGTTATTATTTATTTCCTTATTTCATGATAAATGTTTATTATTCATGCTAGAATTGTATTAACCGGAAACATAATACATGTGTGAATACATAGACAAACATAGTGTCACTAGTATGCCTCTACTTGACTAGCTCGTTGAATCAAAGATGGTTAAGTTTCCTAGCCATAGACATGAGTTGTCATTTGATTAACGGGATCACATCATTAGGAGAATGATGTGATTGACATGACCCATTCCGTTAGCCTAGCACATGATCGTTTAGTATGTTGCTATTGCTTTCTTCATGACTTATACATGTTCCTGTAACTATGAGATTATGCAACTCCGTTTACGGAGGAACACTTTGGTGCTACCAAACGTCACAACGTAATCGGGTGATTATAAAGGAGTACTACAGGTGTCTCCAAAGGTACATGTTGGGTTGGCGATTTGAGATTAGGTTTTGTCACTCCGATTGTCGGAGAGGTATCTCTGGGCCTTCTCGGTAATACTCATCACCTAAGCCTTGCAAGCATTGTAACTAATGAGTTAGTTACGAGATGATGTATTACGGAACGAGTAAAGAGACTTGCGGTAACGAGATTGAACTAGGTATTGGATACCGACGATCGAATCTCGGGCAAGTAACATACCGATGACAAAGGGAACAAAGTATGTTGTTATGCGGTTTGACCGATAAAGATCTTCGTAGAATATGTAGGAACCAATATGGGCATCCAGGTTCCGCTATTGGTTATTGACCGAGAATAGTTCTAGGTCATGTCTACATAGTTCTCGAACCCGTAGGGTCCGCACGCTTAAGGTTTCGATGATGGTTATATTATGAGTTTATGAGTTTTGATGTACCGAAGGAGTTCGGAGTCCCGGATGAGATCGGGGACATGACGAGGAGTCTCGAAATGGTCGAGATGTAAAGATCGATATATTGGACGACTATATTCGAGTTCGGAAAGGTTCCGAGTGATTCGGTATTTTTCGAGTACCGGGAGTTACGGGAATACGGGAAGAGTATTGGGCCTTAATGGGCCTTAGTGGGAAGGAGCAGGAGGTGGCGTGCGCCTCCCAAGCCCAGTCCGAATTGGACAAGGGGTTTGGGCGCAGCCCACCTCTCCCTTCCTTCTCCACTTCCCCTTTCCCCTTCTCCTAGTTGGACTAGGAAGAAGGAGTCCTACTCCGGTGGGAGTAGGACTCCCCTTGGCGCGCCTCCTCCTAGGGCCGGCCTCCTCCTCCCTCCCTCCTTTATATACGGGGCGGGGGGCACCCCATGACACACAAGTTGATCTACGGATCGTTCCTTAGCCGCAGCGGTGCCCCCTCCACCATATTCCACTTGGTCATATCATCGCGGAGCTTAGGCGAAGCCTGCGCCGGAGAAGTCATATCGTCGCGGAGCTTAGGCGAAGCCCTGCGTCGGTGGAGCATCAACATCGTCACCACGCCGTCAGGTCGACGGAACTCATCCCCGACACTTTGCTGGATCGAGTCCGGGATCGCCATCGAGCTGAACGTGTGCGTAACTCGGAGGTGCCGTCGTTCGGTGCTTGGATCGGTCGGATCGTGAAGACGCACGACTACATCAACCGCGTTGTTATAACGCTTCGCTTTCGGTCTCACGAGGGTACGTGGACGGACACTCTCCCTCTCGTTGCTATGCCATCACCATGGTCTTGCGTGTTCGTAGGAATTTTTGAAATTACTACGTTCCCCAATGATGGCATCCGAGCCTGGTTTTATGCGTTGATGTCATGTGCACGAGTAGAACACAAGTGAGTTGTGGGCGATACAAGTCATACTGCCTACCAAAGATGTCATACTTTGGTTCAGCGGTATTGTGAGATGAAGCGCCCGGACCGACATTACGGTACGCTTACGCGAGACTGGTTTCACCGCTCCGAGCACTCGTTGCTTAAAGGTGACCGGCGGGTGTCTGCTCTCTCACTTTAGTTGAATCGAGTGTGGCTACGCCGGTCCTTGAGAAGGTTAAACGAGTCTATTTGTGAAGTATCGTTGTGGTTTTGATGCGAGGTAAGAACGGTTCTTGCTCAGCCCGTAGCAGCCACGTAAAACTTGCAACAACAAAGTAGAGGACGTCTAACTTGTTTTTGCAGGGCATGTTGTGATGTGATATGGTCAAGACGTGATGCTATATTTTATTGTATGAGATGATCATGTTTTGTAACCGAGTTATCGGCAATCGGCAGGAGCCATATGGTTGTCGCTTATTGTATGAAATGCAACGCCATGTAATTGCTTTACTTTATCACTAAGAAGTAGCGATAGTCGAGAAGCAATAGTTGGCGAGACGACAACGATGCTACGATGGAGATCAAGGTGTCGCGCGGTGGCGATGGTGATCATGACGTTGTTTGGCGATGGAGATCACAAGCACAAGATGATGATGACCATATCATATCACTTATATTGATTGCATGTGATGTTTATCCTTTATGCATCTTATCTTGCTTTGATTGTCGGTAGCATTATAAGATGATCTCTCACCAAAATTATCAAGAAGTGTTCTCCCGAGTATGCACCGCTGCGAAAGTTCTTCGTCTTTGAGACACCACGTGATGATCGGTGTGATAGGCTCTACGCTCAAATACAACGGGTGCAAAACAGTTGCGCACGGAATACTCAGTTAAACTTGACGAGCCTAGCATATAACAGATATGGCCTCGAACACGAGACCGAAGGTCGGCGTGAATCATATAGTAGATATGATCAACATAGTGATGTTCACCATTGAAACTACTCCATCTCACGTGATGATCGGACATGGTTTAGTTGATTTGGATCACGTAATCACTTAGATGACTAGAGAGATGTCATCTAAGTGGGAGTTTTTAATATGATTAATTGAACTTTAATTTATCATGAACTTAGTCCCGTAGTATTTTTGCAAATTATGTTGTAGATCAATAGCTCGCGTTGTTGTTTCCCTATGTTTGTTGCTTTCATATGTTTATTTTAATATGTTCCTAGAGAAAATTGTATTGAAAAATGTTAGTAGCAATGATGCGGATTGGATCCATGATCCGAGGTTTATCCTCATTGCTGCATGTAACAATTATGTCCTTAATGCACCGCTAGGTGATGACCTATTGCAGGAGCAGATGCGGGCGTTATGAACGTTTGGCTAGCTCAATATGACGACTACTTGATAAGTTTAGTGCACCATACTTAACGGCTTAGAATCGGGACTTCAAAGACGTTTTGAACGTCATGGACCATATGAGATGTTCCAGAATTGAAGTTAATATTTCAAGCAAATACCGAGTTGAGAGATATGAAGTCTCCAACAAGTTCTATAGCTAAAAGATGGAGGAGAATCGCTCAACTAGTGAGCATGTGCTCGATTGTGCAGGTACTTCAATCACTTGAATCAAGTGGGAGTTAATCTTCCAGATAAGATAGTGATTGAGAATTCTCTAGTCACCATCACTAAGTTACTAGAACTTCGTGATGAACTATAGTATGCAAGGGATGACGAAAACAATTCCCGAGCTCTTCGTGATGTTGAAATCGACGAAGGTAGAAATCGAGAAAGAGCATCAAGTGTTGATGATTGACAAGACCACTAGTTTCAAGAAAAGGGCAAAGGGAAAGAAAGGGGAACTTCAAGTAGAATGACAAGCAAGTTGTCACTCCCACGAAGAAACCCAAAGCTGAACCAAAGCCTGAAACTGAGTGCTTACACTGCATAGGAAATGGTCATTGGAAACGGAAATACCCGAGATATTTGGTGGATAAGAAGGATGGCAAAGTGAACAAGGGTATATTTGATATACATGTTATTGATGTGTGCTTTACTAGTGTTTATAGTAGCCCCTGAGTATTTGATACTTGTTCGGTTGCTAAGATTAGTAACTCGAAACAGGAGTTACAGAATAAACAGAGACTAGTTGAAGGGGAAGTGACGATGAGTGTTGGAAGTAGTTCCAAGATTGATATGATCATCATCGCACACTCCCTATACTATCGGGATTAGTGTTGAACCTAAATAAATGTTATTTGGCGCTTATGTTGAGCATGGATATGATTTGATCATGTTTATTGCAATACTGTTATTCATGTAAGTTAGAGAATAATTATTGTTCATTTACATGAATAAAACCTTCTATGGTCATACACCCAATGAAAATGGTTTGTTGGATCTCGATCGTGTGATACACATATTCATAATATTGAAACCAAAAGATGTAAAGTTAATAATGATAGTGCAATTTATTTGTGGCACTGCCGTTTGGGATCATATCGGTGAAAAGCGCATGAAGAAACTCCATAAAGATGGTTTTTCGAAATCACTTGGTTATGAATCATTTGATGCTTGCGAACCGTGCCTTTTTGGGCAAGATGACTGAAACTCCGTTGTCCGGAACAATGGAAATGAGATACTGACTTATTGGAAATAATACATACCGATGTATGCGATCCAATGAGTGTTGATGCTCGTGGCAAGTATCGTTATTTTCTAACCTTCACAAAGATGATTTGAGCAGATATGGGTATATCTACTTGATGAAACACAAGTCTGAAACATTTGAAAAGTTCAAAGAATTTCAGAGTGAAGTGAAGAATCATCGTAACAAGAAAATAAAAGTTTCTACGATATGATCGCAGAGGAAAAATATTTGAGTTGCGAGTTTGGCCTTGATTAAAACAATGTGGAATAGTTTCACACTCACGCCACATGGAACACCATAACGTAATGGTGTGTCCGAACGTCATAACCGCTCTTTATTGGATATGGTGCAATCTATGATGTATCTTACCGATTTACCACTATCGTTTTGGGTTATGCATTAGAGACAGCTGCATTCACGTTTAATAGGGCACCATCTAAATCCGCTGAGATGACACCGTATGAACTATGGTTTAGCAAATAAACCTAAGTATCGTTTCTTAAAGTTTGGAGTTGTGATGCTTATGTGAAAAGTTTTCACCTGATAAGCTCGAACCCAAATCGGAGAAGTGCGTCTTCATAAGAATACCCAAAAGAAACTGTTGGGTACAACTTCTATCACAGATCTAAAGGCAAAACATTCGTTGCTAAAATGGATCCTTTCTAGAGAAGGAGTTTCTCTCGAAAGAAGTGAGTGGGAGGAAAGTAGAACTTGATGAGGTAATTGTACCTTCTCCCTTATTGGGAAGTAGTTCATCACGTGAATCAGTTCGATGATTCCTACACCAATTAGTGAGGAAGTTAATGATGATGATCATGAAACTTGAGATCAAGTTGTTATTAAAACCTCGAGGTCTTCCAGAGTAAGATCCGCACTGAGTGGTACGGTAATCTTATTCTAGAAGTCATGTTACTAGACCATGATGAAACCTACGAACTATGAGGAAGCGATGATGAGCCCAGATTCGCGAAATGGTTTGAGACCATGAAATCTGAGATGGGATCCATATATGAGAACAAAGTGTGGACTTTGATGGAGTTGCTCGATGATCGGCAAGCCATATTATATAAATGGATCTTCAAGAGGAAGACAGATCTTGATAGTAGTATTACTATCTACAAAGCTCGACTTGTCGCAGAAAGGTTTTCGACAAGTTCAAGGTGTTGACTACAATGAGATTTACTCAAGCAGTAGCGATGCTTATGTCTGTCGAATCATGTTAGCAATTGCCACATTTTAGGAAATCGGCAAATGAATGTCAAAACTGCATTCCTTAATGGTTTTCTTAAAGAAGAGTTGTATATGATGCAACCGAAGGTTTTGTCAATTCTAAAGGTGCTAACAAAATGTGTAAGCTCCAATGATCCATCTATGGACTGGTGCAAGCATCTCGAGTTGGAATACACACTTTGATAAGTTGATCAAAGCGTATAGTTTTATCTGAGACTTGCGGTGAAGCCTGTATTTACAAGAAAGTGAGTGGGAGCACGACAACATTTCGATAAGTATATGTGAATGACATATTGTTGATCGGAAATGATGTAGAATTATTCGCAAAGCATAAAGGAGTATTTGAAAGGAGTTTTTCAAAGAAGGACCTCGGTGAAGCTGCTTATATATTGAGCATCAAGATCTATAGAGATAGATCAAGACGCTTGATAAGTTTTTCAATGAATACATACCTTGACAAGATTTTGAAGTAGTTCAAAATGGAACAGTCAAAGAAAGAGTTCTTGCCTGTGTTACAAGGTGTGAGATTGAGTAAGACTCAAAACCCGACCACGGCAGAAGATAGAAAGAGAATGAAAGTCATTCCCTATGCATCAGCCATAGGTTCTATAAAAGTATGCTATGCTATGTACCAGACCTATTGTATACCTTGCTCTGAATTTGGGAAGGGAGTACAATAGTGATCTAGGAGTAGATCACTGGACGTTGGTCAAGAACATCCTTAGTGAGGACTAAGGAAACATTTCTCGATTATGGAGGTGATAAAAGAGCCCGTCGTAAAGAGTTACATCGATGCAAGTTTTTACACTGATCCAGATGACTCTAAGTCTCAATCTGGATACATATTGAAAGTGGGAGCAATTAGCTAGAGTAGCTCGTGCGAGCATTGTAGACATAGAATATTTGCAAAATACATACGGCTCGAATGTGATGACCGTTGACTAAACTTCTCTCACGAGCAAAACATGATCATACCTTAGTACTCTTTGGGTGTTAATCACATAGCGATGTGAACTAGATTATTGACTCTAGTAAACCCTTTGGGTGTTGGTCACATGATGATGTGAACTATGGGTGTTAATCACATACGATGTGAATATTAGTGTTGAATCACATGATGATGTGAACTAGATTATTGACTCTAGTGCAAGTGGGAGACTCAAGGAAATATGCCCTAGAGGCAATAATAAAGTTATTATTTATTTCCTTATTTCATGATAAATGTTTATTATTCATGCTAGAATTGTATTAACCGGAAACATAATACATGTGTGAATACATAGACAAACATAGTGTCACTAGTATGCCTCTACTTGACTAGCTCGTTGAATCAAAGATGGTTAAGTTTCCTAGCCATAGACATGAGTTGTCATTTGATTAACGGGATCACATCATTAGGAGAATGATGTGATTGACATGACCCATTCCGTTAGCCTAGCACATGATCGTTTAGTATGTTGCTATTGCTTTCTTCATGACTTATACATGTTCCTGTAACTATGAGATTATGCAACTCCGTTTACGGAGGAACACTTTGGTGCTACCAAACGTCACAACGTAATCGGGTGATTATAAAGGAGTACTACAGGTGTCTCCAAAGGTACATGTTGGGTTGGCGATTTCGAGATTAGGTTTTTCACTCCGATTGTCGAGAGGTATCTCGGGCCTTCTCGGTAATACTCATCACCTAAGCCTTGCAAGCATTGTAACTAATGAGTTAGTTACGAGATGATGTATTACGGAACGAGTAAAGAGACTTGCGGTAACGAGATTGAACTAGGTATTGGATACCGACGATCGAATCTCGGGCAAGTAACATACCGATGACAAAGGGAACAAAGTATGTTGTTATGCGGTTTGACCGATAAAGATCTTCGTAGAATATGTAGGAACCAATATGGGCATCCAGGTTCCGCTATTGGTTATTGACCGAGAATAGTTCTAGGTCATGTCTACATAGTTCTCGAACCCGTAGGGTCCGCACGCTTAAGGTTTCGATGATGCTTATATTATGAGTTTATGAGTTTTGATGTACCGAAGGAGTTCGAGTCCGGATGAGATCGGGACATGACGAGGAGTCTCGAAATGGTCGAGACGTAAAGATCGATATATTGGACGACTATATTCGGAGTTCGGAAAGGTTCCGAGTGATTCGGTATTTTGAGTACCGTGGAGTTACGGAATACGGGAAGAGTATTGGGCCTTAATGGGCCTTAGTGGGAAGGAGCAGGAGGTGGCGTGCGCCTCCCAAGCCCAATCCGAATTGGACAAGGGGTTTGGGCGCAGCCCACCTCTCCCTTCCTTCTCCACTTCCCCTTTCCCCTTCTCCTAGTTGGACTAGGAAGAAGGAGTCCTACTCGGTGGGAGTAGGACTCCCCTGGCGCGCCTCCTCCTAGGGCCGGCCTCCTCCTCCCTCCCTCCTTTATATACGCAAGGCGGGGGCACCCCATGACACACAAGTTGATCTACGGATCGTTCCTTAGCGTGTGCGGTGCCCCTCCACCATATTCCACTTCGGTCATACGGTCGCGGAGCTTAGGCGAAGCCTGCGCACGGAGAAGTCATATCGTCAGCGGAGCTTAGGCGAAGCCTGCGTCGGTGGAGCATCAACATCGCCACCACGCCGTCGTCTTGTGGAACTCATCCCCGACACTTTGCCGGATCGAGTCCGGGATCGCCATCGAAATGAACGTGTGCGTAACTCGGAGGTGCCGACGTTTGGTGCTTGTATCGGTCGGATCGTGAAGACGACGACTACATCAACAGCGTTGTTATAACGCTTCCGCTTTCGGTCTACGAGGGTACGTGGACGGACACTCTCCCTCTCGTTGCTATGCCATCACCATGGTCTTGCGTGTTCGTAGGAAATTTTTTGAAATTACTACGTTCCCCAACAGGTGAAGCAACTATTGGCGGTGTTTTTGTCTCTCAGCACTTGGCATGATTGTAATATTATTTATCTTTGAGGTCTGTGATGTTACTTGAACTGTAATTATCGTGGAGCCTTTTGGCTTCTAGCTTTAAATAGGCTGTCCGGTTGCATATGTATAGTTTCGCACTACGAATGCAGATACTATTGTTACTAAACTGCATGCTTAAAACACTATTATTGTATCTGACATTATATACACGTAACAGTACTCCCCCTTCCGGACATTATATTGTTTCCATCTGAAAACCGATCTAAATTAATACAATTCATATTACATTGTCATCTACGTCTACTTACTCCCTACTAACATTGTTTCTAACTGGGTTCTTGAACCATCTACATCTACTTACTCCCTACTAACAAAGTTTCTAATTGGGTTCTTGCGCCATTGGCGCAACCGGGTCATCTAGTGTATATAAATGTGCAGGTTCAACACCTGTCCCATAGGTTCGACTCATAGCTCCATATGGATTCGTTGCATTGATAAACCGAACCTGCACTGTCTCCCTGACGGGCGTCACGTGCAATAAAACGGGACATAACGGACTGCCATACATATAGGAACCGACACAAGAGCTTAGTCACCCAATGGAACCTCATTATATGCACGCATGTTTTTTTGAGCGGTTATATGCACACATGTGACAGCCATTCAGAGGAACAAACTGACCAGGACCACCCAAGCAGGCTTTTGTCAGCCCACCATGCAAAAAGCGGCTAGTAGTGGCCTACCACCACGCATCCAATAATTCATCAAATGGGATCGAATGGGAACCAGACCAAGCAGCTAGTACGAATCACGAGGCACCCTCAACGGTGCTGATAGCTATTTCTACAACAAGCTATGATAGAATATCCTTCTCCACGGTAGTCTGTTATATATATAGTAACACTATTCATCACCAAGGGAGCAGAATAGTTATTCTTCACCCGAGGTAATATTATGATCGTTTCGTAAATAAATTATATTTGGAATACAAATAGTTACATTCATATTGATTCACTACGTAAATTTTGGCATAAGAAAATAAAAATATAGGTCATCAGACAAAAAATATTGCATTTTATGTATATTTTACACTATATTTTATGTTTGTAGGTTTACATAACATAAAATATTTTTACGACGATTATATAATTTCTTACGTTCTCTTTTTACGTATGAAATAAGATAAAATTTATGGAACGTAAAATTACGATACATTGATGTTAAGCAGAGGGGCATGAAGAATATATATATATATATATATATATATATATATATATATATATGAGAGAGAGAGAGAGAGAGAGAGAGAGAGAGAGAGAGAGTCCTGTTCATCAACCCCCACTAGCTGGGGTTGTGGCATAGCGCAAAACGGAGGAAACAATATTCTGTTCAATCGCGTGCAGTCGAAACAGGGTCCAATTCATTAGGAGGGGTCTGGCGTATCGCAAAACGGGGAAAGCTACTAGAAATATGCCCTAAAGGCAATAATAAAATGGTTATTATCCTATTTCGTTGTTCATGATAAATATTTATTATCAATGCTAGAATTGTATTGACCGGGAACTTAAATACATGTGTGGATACATAAACAACATCGTGTCCCTAGCAAGACTCTACTAGACAAACTCGTTGATCAAAGATGGTTAATGTTTCCTAACCATAGACATGAGATGTCATTTGATAATGGGATCACATCATTAGGAGAATGATGCGATGGACAGACCCAACCATAAAAGCTTAGCATATGATCGTGTCACTAAGTTCACTTTGCAATAGCTTTCATAATGTCAAGTATTTGTTCCTTAGACCATGAGATCGTGCCACTCCCGGATACCGGAGGGATACTTTGTGTGCTATCAAAGTCACTTCGTAACGGGGTGATCATAAAGGTGCTCTACAGTTATTTCTGAAAATGTTTGTTGGGTTACATGGATCGAGACTGGATTTGTTGCATTGTGTGACGGAGATATATCTTTGGGCCCTCTCGGTAATACAACATCACAATAAGCTTGCAAGCATCTGAGTAATGAGTTTAGTCATGGAATCTTGTATTGCAGAACGAGTAAACAAACTTGCCAGTAACGAGATTGAACTAGGTATGGAGATACCGACGATCGAATCTCGGGCAAGTAACATATCGCCGGACAAAGGGAATTGCATACGGGATTAACTGAATCCTTGACATCGTGGTTCAACCGATAAAGATCTTCATTGAATATGTGGGAATCAATGTGGGCATCCAGGTCCTGCTATTGATTATTGATCGGAGAGGAGTCTCGGTCATGTCTGCATGTTCCCCAACCCATAGGGTTGCACGCTTAACGGTCGGTAGTGCTAGGGTAGTAGAGATATTAATATGATGAAGTACAAAGGTTGTTTGGAGTCCCGGATGGGATCGAGGACATCACGAGGAGTTCCGGAATGGTTTGGAGGTAAAGATTTATATGTGGGAAGTCATATTCACGGTTTCGAAAAATGTTCGGAATTTTTTGGTAATATATCGGGAAGGTTCTGGAAGGTTCTAGAGTGGGGCCCACCTGCATGGAGGACCCACACGGATGTGGGTAGTGGGGCAAGGCCCCACGCCCTGATCAAGGCACATCAAGATCCCAAGGAATAGGATCATATCCCTGAGGGATAAGATCAGGATCCCTGAAAAGGGGGATGACGATAGGTGGGGAAGGAAAGGAGGGATTTCCTTCCTCCCCCCTTGGCCAATGACCCTATGGCTTGGAGAGCAAGCCACCAACCCCCTCCACCCCTATATATAATGGGGAGGCGCATGGGGAGCTCACCCTTCCACCCTTGCCCGTCTCCCTCCCGTTACACCTCCTCCACCTCGCGCAGATGCTTGGCAAAGCCCTCTGCAGCCATTGCCGCCATCGGACCTGTTGTCGTCTTGGTCACAACCTCATCGACCTCCTCTCCCTCGCTTGCTGGATGAATAAGAAGAGGACGCCACCAAGCCGAACGTGTGCTAAACTCGGAGGCGCCGTCCGTTTGGCACTAGATCGGATTGGATCGCGAAGAGTACAACTACATCAACCGCGTTACATATGATAACGCTTTCGGTTTACAAGGGTACGTAGACACACTCCCCTCTCGTTGCTATGCATCTCCTAAACTAGATCTTGAGTGTTTTGTAGGGTTTTTTTGATTCTCCTGCAGCATTCCCCATTAGAAACGGGCTTCTCTTCAACCGCCTACGGTCGAAATGGGGTCCTGTTCATCGGAAGGGGTCTGGCGTACCGCAAAATGGGACTCGATGGGCTACTGTTCATCCACCGTCGACTTCATCCATCCTCCGTGGGCTACTGTTCATCCACCGCCAATTGCCTACAACCTCCACGGGGTCCTGTTCATCCACCCCTAACCGGCTGGGGTGTCGCGTACCGCGACATGGCCTCGTCGGGGTCCTGTTCATCTAGTGCCAACCGCCTACTGCCACGGGGTCCTTTTCATCCAACCCCCACCAGCTGGGGTGGGGTGTATGAGCGGGCGACAACAATGGGAATTGTTCATCCACAACCAACCAATCTATAGGTCAACTCACCACATCTCGCGCAAAGGGCTCGATCGATGCAACTCTCGACTCGTTCTACGTATCGCGTGCATGGCAACAACGGGCACTGTTCGTCGAGAGGCAACCAATCGGCTATGTCAACTCACGTCTCACGCAGGGTTCGATGGAACACGTCAATCGATCGGCTTCAATACTGAGCAACGAAGGGATCGATTGCTCGGGTTTAGTTAGCAGCGAAGGGATCGACCGGCTTCAGTTAGTAGCGAATGAATCACTCGGGTTTAGATAGCAATGAAGGAATCGATCGGCTTTAGTACAGGTAGTGGGATCGAACGCTCGTGTTCAGTATGTAGTGCGAGGGATCGATCAATTGCTCGGGTTCAGTATGCGAATGCCTCTCACGGGTTCAGTTAGCAAAGGGCTCGCACACGAGCGTGTACAAGAGAACAAGAGAAACATGCAAATGACCGCATCGCCCGGGCCCGACCACCCACCGTATACTGGAAACTTCCTATAAATTTCCTCGACCTCACTTCTACCATGATTTTTTATGTCATGGATGGCCCAAATAATGTCATGCAGGTCCGCCTCTGACACGTCTAGGACGAAAATCCCATTTTTCTGCCATAATCTTTTGTCATAGAAGTAGGAGCCCACCACATCTATGATGATATGCGAGTTTCGTCGTCTAGTGCCCAAGCTGCTGCAAGTGGCGGACCAAGGAGGAAGCTGGTGCTCCTGTCGTGAAGGGGGCGTGTGCTTCCGCAAGGCTGACAAGCTGGCGTGCAGGACAAGACCAAAGGATGACCCCCACACAGAGATGACAGATGAAGAAAGACTTCTCAATGTGAGGAGATCGAACCCCACTCGCGTGTCTGTTTTTATTACTCCTTTGTAGGAGTCTCACCCGGACAACACAGAGGAGTAGGAAGCCCACTCGGCTCCTCGGCCAACCTCCAGCCACCTTTGCCCTGACCACCACCTAACCTTGATGCCTCGGCTGAGCTCTAGCCACACCCCGTCCCACCCAGTTGAAGCTTTGGCCTCATCACACTCGCCTCCTACGACATCTCATCAATCGCCAAGTTCGTCGTCTCTGCCGCGATCTCCCTCGGCCGTGTGCTTGGCCCTTACGACCGTGGCGGCAACAACTAACCAACCGTGCTGATTGTGTTGTGCTAGAGTGCACGACCATGTCGTCGAGAGCCTGATGGCCATGGCCAATGTCGGTGAGCATCTGCTGGCCGTTCTTGACCGCGAGCGCCTGGACGCCGCCACCGTCCGCGATCACACGATCGTCGCTTCCCACTCGCTGGCATCCATGGACCGAGGGCTTGAGAGAGGAGCATGAAGGCTGCTTAGCTAGATGGAATCCCGAGAGGCGAAGAGACGGGCGAGAAGTTTACGCACTCGAGGAGATTGATTAGCGAAGCGACAGGAGTCAAAAGGAAACCAGAACAGTCGAGTAGGCCATGGAGACCTAGGTGGCCCATGCTGCATCTTTTTTTGTTTGAGTAATCACAGAACAAACTATTTTTTTCCTAAAAAGAAGTAATTATGAAACAACATGAGAAGGACCGGGACGTACGTATACAAAGCGGACGGACCAACCATGGATGCGAGAGAGAGCTCTCCCAAGTTATGGCCGGTACGAACCCAATAAAATCATCTAAGCGGGAAGAAACGATGTAGCAGACCACGAACTGCATTTTTTTCTTAGGGAAAATGCGATTTTCTTTTTGAGGATCGACGAATATTGTTTTGATTAACGGGAAAATGACGAACTTTTTTTTTTGAGCGGTGGGAAAATGACGAACTATATCCTAGCAGCAATATCTGGGGCTCTGGGCCAGGCTATGGCTCATCATAGACAGCTCGTTTCACAATTGATCTTGCCCGCGAACCAACCTGTGGTTGAGATGGTTAGGTGGACAATGGTATCCCCAATCCACCAGGGTTCAAATCCTGGTGCTCGCATTATTCCTGGATTTATTTGAGATTTCCGCGATCGCGCTTTCGATTGGGAGGAGACGTTCCGTCGACGACGAGACCTACGGTGACTTCAGAATCTCAAAATGATATGCCGGCTCAGTCTCTCGAAGGTGCTTCATAGGGATAGGGTGTGCGTGTAATGCGTTCATAGGGGTGAGTGTATGACGCGTGTATATGGTAGACGTGTATTCAGATTGATCGCTAAAAAATTTGATCTGGCCCATAATCTCTCTCTCTTGTCTTCTTCTCCGAAAATCATCATTTCCCCGCCCAAACCCCACGCCCCTTTCCCTCCCAAAAAATTCCCAATCCCCGACCTTCGCGAACCTTCTCGAAGCGCCAAGCGGAGCTGCCCGATGGCGGCGCCCCCACCGCCCTACCATCCTTCCATCGCCGTCGACGAAGACGACGACGTAAGCGCGCCGCTCCACCCTTGCTCCCCCTTCTCGCGTGTATGTGCTCACGCCCCCTTTTCCAAACCCTAACCCCAGGGCTTCGATTGGGATGCGGCCGTGCGGGAGATCGACAGCGCCTGCGCCCTTGCCTCAGCCTCCACGACCGCCGTGTTGACCTCAGCTCCGCCGCCCCCGCCCCAGCCCTCGGCCGCCCCGTCGTCGGGCCTCGCTCCCTCGGCCGCGGCGCCCTCCTTCCACGGGCCGTCCACAGGAGTCGCGCGGCAGTCGACGCTCGACCGCTTCGTGGACTCATTCACCAGGAGGCAGGCGGCGAAGGATAGGCCGCTCCCTGCGCCGTCGGTTCCTGTGGAGGCAGCAGTGCCGCCTGGTGGTGGTGGGGCGCACTTTGTGGACCGTGGCGATGAGGGGTGCTCGCGGAAGGCGAGTGAGCAGAAGGTCGTCGAGCGGCCCCGCACTGCGGCGCTCGACCGCTTCGTCGACGCGTTCACCAAGAGGCAGGCTGCGAAGGAGAGGCCGCCCCCTGCACCGGCGGTTCCTGTGGCGGCAGCGGTGCCACCTGGTGGTGGCGGGGCGCACTTTGCGGTTCGTCGTGATGAGGGGTGCTTGCGTGGGGGGAGCGAGGAGGAGGTTGCGGAGGGGTCCTGCACCGTGGCGCTCGACCACGAGGCAGTGCAGACGTGGATCTATCCAAGTTAGTGCTCAGATTTCTCACTGAACTTATTGCCACTGACTTATGTTTTGATTTTGCTGTGGTTATATTCTTGGGTTGCATAACCAATGTGCATGTCAGCCTTTCTTTGAAATACATTCTGGACGATATGCTTATCAATGCACCTAAATTGTTCGTTTTGATTTCTCAATAAAAAGAAAAATAAATTGTTTTGGTGACTGTTGAAAGACCATTAGGCTGTATTATCTAATACTTCCCGTTCCAAATTAGTTGAAGTTCTAGCTTTGTCCTAAGTCAAACTTCTTAAAGTTTGACCAAGTCTATAAAAAATATGCTAATATCTATCTACAACATCAAAAACATATAGTACGTATGAAATGAGATGAGTTGTTCCTAGAGTTCATAAGTAAAATACCTTTTGTCTTAAGGTCCAGCTAATCATTTTAACTCAAGAATTATGTGCATTATAATTATGATATTCTTGACAGCCCTAGACGCAGGCAAATCTGAAGCAACATTGGTGTGGTAGTGGTTTTGAGATTGAGAGCCAGATAAGCATAAATAAGTGTAGATAGATATCAAAATCGCTTGGTTGCTTGATTCTGTTGCTTTGCTTATGCAGCTTGCAAGTAAGGCGTGAACCTTTTACTTTTGTTAGTTTGTAATATAGTTCAGTTGCCTGATTCAATTGCTTTATGCTGCTGGAATATAAGGGGCATACCTTTAATTTCCTCGCAAGAGCAACATTTTTTGTTGTTGTATGATCATAAATTCATAGCATTATTCTAGTATAAACATGATTAGATATGCATTGTAAAAGGTTGTGCTTGAATTGTGAATTGCTGATGTGCAGAATATTTACTTGTTCATCTAGACCTTTTGTTATTTATCCCTAGTCCTTGTCGCACATTCTTGAACGTGTAGTAGTATCCAGTTAGCTCCACGTGTGAACTCCTGTTAGATATAAAAATAGTGAAATAATTTCATTGAGTAAGTCAGAAAATGGCCTTTGAAACCAGTGTTACAAAAATCAGCCTAGTTGCTTGGTGGATGCCTTAAGCTGCGATTTGGGCCTAATTGTGAGCTGGGTACTGGGTTTCAGAGTTGTTTCCCAATAGGCATTAAGCAGTGAGATGAGCAGACTGCTGCTTGTTGAATTCTCACTGGCCAGAAGCAGTGAGCAATATGGCGTTGGAATCAAGGGGAAAATAATAGCCACTGGTGGAAGGGTAGTTGGTGTCTGTTTCCACACATCCTTCCTGCCAAGGTGACAAAGGATATTGTTGAAGTGGAGAAGGAAGAAAGTGGGAAAGGAGTGGGAGGTGTCGCGGTGGAGGTGATCACTTCTTTGTGCGGATAGCTTATGGTAACCCATCCCCACAAACCAGCACGCCTGGCCACAGTTGGGCCTAACCGCCTAAGTCTCCTCTTCCTTTTTCACTTTCCTCTCTTCCAGTTGGCTGCTCTTCAAGGTCGTGTGTGCTTTGGCTGCTGCTCTGGATGTTGGCTGCACTCAAGGCAGAAAGCTGCCTTGTCCCTTCCTGAACATTGTCTGATACTCATGTCAAAGATTCCATTTTTTGTATGGCTCAGTTCTGCTACGAGCCTTTGAACATGTCTGCTTTATGAACAGTTATAATATGATCTTTGTGGTTCATTTGGCTTTTGTTCACATGATGCAGCTAATGTGGAAGTCCGAGAGTACCAACGATATATTGTCCAAAAGGCTTTGTTTACAAATACACTAGTAGCCCTGCCAACTGGACTTGGCAAAACTTTTATCGCAGCCGTGGTGATGTATAACTATTTTAGATGGTTTCCTGAAGGTAATATTTTGGTACCTAACTGGACACT
The DNA here is from genome assembly GCA_021605205.1 of Aegilops longissima. Classification (NCBI taxonomy): domain Eukaryota; kingdom Viridiplantae; phylum Streptophyta; class Magnoliopsida; order Poales; family Poaceae; genus Aegilops; species Aegilops longissima. The sequence continues at coordinate 85,159,909 of CM038679.1, forward strand.
GCATCTCGTGTGTTGTATTTCGTGAACTTTTGCAGAAGGAACTTTCTGACAGGTTGCTGTTACTTGATGCATTGAATAGCTCAGGTAAAATAGTATTCACAGCCCCTTCGCGTCCTCTTGTCACTCAGCAAATTGAGGCATGCCACAATACAGTGGGTATACCGCAGGTATTAAAGTTTATATTTTTTGATATTCATGCTTGCCTGGTGTCGGATAAAGATTGACGCATTTTCTCTGCTGGTGCTGGAGATTAATGAGTTTTACCTGTCTGCAGAAGTGGGCGATTGATATGAAAGGGAATCTAAGCCCTTCAACGAGATCAAGCTTGTGGAAGTCTAAACGAGTGTTCTTTGTCACTCCACAGATTCTTGAGAATGATATACAATCTGGTGATTTTCCTCAATGTTTTGTAGTATTATATATTGATCTTCTGTAAGTTTCCCCCATACGTGTCAAATGATAACCAAATATGGACCTCTGGAAGCAACCACATTTTCTTTTGTATGACGAGACATAAAAAACAGTCACATTAGATTCTCCATCCAAATGGATTCAGGCACATAGTACACTTTCTGCGTAATTATCATATACAAAGATCCACACAGGGAAGCATCTCATAGCACATATACAGATAATTTTGCTGATTGCCCCAATTTTATGTTTGGTCTGACTACCACAGTACTATATTACCATAGTAGGTTTTTTAGTGATTTGTCAAGTTCATGCTTCATACTTTTCTTGTCCACACTGACTGCTCTGCCGTTATTGCTTCAGTTCTTCGGTGAGCTGACATTATGAAGTTTGCTTTTAACAGGTATATGCATGGTGAAACAACTTGTTTGCTTGGTGATAGATGAAGCTCATAGAGCTTCGGGAAATCATGCTTACTGTGTTGCTGTTCGCCAGGCATGTTTTTATCTCCAAACATTTCATCATCTTAAATTGTTACCGTCGTGCTTTCCTCCACTATCAAGCCCATTTGATTGATGATATCAGTCAACTAGTTGTATGAGTGCTTTCTGCTTCTGCTTATTCAAATTTTAATTTTTGCTATGCTGACAGTTGGTGGCAGCTGGTGTGCCGCTAAGAATTTTAGCTTTGACTGCTACACCAGGATGTGAGTCCATACATCACATAGAAGTACTTCTGCAAAGATGAAGACACTTTCTATTTTGTAAATCTTATCGTGGGCTTTTCATTCAGCAAAACAGCCAAATATCCAAGCTGTCATCAACAATTTATGCATCTCAGAGTTGATTCATCGTGATGAAAGTGATCTTGAAGTCAAACGATATGTTAACACACGTACAGTTGAACTCTTAAAGGTATGACCTTGGTAAATGGGCGGTATAGTGTTTTTATGTTCCATGAAATTTACTTGCTTCAATGTAGGTTCCTGTTGGCAGTGATACAACTCAAGTCAATGCTATGATTTTGGATCTTATAAATACACATGTTGTTCAGTTACGTGCTGCTGGGGTGATTGATAACAGGGATGCTGCAAATGTATGTTTGTGATTCTCTGTATACATCAATTATCATGATTATGATTATTTACTGCCCAACGCTCACTTATAATTTGTTACTTCTATGCATTATTAATTGGTTACCTACTGTTGCCAGTGGAGCCCACATCAGTTGCTTATTTTAAGGACGAAATTCAGCCAAGCACCTCCACCAAATATTCCTCTGGAAAAGAAAAAGGAAATTCATAAATCTTTTGCAGCTCTTGTGTCACTTTGTCATGTGAGTAAAATGCTTTGGAGCCATGGAATCAAGCCAGCGCATGAGTCAATTAAAGCCAAGTTGAAAGAAGGGTATTGCCTACACACATTCCTGCTACATGATTTGAATTGTATGCAAAGAGTAATTCATAATTATGCCACTAACGAATTTCTTGAGCAATATTCTCTTGGGGATGGACGAATCAATTATATGTAATAGTTCACATTTATAATTGCTCTTGTTTATTGAAGGCACTCTTGGAATTTTGCTTCAAAGAATCAAACCTTTCGGGATGCAATGAATATGATGCAGAAGATCTCATCTGAAGGCTTACCCAGTCCAAAGGTGCAGAAATTGGCAGAAGTCTTGGTCGATCACTTCCGTAAGCAACTCTTGATTTTCGTAATGGGGTGCATATTTTGTTGAGTTGGTTTCGATGATCAGTAGATGAATAATGCAGACTGTCCATTATAAGAATGTTAGCTGTTCTCTAGTAGCCCAATCTGTAATCTTATGCTTGTACTTCCCCCGTTCAGGTTTATTAGCCCCCCTTGAAATTTGAGCCTAAATTTGCCCAGAATTTTACTAAAAAAATAGGAGTTATATGCCAAAAAACGTATGTTTGATTCGTATTTCAAAGAAGTTTTCAGTGACATACTTTTGTGGCATTAACTCGTAATTTTTTAGTCAAAATTTGGGTCAAAGTTAGACTCAAAATTCGAGGTGACTTATTAACCCGGATGGAGGAAGTACAAGCATTATGCCTATGGAAATGATGCTGCTATATTTTCTTGTAAGTTGTAAGAATGACAATTCTTTGTAGCATGGGAGAGCTATGTTTGTGAAACTTGGCTTATCAATTACTGCATGTTATCACTTATCAAACATGTGATAGCAAGCGTGTGACTTGTTTGCTTTGAGTCGGTGCGTACAATTGTGTTGTATCACTGCTCAGATGTGATGTATTCGAAGAATCTTCTGTTTTAATTGCCTTCAATTGATTACCTTCATTAACTAATCCAGAGCAAATTTTACTAAGTTTGCACTTTGGTACCGGTTATCCTATGCAGACAAAAATGATTCCAAGGACTCACGGGTGATTATCTTTTCAAATTTCCGGGAAAGTGTCAAGTAAGAACAATACCTCATGATGGTCCTTGTGGCTATTATTATATATAGCCCTCTGCAGACCCTTTGTTCTAGATTGAAAAATTTACCTGTGCACTCCTTTTTGTGTGCGTGGTGTTATTGTGATTATTTGGTGTGTACGCGTGCATGTGTGTATTTTTTAAATACATTTGTCACCATTCTATTTTTCAGAAATTTGGGGAAGTGCCATGTAAGAATCAAACCTCACAATACTTACTGTGCCTATTATGTAGCATTTTACACATTAATTGTTCCGTGCACAGTTTTTTTTGTGTGGTGTTTTTTTTTCTGTCTGCTCGCATGTGTGTGTTGTAACCATGGTTTTAAATAGCGTGCTAAGCCTCTTAGCGGCGGACCTTTTCCAAATGCTTTAGCGTGCTATAGTGAAGCTATAGCGCGCTATTTAAAATGTTTATTCATTTGTTTGGACCAAAGTCTTTTAGCGCAAGACCTTTTGTAAGCACTATAGCGTGCTATAGCGAAACTATAGCGGGCTATTTAAAACCATGGTTGTAACTAAATCCCACCAAGGTGATATGTTCTTTTGTCCAATCTAGTTATATAAATTACAGTAAGCAAGAGGCACCACAGTTTTTGTTTGATTTATTTGCTACCGTATGTATGTCTTGGCTGGGTATCAGAAACAATTTCCGCACAGGACTTCTGATGTTTTATGATTGTTGATCCAATTATCTAGTGGATTGAATGTGTCTTTGATTGCTTCCAAATGCAGTGAGATTCTCGGTTCATTAAGAGACAGTGGTGGTGGACTTTTCAGAGCCGCACAGTTCATCGGTCAAAGCTCTACAGGTATGGGTGCATGACAGTGGGCTAAGTAGATATAGTTACTTTATATATAAAATGGTGCATTACACTGGATAGATCAATCCATATGGTGGATTTACATTGCTTATCTTACCATTTTTGAGTTTTGCAGGTGACCGACTGAAGGGCCAGACACAGAAAATGCAACAAGCTATTTTACAGGTATCAGACAATGGCTGGTCATTCAAGATCTACCCGCCCCCCATCCCACCCACCAAATAACCCATGGCATGGTTGCAGAAATTTCGAGCTGGGGAATATAATATTTTGGTGGCAACATCAATTGGTGAGGAAGGTCTAGATATTATGGAGGTGGATCTTGTGATTTGTTTCGATGCCAATGTCTCTCCATTAAGGATGATCCAACGAATGGGAAGGACTGGGCGGAAGCACGAAGGACGAGTTGATATCCTTTTCTGATGACTGAAATAACCACGTCCAGTAGTTGCATTTTGTAAGAGACGTTTTTACCTTAACTGCACAAACTGGTTTTGGCTTGTGAAGGACCAGAGCTGCAAGGGTACATGAAGAAACAAGGAAGTGCTCGGACAATGAAGAACCTTTTGCGTAAAGGGAACGCCTTTGAATACCATTCTAGTCCCAGGATGGTAATTCTGTTTGATCTGTTTGTAGGTAAAACTGTTTCTTCACTCTAGAGGTGCTAATTATGTTATCCCTTCTAACAGGTTCCACATGTCTATAGCCCAGAAGTTAAATATGTTAAATTATCAATAGAGAAGTATGTCCATTGCTCAAAGAAAAGAAAAGTTGATGTGAGTGGCACACCGCACATTTTGAACAAAGTTTCAGAGGAAGATGGCCTATTGATTGCTCAGTACTTCAGTTCAAGCAAAGAATATACTTGGAAGCCATCACTTGTTGCGTTCCCTAGTTTCCAGGTTTCTCCATGTGATATCTATAGAGTGCCTCATTCCTATCGAACTACAGATATGCTAATCGATACTATGCAACAACTTCAAGATGTTTCTTTCTCTAAAACTAAGGTACATCAAAGATTTGCGGAGATTTTTTCCTTATAAATTACAAATGAAACAGAAGTCCTAATATTGTTTCTGAATACTTATTCAGTGTGGAAGCCCTTTACAAGAACCTGCTGATGCAGCAGCTTTTGAGGATCAGGCGTTGGAAGGTCATCACTTTTCTCCTGGAGAAGTGTCATTGAGTAAAAGTGCTGCTAGTGTGCCAAGTTCACTGGTCAACAAATATCCTGTCCACTCATTCTTCAGTGGGGAATATGTAGCTGTGGATGTTAGAGGTTACGTTTCAATCACTTTTGTACCTGCCTTACCGAGGATATCTGAGTTCCGTAAGGATACAAGGAATGTAAATTGGGAACATGCAATCCAGAACAAGACTACTTCAAAATTGGCAGCAGATGCCAGTGGGCAAATAACAGATAGCGCTTATTCGAGTAAATTGATCTTTGCAGGCAATGCATTAAATTCAGCTCCTCATTTCCCTGAATATTCGGAGCAATGTAACCAAGCTGATGGCACACACGTACTTTCCCCCAGTACTCCATCTAAAGCGGTTACAAGTCCAATAGAAAAATGGGACACACCATGCAATGCTAAACTAGCAAGCCCAGTTTTGTCAGGTCAGGAAGACATGGAACTTAGTCCTAGGTTAACTCATTATATTGAAGAAGGAATTGTTCCTGAGTCTCCAGTAGAGCAATTAGAAATAGACAGTGCTGCTGATCTTGGTGTTGTTGCAAAGGTTAGTTCTTCAAAGTCACACATTCAGGGAGCTGAAAGCAATCGGCCAGAATGTAGTGACGGGCCACTAAGCTTTGTGAGAGAAGGTCAATTTCCTGCTGGTGCCACGGAACATCTTGGTTCGTCAAGAGAGAATATCCTAGTTCAGACTCAAGCAGAAACAGAAGAGCCAATGTGTTCTTCAAAGGCAAAAATCTACTGCAGTCCTGCTGCTCATACCCCCACAGCAAATCTACTGTGTGATAGTATGTCTGATGATTGGCAGCCTAAGTCAGTAGGGAATACATCAGGATCAGTACAGCAATTACCGAAGTACAGAAGACTCCGCAAATGCGGTGACAAGATCAAACGAGTATCCTCATTGTCTTTGAATGAAAGATACAATGGATCTGTAGGAGGACAATGTGATCAGATGGAGCATTATGTTGGTGAGTTGAGCGTCCTTCCTTTGTAACTATCTCTCTTTAATCTTGTTGCAACTCAATCATTTATCAGTACATACTTACTGACCTCTTGTTCACAGCTCCCAAATCTTAACAAAAAATATTGTACCTTGATGTACTTTTGCATTTATTCTTATTCTAGGAAACAGAAGGAAAGCCAAGAGGCGTATGGATATATATATTGATGAGGAAGTCGAGTAAGCTCACTGGAACCTTCCGTCGAATGTTCTGATGCTGCCAAATAAACTAATTCTAAATCTATTTGCTAATAATTGCTTGTCAATGTATATCGGTTTCTTGGTTTACTGTAATAGTATGCATATTGTTTTTTATGTTATAACTTCCTTATATTATTGCTTTAGAGTGTCTGAAGATGCTGATATTTCACCGGATGAGGATGATGATCGGAGTGAAGATAAATATGAAGATAGCTTTATTGACGACGATCAGACAACTCCTACTGGCCAATTCACTCAGAGTGAACAAGGTGGTGAAAACAGTAACACTAATGACATGATGGCTTTCTACAGGTATTAAAAGATGACCAGACTACTCTTTGCAATGGTGTTTAGTGTTTCTTGCTTAAATTATTTGTTTTGAGACCATTCTGTTTCCTGTCAATCTTTCTGCCACCAAGAAGCACAATTGAACACTTGTGATTACAGTTCAACTCACCGTGTTGTTTAATTGCTGAGAATGAACATCACAGTTCTAATTTACAGTATTTTTTAAGAACTGTGAGTGGCTATGCAATTAGACATGTGTATCAGATTAGCTTGATAAAGGTACTTACATAATTTAGATACCTAGAACACTATGTGCACACAATCTACATTCAGGTTTGTACACAGGATATATCATGAAATCTGAAAACTGTTCCTATTCAATAATTCTTCACTGTAAGAAGCTTGTTCGCCATCAATCATGTTGAAAACTGAGACCCAGATATATTGGCATAAAAATTGTACAACTGCCTTCATATTTTTGTTCTTGTGAAAAAGTTGCATATGCAACTGTGGAATTCATATTACATTTGATGTTCTTGCAGACGATCACTGCTTAGTCAGTCAACGGTAGTCCTGCCCTCGAGATACCAAGCCGTCTCTGATAATTCTGTTTCCAGAGCTGGAAGTGCAAGCTGTTCATCAGGGAACTTGCACAATCCTATCGAGACTCCACAAGGGATTCCTCAAATATATGGTACCACTGACCCAAGTCCTATAGGTCACCATCAAATGTCCCTGGAGAGAGCCAGTTCGATAAAGGAACAGGGTGAAGCAAGTGTGGTCAATTGCGAATCAACCACCAAACCAGATAGCAGAAAGAGAAAACTAAGCTTCGAGCAAGCCGCCTCAATCCCTGTCATAAACCTTGAGCTGGAACCAGCACCACCTTCCTCACATGTTGCTACTGAAGTCGGTAATGACATATACTGGGATGATGCTTTCTTTGAGAACCTTGATTTTGATGCAATTGAAGCACAAGCGACCGAGCAACTTAGACTCCAGAAAGCACAATCAGCACAAAAACCAACGGAAACTAAACGAGCATCTGATGTCAGCTTCACGCCTCCATCGTTTGATCTTGGGATCTGATAGCCCATGTTGGTGAATAGCCATTCAAAATATGTTGATGTGCTGTCTGCCGTGTCACCTGATCCTGTGGGGTCATGGTTCAGAACTGTGCGATGGCAATGCCCTTTGCCTATCAGTCCGTTACCACTGACCATTTTTTCGCCAAAGGATTGAACCTTTGCAGCACATGACAGACCAGCCTCAAGATATCCAGATGGACCCTGGCGTGTTGCTAGCAAGAATGCTTTGTGAGGTATGTATCGGTATAGCCCAAAGACCGGAAGGTGTCGAGAAATGGGTGGCAGCTATTTACCCTTTTGTACATAATTACACCGCTTTGTATAACAGCAGCCCCTATCTGTAAATAGTGTCTGATATAATAGAAGCACCAGTCGGAAAAGCAGTTTTTTAACGCTTAATCACGCAATAAGGGCTAGCTTGTGCCGTACCAAGTGATCTGCATGGATGGAAATTAGGTTGCAAGGCCGTACCAGCACACTGCCCATTTGGTGAGTTGATTGATAGTGTGAGTGGCTGCTCCATTGGTGCCCAGTTGCTTTCTCCAAGCAAGGAAATTATTCCAAACCTGTCAATTCATTTGGTCAGTAGATAGTGTGCTCGCTTCAGTATGACAGTGTGAACTCGGAGATGCCTGGCGCAGGTATTAATTCTGGACTCGCATTCTCCGGAACATCTTGCTCTCAAGAGAAAGATGTAGCATTAATTAGTGCAATCTATGCACATTGCAATCATTCTTTCTTCTACTCATTGCGTGTAATGCGACACGATGGGCAGTAAGCAAACTTATAATCTCCGAGTAAAACTGCAAACTGTGCACAAAATATGATATCTTTTCAATTTCTCTTTAGCTTTTGTTCAATACCTTGACTGAATTTAAATTACTCCCTCCGTTCCTAAATATAAGATATTTTAGCTTTTCTCCATTTTCTTAGATTTGTATGCATTTTAGTGTCTATATTCACTCATTTTAATCTGTGCGTAGCCTATATTGCAATATCTAAAACATCTTATAATTAGAAATGGAGGGAGTATATTGTATCACCTTGTTAAAAAAGTGAGTATTGTATTATATCAACACAGTTATTATGAAGAAATTGCAAGATAAAATAACAATGTTTTAACAAGTCATCGAACAGACTTACCATGTTTCTAGGACTCGGAGATGTCTGGCGCAGGTAGTTGAAGTTTTGAGATGCAATCAACGTTTGTGCACATATAGACCAAATATAACTATTCAAGTAACTGCATCATCAAGATGATTGCAATATCCATCATCGCATATGTCAGGCCATCCTGCCGTTAAACACCCACTCTTATAATGAAGTAAAGTAACAAAGAACACTCCTTTAATCAACAATTAGTCGCCAGCACATACGTAGGCACTAAGAAACACTGGAGATGTGGGCATAACTGACATATATATATGTAATAATTGAGTTTTCTGGTGATGTAGTAGTATGAACACAAAGATTCTAGGGCACAACACACAGCAAGTGAAGAAAAAAAAGTTTCTTGATGGCGTACTCTTGAGAAAGTTCTTCCCAATGTATCGATATTATTACGTAAACACAATGCGGTGGCTGCGGCGATGTCTTTCTAATTATTTTTATTTTATGTTTCGAGGTTTGAACGGATTAATGTGCATGTGTTTTCATGGCATAAGGTTGGTAGAGTAAAAATATTTACTGCAACTTTATTACAGGGTACGTGGGCTCCGTGACATTGAACATTTGGCCATGCTTAGTGACTAACTGCAGTTCCGTGGAAACCTTAAGCTTTAAGGTAAGATAAAAGCTTAGGGCATCTCCGAGGCCCCCCAGTTGTCCGTGAACCTGTCATAACGTGTCCACAGATACACTCTGTGTAACATCTAAGGGTATCTCCAATGCTGACCTGTAAGTCGGGCATCCGCGGATGCTGGCCATCCAAAGCTAGATTTTTTTTTGGTTGAACATAGACCCAATTTTTCCTTTCTTTTGATTCCTTAGAATCTTTTTTTTGTCTTTCTGGCAGTATCAAACAGCCACCTAATATCTTATTCGCCTCTTTAAGAAAATGAATATCTCCGGAAAATATTTTGAGTTTCGTATGTTTTTTTTCTCTTCACTCGGACCAGTCCGCCTAGTCGACTTCTTGTATTCTTTGTGAGTTGTGTATCCACTCTAATAATATTATTGTCAAGTATCTTTAGGGATGAAGATCTGGGCAAGATATGAAGTTTCGTCCCTAATTTTTTAAAAGTTCGCATACATCCGCACGCTCAAAATAGTTGTATATCTAGTTTCAGTTTAGCTAAAAAAAGGTTCAAATACAACAATAGTTCTAATTTAAATATCACAGTCTAACAATGTTATCCTTTTTAACCGCCCACAAATGCTTAATCAGATCTTTCTTCAGTTTCTCGATGCCGAATTTGTTAATGTATTTGAACAAACTCATCAAATATGGCCGGATTCTGGGCTAGAAGTTCGATAGGATCACCCATGTTCTAAATTCAAGACCTACGTAGCATCCTCACCCTCATCCTCGACGATCATGTTGTGCATAATCACACAACATATAATCGCCTTTCACAAGGTCCCAGGATACCACAGTTTAGCAGGTTTAGGAACAATGGCAAAACGTGCCTGCAGAACTCCAAATGCCCTCTCAATATCTTTTCTAGCCGCTTTTTGTTTTTGGGCAAAGTGAGACTTTTTCTAACCAATTGGATCAGAGATGGTCTTGATAAAGCTACCCTACAGAGGATAGATGCCGTCAACCAGATAGCAGCCCATGTTGTATTCATGCCATTCGAGAGTATAATGGCAAGGAGGAGCTTTTCCTTCAGCCAGCTATCACGCCCAAGATGCGACCCTATCCTAAAGGAACTTGAAGGTCCCACCAAGGATAGAAGCGCATCTTGAAGACGCTTTTGCAAGATTGATATCATTACGTCAACATTACATAATAGATGGGGATACATACATAAGGCACAAATGCCACAAGAATACATCAACATCATATACAAGATCAACATTCGACTACGGATGAATCATAAATGAAGCTCAAACGACATCCACCCCCGCTAGCCCAGCTGCCGACTGGAACCTATCCCCGATCGAAGAAGAAGCGGAAGAAGAACTCAACGCAAGCAAGCATCGCTCTCGTCATGATCATCGCAAACCTGTACCAAGAATCGTTGGTGTAGTAATCTGTGAGCCACGAGGACTCAAGCAATCCCATTACCATGGGTATCAAGACTAGCAAAGCTTAATGGGTAAGGAAGGGGTAAAGTGGTGAGGTTGCAGCGACTAAGCATATATGGTGGCTAACATACGCAAATGAGAGCGAGAAGAGAAACAAAGGAACGGTCGTCAACTAGTAATGATCAAGAAGTGATCCGAACTCCTACTTACGTCGGACATAACCCGAAACCGTGTTCTCCTCTCGATTATCCCGAAAAAAGACACTCACGCAGTTACGCTTTACGGTTGGTGTATTTTAGAAGAGTTTTGCTTCAAGTTTACTACAACCGGATATTAACAAATTCCCATCGCCACATAACGCGGACACGGCTCTCGAAAGTTTATACCTGCAGGGTGTCCCAACTTAGCCCATGATAAGCTCTCGCGATCAATGAAGGATATTCCTTCTCCCGGGAAGACCCGATCGGTCTGGAATCCGGCTACAAGACATTTCGACAAACAATAAAACAAGACCAGCAAAGCCGCCCGATCGCCGACAATCCCGATAGGAGCTGCACATATCTCGTTCTCGAGGCAACACGGATGAGACATCCTACGAGTAAAACCAACCTCAAGTTTCCCCAAGGTGGCCCCTGATCTGCTCGTTTGAACCAGACTTAGAGAAGCAACGGCCCGGGGGGCTAAAATAAAGATGACCCTCGAGAGAGCGACTCCCAAGGGAAAAGTAGGTGGTGGTGAGGCAAATGGTAAAACCAAGGTTGGGCCTTTTTGGAAGAGTCTTATTCAAAGCGAACTGTCAAGGGGTCCCATAAATCACCCGACGCGTTAGGGACGCAAAATTCGGGAACATAATACCGATATGACGGAAACTAGGGCGGCAAGAGTGGGAACAAAACACCAGGCATAAGGCCGAGCCTTCCACCCTTTACCAAGTATATAGATGCATTAATAATATAAGATATATTGTGATATCCCAACAAGTAAACATGTTCCAACAAGGAACAACATCTCCATGTTCCAACCAGGAACAAACTTCATCTTCACTGCAACTAACAACGCTATAAGAGGGGCTGAGCAAAGCGGTAACATAGCCAAACAACGGTTTGCTAGGAAGGGTAACAAAGGTTAGAGGTTCATGGCAATTTGGGAGGCTTGATAAACAGGTAATAGGTAGCGCAGCATAGCGATAGAACGAAGCATTTAGCATAGCAATGATAGTAGTGAGATCCAGGGTAGCGGTCATCTTGCCTGAAATCTCGCTAGGAAGAAGAACGAGTCCATGAAGAAGACGAACGGATGAAGCCGAACCAAGCGTAGACGAACGAATCCTCACGATCGCAACGAAACGGGAACTATCGAGAAGAAGCACACAACAACAAAGTAAACACACCACCATGAACAAGGCATGATGCACAACCAAGTATGATGCATGACAAGGCTAGATGAGGCTACTCATGGCAAGAGATGATGCAAACAAGAGCAACACATCAAAGCAAGTTTAAATGAGGCCGGGAACAACATATAACAATTCCGGTAAGTCCTCATATGCAAATTTCGAAATAGGTCCAGATCTGAATAAATCTTATGTTCAAGTTGTTAAACAGCAAGTTAAGATGCACCACGATGATCTACACGAAATTCTAGTCAAGTTACATATAAAGTTCATTAAATTCGGAGCTACGGCCTAGAAGATATGAGCAAAACAAGTTAAACATGGCATTGATGCAAAATGCATACAAACATCAAGCAAACACCTAAAAACAAGGATGCAACATGATAATATGAAACTACATGCAAATCTAAGCAAGTTTCATATAGAGCACAATCAAAACGGAGCAACGGTTCAACACATACACACAATACAAGTCTAAAGGATAAGCTGTCCAAAACAACAACTAGGCATATAGCAAGCATCAAAACAACATGCTACAGAATCTCAACACGATAACAAAAGGCATGAGAATGATGTACAGGTAAAGCATTACAAAACATGAACACTGAGCTATCTCTAGAAATCACTAGAACATGCTCAAAAAGACATGGCAAGATTGCAATTAATAACAGTTCAGACTTTGCAGAAAATAACATCAGGTTGCAATGTTTAGAGCTATCAAACAACATGCTACAGGAACTTATCATGGCAAACAAAGGCATGGCATGAATCCACTAATTTCATAGAACAAAAGTCCCTTACTGATCATGAGCCAAAAAGGATCAGAAGTTGATGGCACCCACGTAAACATAGCAAGTTATATTACAGATTTAAACATGGCAGGAACAACAATAAGTAGGCATGTTGGTGAGCTTGAACCACTCACCACAGAGCAATACATGGCATGGCAAGGCAACTCATAGTAAGAAGACATGGCATAGAGGCTATACATGGCAAGAACAACATCATAGCATACACGGATCAGATACAACAACCTTGGCAAAATTGAATAACATGTAAACAACCTGCCAGGAAACATTTTATAGCAAAAGTAGAGCTCGATTGACTCAAGCTATGGCACTCCATAATTGCAACCAAGGGCATGGATGAATAGAGAATAACCATATGTTCAAAACATCCTTACTGAAGTATCTCAAAATAAGCATGGATCTCTCGGTAGCATCAAGTTTACATGGCATAAAAATATCAGCAGAACAGGGGCTGAAATCAGCAACATCATGAAGCCTAGTTTGCATGCTTGTGCTAGTCACCACAGAGATCACAAAAATACATGGCATACACCACTGTAAAGATGGCATGGCATAGTACAAAACACATGTAGGACTCAAGTTCATAGGGTGCACACATCAATCATGGCAAAAATGACAAAAGTGCATGTTCTGATAAGAATCTGAAACTAACATCACATAGCCCTCTTCCAACAGCATTTCGGGCAACAAGATGAGCTCAAATGTAAATGATGCAATGAGAAGAAATGGTGTACTCGTCGAGGCGAACAATTTGACATATTACACGCACGAAACAGAGCTACAGATGCAGAGATATGATGGCATGAACATGGCATGATTATGCAAAATGCTTCGGGGACTTAGCAGTAAAACAACCTCGCGAAAAGTCAACGTGGCGGATCTCGCCGGAGTTCACGCCGGAGATGGAGAAGGAGGCCGGAGAGGTCGGGTCCGGGCCGGATCTCGCCGGATCCGCCGGGCGCAGCGAGGAGGCGGCGGGCGCGCCCGTGGCCGGGCCGGGCGGGCGCGAGGCGCGACGACGAGGCGCGGTCGGGCCGAGTCGCCGGCGCCGGGCGGCGAGGGCACTGGCGGCGGGCGGCTCGGTCGAAGGCGGAGAGCTGGCGGAGGGCACGACGACGGCGGCGAGGGCGGCGGGCTTGTGCAAGGCTTGTATGCTGTGGCGCTATGGCCGAAGCGGCGCGGGCGGCCGACGGCAAGGGCAGGGTTGAAGGGCTGGGCGGGCGCGGGCAGGGAGGGAGAGAGAGGCGACGTGTCGCGTCGTGGTTGGCCGACGGCGGCGGCTGGACATGTCCGTGGGGCGGACATGTCCGCGGGTGGAGGAGGAAGAAGCTAGGGTTAGGGTAGGATTTGACCGCGAATTTCGGGGGAGGGGCTAGTTTTATAGGTAGAGGGAGCTAGGAGAGTCCAAATGAGGTGCGGTTTTCGGCCACGCGATCGTGATCGAACGACCGAGAGCATGGAGGGGGTTAGGATGGGTTTTGGGCCAGTTTGGAAGGGGTGTTGGGCTGCAACACAAAGAGGACTTTTACGGTTACCCGGTTAACCGTTGGAATACCAAACGAACTCCAAATGGCACGAAACTTGACAGGCGGTCTACCGGTGCTATACCAAGGCCACTTGACAAACCTCGGTCCATTCCGAGAAAGTTTAATACCCGCACACGAAGAGAGGTAAAAGAGGGCGCCGGGAGACATAGGAGTGCCGGATTGCAAAACGGACAACGGGGAAAATGCTCGGATGCATGAGACGAACACGTATGCAAAATGAAATACACATGATGACATGATATGAAATGCAGATGATGACATGGCAAAGTGCAACACGCAAGCACATGACATGGCAAAGACGACGAATAACTGGCAGACACCTGGCGCATCGAATCCAGGGCGTTACACCAGCCTAGTAAATAATGATGATCATTGCAGCACATTGATGTCATTGTGAGACCCGGGCATGCCAAATCCAAAGATCATGTGATGCAACTGCTTCAAGAATGATGGTGGGCTTCTTAATATGACCATGATATTGCCCTTGTAGAGCTTCTGGGAAGTTCTTTTATCTCCTATGCATGCAGTCAAGAGATCTAAACAAACCTGGCCACCTTCTTACTTCAGACATTGCCAAGTTCCTCTGGTTGTCTGCCACAGTTGGTTCTCTCGGGTACTGAGGTCCAAACACCGAGACCACATCAGTAGCAAATCTTACCACGGCATCTCCGCATGTGCTCTCAGACATTCATATGTGTTCCCATGAATCAACGACTGCCCCATATGCACGCAGTTCGGGCGTCCACTTCTGGTAAATAGAGAACCCAATCCTTCCCACACCATCCTTCTTCAAGATGATTTAGCCATTAACAGAGTGGACGCCATCATAGAGACGATCGAAGACATTCTTTTGCATCCGAAAGCGGTGGCGAAAATTGTCAACGAATAGGGCACCCGGGGCAAAGTAGTCGTCCATCAGTGTCAAATGGCCGCGCGCCCTGTTGCGGTTGAGCACTTGATGACCCTTGATCGATCTCTTGAAATTGAGAACACGATCTTCTACACGCTCTGCGTCTGTAAGGATCGCCTGCATCATTGTCGTCTCATCCATGTAGTCCTCCTCTTCTGTCGAGCTATCGAACGACTCAACAAAGTGCTCGTATATGTACTCCATATCTGAATCAATTTCTTCAAAGAAGAAGGGACAAAAAAATTAGCACGACCATTTCACCGACTAGTTGTCGGGCATGGTGAGTATCGTAGATGCAGACGGTACCCGTGTGGCGGACGGAGTAGAGGTATGGAACAACAGCAGGGGAGAAGCGGCCTGGAGCCCGGGTGTAGCACCAGAGGAGATGAAGTCGTCAAGTTCCGACAAGGGTGTGGCGAGGCAGCCGGGGTGGTGGAGCAGTGGTGGAGGCAAGAGAGAAGGGTGCAAAAAAAGATGGGAGGATGGATACACGATGTCCGGGAGGGGTTTTGGGTGGGCCGGGGGTGTCGGAGTCCTATGTGGTTCTTGTCTGACTCCATAAAGCCCCCCCAAGTTTGTTTCGACTTTGCGGGTAAAGTGCGCCCGGACAGGTCGGCAGACCGATACAAGCCCGCGTTGGATGGCTAAACACGTCCGGACCCTGCCGTCTAGACGGTGTGAGGGTTTGCTTTGGAGATGCCCTAATTGCATATTTCATTTTCTCTGTAAATTCAATCACCCACACATAATATATAGATTACGATGGAAATATATACATGATGACATTACAAATATATTTATTTAAACCACCAATTATTAATCGATTGTCACTACACTCATTGCCTTCGAAGAGACTTCCTTGGACACATCGGAGTCAGGCAAGCGAGTTGGTGAGGCCGTGAGGTGTGTGTGTGTGTGGGTGGGGGGGGGGGGTGAAACCGGGCTGGCGAGGAAGGTGTCTGACGGGGAAAGGAAACAAAGAATGGGGCCGTGCTGTCGGGCCGACGTGACGAACATTTAGGACTCACCTACTCCTTGGCATGATTTGGTGTTGAACCGAGGGATTTCTGACTGTCCTAATTGAAATCGGAGAGCGCGTTGAAAGGCAAAAAGGGTCCAAACTGTCCTGTTTAGACAAATAGGAGCAGAATGGGGGAGTCGTTGTAGGTGGCCTTAGCTTGCATATTATTCATTCCAACTTCACCCTTCTATATTCAGCAGAACAAAATTTATGGCACATGCAAACTTAGGAAAAACACTATGTAGTAATTAACCAAGATGATGCATGCACATACATAAATTAAGTACAAACGAGGCCATCAGTACCAAGGTTGCCAAATGGATGATGCCTACAATCTTTGCTCCAGACTCTAAAATAATCCTCATAGTGGTATTAGTACTATATGTACACATTGGTACCGAATCATGTCCACCAGCCAACAATCTTGCAAGTTAGTGCAGGTGCCAAATAAGGTGAGGTGAGGTGAGGTAGGTAGGTTGGCCTTCTAGAAGCCAACAAACCAACAGGACCAGATTAGGACTTGGAAAAGTGCCAGAGAGAAAAACAAAGGCATCGAAAGGCATCTCAAGTTTAATTTGGTAGACTGGATAGTGTGCACCATTGGGCGAGCCATCGGTGTTAGGCTCCATGCAATTTGTCCTATAAGGGCGTCTACCCGCAAATTTATTCCCGCATCCGTCCGCGGACAGAGGATCAGTCCATGGACAGCCGGCAATCCAACGCTACCCGCGTACATTTCAACCACTATTTGAATTAAACAGACAAAATTCATGCAAACACGACGGATTTCATATAAACCGGAAGAAATTCATTACATTTTGGATAATTTTTAACTAAAAACTATACCGCACTAAGTTAAAACCAGTCTACGGCCGGCGCCGCGGATCTCCATTCCCATGACATGGATACCCTTGACTAGTATACGGCCGGCCGCGACGGATCTCCATTGTCTTTCCCATGTCCGGCAGCCCGCTCATCGGACCGTCATGAGCCTCGGAGGTATATGCTTCAGCGCAAAGGGCCTCCGCTTCCCCATGTTCGGCTGCACCGCTGATCGGAGTGCCACCGTCGGGACATGCTTCAGCCGGAGGGGAAGGGTGCCCTTCGCTTCCATGAAGCACGGATCAAGGTTGGGGTTTAGGGCGGGGGGCAATGGTGGCCTTCGAACCGGGTAAGACACCGACTGTGTACACCGGCATCGCCTTGGCGGTGTCCTTTATGGGACCCAAGCGGCGGCGGCCTCCCTGGTTCTACTTCTCCTCGATGATGGCGGCGGGCGCGGACGTCCCGATCACCGCCTCATCGATATTCATGAAGCCGGCTTCTTTCTTCTTCGGCACGGGAAGTTACGCGGACGTTGACGACGGATGGTGCGGTGCTACTTCTTGAACTTGCGTTGGTTTTTCCCTTGAAGAGGAAAGGGTGATGCGGCAAAGTAGAGATAAGTATTTCCCTCAGTTAAGAACCAAGGTATCAATCTAGTAGGAGGAACACACAAGTCACCAATGGTTACACCCACACAAACAAACAATACTTGCACCCAACGCGATAAAGGGGTTATGAATCCCTTCACGGTTACTTGCAAGGACGAGATCTGATATAGATAGGTATCAAAGATAAATAAAAGTGCAAAATAAAGTAAAGATAAATAAATTGCAACAAGGTATTTTTGGGTTTTTGATTTTGTAGATCTGAAAATAATATGATAAAAATAGACCCGAGGGCCATAGTTTTCACTAGAGGCTTCTCTCTTGAAAGAATGCAAACGATGGGTAAACAAATTACTGTTGAGCAATTGATGGAAAAGCGCATAGTTATGACTATATCTAAGGCAATGATCATGAATATAGGCATCAAGTCTGTGACAAGTAGACCGACTCCTGCCTGCATCTATTACTATGACTCCACACATCGACCGCTATCCAACATGCATCTAGAGTATTAAGTTAACAAGAACGGAGTAACGCCTTAAGCAAGATGGCATGATGTAGAGGGATAGATCCAATCAATATGAACAAACCTCATCTTTCTATCCTTAATAGCAACATTACAAATACGTGTCATGTCACCTTCTGTCATTGGGAATAAGCACCACAAGATTGAACCCATTACAAAGCACCTCTCCCATGGCAAGAAAAATCAATCTAGTTGGCCAAACCAAATCAATAGATCAGAGAGAAATACAAAGTTATATTAATCATGCATAAAAGAGTTCAGAGAAGACTCATATAATATTCATAGATAATCAGATCATAAATCCACAATGCATCAGATCCCAACAAACGCACCACAAAAGAAGATTACATCGAATAGATCTCCAAGAACATCGAGGATAACATTGTATTGAAGATCAAAGAGAGAGAATAAACCATCTAGCTACTAGCTATGGACCCGTAAGTCTGTGGTAAACTACTCACACATCATCGGAAGGGCAGCTAGGTTGATGTAGAAGCCTTCCGTGATCGAATCCCCTCCAGCAGAGTACCGGAAAAGGCCCCAAGATGGGATCTCACGAGGACAGAAGCTTGCGGCGGCGGAAACGTAATTTTTGTGCCCTATGGTATATGGGGAATATTTGGGTATTTATAGAGCAAAAATTAGGGTTAGAGGAGCATCAGGGGGCCCAGAAGCCTGGGGGTGTGCCCTCCGAGCTTGTCGCCAATTGGTGTTCCCTTTGACCTCCTCCCGAAGGTTCCTGGGTGTTTTCTAGTCCAAGAAAAATCCTTAAAAAGTTTCATTCCGTTTGGTATTGGTTTTCTATAAAAGACAAAAACAAGGAAAAAACAGCAACTGACACTGGGCACTAGGTTAATAGGTTAGTCCCAAAAATGATATAAAATAGCATACTAATGCATATAAACCATCCAGGATGGATAATAGCATGGAACAATAAAAAATTATAGATACGTTGGAGACGTATCAAGCATCCCCAAGCTTAATTCCTGCTCATCCTGGAGTAGGTAAATGGTAAAAGCAGAATTTTTGATGTGGAATACTGCCTATCATGTTTATCATGTAATCTTTCTTAATGTGTTATGAATATTCAGATCCATAAGATTCAAAGCAAAAGTTTAATATTGATATAAAAACAATAATACTTCAAGCATATTACAAAGCAATCATGTCTTCTCAAAATATCATGGCTAAAGAAAGTTATCCCTACAAAATCATATAATCTTGTCATGCTCTATCTTCTTAACACAAAGTATTTATCATGCACAACCCCGATGACAAGTCAAGTAGTTTGTTCATACTTTTTAACGCGCTTCATCCTTTTCAACTCTCACGTAATACATGAGCGTGAGCCATGGATATAGCACTATGGGTGGAATGGAATAGAATATGATGTTGGAGGTTGTGTGGAGAAGACAAAAAAGGAGAAAGTATCACATTGACGAGGCTAATCAACGGGTTATGGAGATGCCCATCAATTGATGTCAATGCAAGGAGTAGGGATTACCATGCAACGGATGCACTAAAGGAAATATGCCCTAGAGGCAATAATAAAGTTGTTATTTATATTTCCTTATATCATGATAAATGTTTATTATTCATGCTAGAATTGTATTAATCGGAAACTTAGTACATGTGTGAATACATAGACAAATAGAGTGTCACTAGTATGCCTCTACTTGACTAGCTCGTTGAATCAAAGATGGTTAAGTTTCCTCGCCATAGACATGAGTTGCCATTTTATTAACGGGATCACATCATTAGAGAATGATGTGATTGACTTGACCCATTCCGTCAGCTTAGCACTTGACCGTATAGTTTGTTGCTATTGCTTTCTTCATGACTTATACATGTTCCCACGACTATGAGATTATGCAACTCCTGAATACCAGAGGGACACTTAGTGTGCTATCAAACGTCACAACGTAAATGGGTGATTATAAAGATGCTCTACAGGTGTCTCCGATGGTGTTTGTTGAGTTGGCATAAATCAAGATTAGGATTTGTCTCCGAGTATCGGAGCGGTATCTCTGGGCCCTCTCGGTAATGCACATCACTATAAGCCTTGCAAGCAATGTGACTAATGAGTTAGTTGCAGGATGATGCATTACAGGACGAGTAAAGAGACTTGCCGGTAAGGAGATTGAACTAGGTATTGAGAATCCATGTTCCGCTGTTGGTTATTGACCGAAGACAAGTCTCGGTCATGTCTACATAGTTCTTGAACCCGTAGGGTCCGCACGCTTAACATTCGGTGATGATCGGTATTATGAGTTTATGTGTTTTGATGTACCGAAGGTTGTTCGGAGTCCCGGATTATATCACGGACATGACGAGGAGTCTCGAAATGGTCGAGACATAAAGATCGATATATTGGAATGCTATCTTTGGACATCAGAAGGGTTCCGAGTGAGTTCGGGCATTTACCGGAGTATCGGGGGGTTACCGGAACCCCCCGGGGAGTCTATGGGCCTTATTGGGCCCTAGTGGGAGAGAGGAGGAGGCGGCCAAGGTGGGGGCGCCCCCTCCCAAGCCCAATCCGAAAAGGGGTGGGGGGCCGGCCCCCCTTTCCTTCTCCCTCTCTCCTCCTTCCTTCCTGTCCTACTCCAACTAGGGAAAAAGGGGAATCCTACTCCCGGTGGGAGTAGGACTCCCCCCTAGGGCACACCATAGAGAGGCCGGCCCTCCCCTCCTCCACTCCTTTACATACGGGGGAGGGGGGCACCCCATAGACACACAAGTTGATTGTTTAGCTGTGTGCGGTGCCCCCCTCCACAGATTTCCACCTCGGTCATATCGTTGTAGGGCTTAGGCGAAGCCCTGCGTCGGTAGCTTCATCATCACCATCATCACGCCATCGATGAAGCTCTCCCTCGACACTCAGCTGTTTCTAGAGTTCGTGGGACATCACCGAGCTGAACGTGTGCAGATCGCAGAGGTGCCGTACTTTCGGTACTAGCATCGGTCGGATCGTGAATACATACGACTACATCAACCGCGTTGTCATAACGCTTCCGCTTTCGGTCTACGAGGGTACGTGGACAACACTCTCCCCTCTCGTTGCTATGCATCACATAGATGGATCTTGTGTGTGCGTAGGAATATTTTTGAAATTACTGCATTCCCCAACAGTGGCATCCGAGCCAGGTCTATGCGTAGATGTTATATGCACGAGTAGAACACAAAGGGTTGTGGGCGATAATAGTCATACTGCTTACCAGCATGTCATACTTTGATTCGTCGGTATTATTGGATGAAGCGGCCCGGACCGACATTATGCGTACGCTTACGCGAGACTGGTTCTACCGACGTGCTTTGCACACAGGTGGCTGGCGGGTGTCAGTTTCTCCAATTTTAGTTGAATCGAGTGTGACTACGCTCGGTCCTTGTTGAAGGTTAAAACAACACACTTGATGAAAAATCGTTGTGGTTTTGATGCGTAGGTAAGAATGGTTCTTGTTCAGCTCGTAGCAGCCACGTAAAACTTGCAACAACAAAGTAGAGGACGTCTAACTTGTTTTTGCAGGGCATGATGTGATGTGATATGGTCAAGACATGATGCTAAATTTTATTGTATGAGATGATCATGTTTTGTAACAGAGTTATCGGCAACTGGCATGAGCCATATGGTTGTCGCTTTATTGTATGCAATGCAATCGCCCTGTAATTGTTTTTACTTTATCACTAAGCGGTAGTGATAGTCGTAGAAGCAATAGTTGGTGAGACGACAACGATGCTACGATGGAGATCAAAGTGTTGTGCTGGTGACGATGGTGATCATGACGGTGCTTTGGAGATGGAGATCAAAGGCACAAGATGATGATGGCCATATCATATCACTTATATTGATTGCATGTGATGTTTATCCTTTATGCATCTTATTTTGCTTAGTTCAGCGGTAGCATTATAAGATGATCTCTCACTATTCAAGGCACAAGTGTTCTCCCTGAGTATGCACCATTCTGAAAGTTTGTCGTGCCGAGACACCACGTGATGATCGGGTGTGATAAGCTCAACGTTTACATACAACGGGTGCAAGCCAGTTTTGCACGCGCAGAATACTCCGGTTAAACTTGACGAGCCTAGGATATGCAGATATGGCCTGGAACACTGAGACCGAAAGGTCGAGCGTGAATCATATAGTAGATATGATCAACATAGTGATGTTCACCATTGAAAACTACTCCATCTCACGTGATGATCGGACATGGTTTAGTTGATTTGGATCACGTGATCACTTAGATGATTAGAGGGATGTCTATCTAAGTGCGAGTTCTTAAGTAATATGATTAATTGAACTTTAATTTATCATGAACTTAGTACCTGATAGTATTTTGCATGTCTATGTTGTTGTAGATCAATGGCCCGTGCTACTGTTCCTTTGAATTTTAACGTGTTCCTAGAGAAAGCTAAGTTGAAAGATGATGGTAGCAACTACATGGACTGGGTCCGTAACTTGAGGATTATCCTCATTGTTGCACAGAATAATTACGTCCTGGAAGCACTGCTAGGTGTACCACTCAAGACCGCAGCTCGCAGACATTGTGAATGCTGGCGATCGCGTGTTGATGACTACTCGATAGTTCAGTGTGCCATGCTTTACGGCTTAGAACCGGGACTTCAACGACGTTTTGAACGTCATGGAGCATATGAGATGTTCCAGGAGTTGAGGTTAATATTTCAAGTAAATGTCCGGATTGAGAGATATGAAGTCTCCAATAAGTTCTACAGCTGCAAGATGGAGGAGAATAGTTCTGTCAGTGAACATATACTCAAAATGTCTGGGTACCACAACCACTTGACTCAGCTGGGAGTTAATCTTCCTGATGATAGTGTCATTGACAGAGTTCTTCAATCACTGCCACCAAGCTACAAGAGCTTCGTGATGAACTATAATATGCAAAGGATGGATAAGACAATTCCCGAGCTCTTCGCAATGCTAAAGGATTCAGAGGTAGAAATCAAGAAGGAGCACCAAGTGTTGATGGTCAACAAGACCACCAGTTTCAAGAAAAAGGGTAAAGGGAGGAAGGGGAACTTCAAGAAGAACGACAAGCAAGTTGCTGCTCAAGTGAAGAAGCCCAAGTCTGGACCTAAGCCTGAGACTGAGTGCTTCTACTGCAAAGGGACTGGTACTGGAAGCGAAACTGCCCCAAGTATTTGGCGGATAAGAAGGATGACAAGGTGAACAAAGGTATCTGTGATATACATGTTATTGATGTGTACCTTACTAATGCTCGCAGAGTGCACGGTATTTGATCTGGTTACATTGCTAATATTTGCAACTCAAAGCAGGGACTACTGATTAGCGAAGATTGGCTAAGGACGAGGTGACGTTATGCGTGAGGAAATGGTTCCAAAGTCGATGTGATCGCCGTCGGCACACTACCTCTACATCTACCTTCGGGATTAGTTTTAGACCTGAATAATTGTTATTTGGTGCCAGCGTTAAGCATGAACATTATATCTGGATCTTGTTTGATGCGAGACGGTTATTAATTTAAATCTGAGAATAATGGTTGTTCTATTTATATGAGTAATATCTTTTATGGTCATGCACCCTTGAAGAGTGGTCTATTTTTGTTGAATCTCGATAGTAGTGACACACATATTCATAATATTGAAGCCAAAAGATGCAGAGTTGATAATGACAGTGCAACTTATTTGTCGCACTGCCAGTTAGGTCATATTGGTGTAAAGCGCATGAAGAAACTCCATTCTGATGGACTGTTGGAATCACTTGATTATGAATCACTTGGTACTTGCGAACCATGCCTCATGGGCAAGATGACTAAAACTCCGTTCTCTGGAACAATGGAGCGACCAACAGATTTATTGGAAATCATACATACTGATGTATGTGGTCCGATGAATATTGAAGCTTGCGGCGGGTATCGTTATTTTCTGACCTTCATAGATGATTTGAGCAGATATGGGTATATCTACTTGATTAAACACAAGTCTGAAACATTTGAAAAGTTCAAAGAATTTCAGAGTGAAGTGGAAAATCATCGTAACAAGAAACTAAAGTTTCTACGATCTGATCATGGAGGAGAATATTTGAGTTACGAGTTTGGTCTTCATTTGAAACAATGCGAAATAGTTTCGCAACTCACGCCACTTGGAACACCACAACGTAATGGTGTGTCTGAACGTCGTAACCGCTCTTTATTAGATATGGTGCGATCTATGATGTCTCTTACTGTTTTACCGCTATCGTTTTGGGGTTATGCTTTAAAGACGGCTGCATTCACGTTAAATAGGGCACCATCTAAATCCGTTAAGACGACACCTTATGAACTGTGGTTTGGCAAGAAACCCAAGTTGTCGTTTCTTAAAGTTTGGGGTTGCGATGCTTATGTGAAAAAGCTTCAACCTGATAAGATCGAACCCAAATCGGAGAAATGTGTCTTCATAGGATACCCAAAGGAGACTGTTGGGTACACCTTCTATCATAGGTCCGAAGGCAAGACATTCGTTTCTAAGAATGGATCCTTTCTAGAGAAGAAGTTTCTCTCGAAAGAAGTGAGTGGGAGGAAAGTAGAACTTGATGAGGTAACTGTACATGCTCCCTTATTGGAAAGTAGTTCATCACAGAAATCAGTTCCTATGACCACTACACCAATTAGTGAAGAAGCTAATGATGATGATCATGTAACTTTAGATCAAGTTACTACCGAACCTCGTAGGTCAACCAGAGTAAGATTCGCACCAGAGTGGTATGGTAGTCCTGTTCTGGAGGTTATGTTACTTGACCATGATGAACCTACGAACTATGAGGAAGCGATGATGAGCCCAGTTTCTGCAAAATGGCTTGAGGGCATGAAATATGAGATGGGATCCATGTATGAGAAAAAAGTGTGGACTTTGGTTGACTTGCCCGATGATCGGCAAGCCATAGAGAATAAATGGATCTTCAAGAAGAAGACTAACGCTGACGGTAATGTTACTGTCTACAAAGCTCAACTTGTTGCGAAAGGTTTTCGACAAGTTCAAGGAGTTGACTACGATGAGACCTTCTCACCCGTAGCGATGCTTAAGTCCGTCTGAATCATGTTAGCAATTGCTGCATTTTATGATTATGAAATTTGGCAAATGGATGTAAAGACTGCATTCCTGAATGGATTTCTGGAAGAAGAGTTGTATATGATTGAACCCGAAGGTTTTATCAATCCAAAGGATGCTAACAAGGTGTGTAAGCTCCAGCAATCCATTTATGGACTGGTGCAAGCATCTCGGAGTTGGAATAAACGTTTTGATAGTGTGATCAAAGCATATGGTTTTATACAGACTTTCGGAGAAACCTGTATTTACAAGAAAGTGAGTGGGAGCTCTGTAGCATTTCTAATATTATATGTAGATGACATATTGTTGATTGGAAATGATATAGAATTTCTGTATAGCATAAAAGGATACTTGAATAAGAGTTTTTTCAATGAAAGACCTCGGTGAAGCTGCTTATATATTGGGCATCAAGATCTGTAGAGATAGATCAAGACGCTTAATTGGACTTTCACAAAGCACATACCTTGATAAAGTTTTGAAGAAGTTCAAAATGGATCAAGCAAAGAAAGGGTTCTTGCCTGTGTTACAAGGTGTGAAGTTGAGTCAGACTCAATGCCCGACCACTGCAGAAGATAGAGAGAAAATTAAAGGCATTCCCTATGCTTCAGCCATAGGTTCTATCATGTATGCAATGCTGTGTACCAGACCTGATGTGTGCCTTGCTGTTAGTTTATCAGGGAGGTACCAAAGTAATCCAGGAGTGGATCACTGGACATCGGTCAAGAACATCCTGAAATACCTGAAAAGGACTAAGGATATGTTTCTCGTTTATGGAGGTGACAAAGAGCTCATCGTAAATGGTTACGTCGATGCAAGCTTTGACACTGATCCGGATGACTCTAAGTCACAAACCGGATATGTATTTATATTGAACGGTGGAGCAGTAAGTTGGTGCAGTTCTAAGCAAAGCATCGTGGCGGGATCTACGTGTGAAGCGGAGTACATAGCTGCTTCGGAAGCAGCAAATGAGGGAGTCTGGATGAAGGAGTTCATATCCGATCTAGGTGTCATACCTAGTGCATCGGGTCCAATGAAAATCTTTTGTGACAATACTGGTGCAATTTCCTTGGCAAAGGAATCCAGATTTCACAAGAGAACCAAGCACATCAAGAGATGCTTCAATTCCATCCGCGATCAAGTCAAGGAGGGAGACATAGAGATTTGCAAGATACATATGGATCTGAACGTTGCAGACCCGTTGACTAAGCCTCTCTCACGAGCAAAACATGATCAGCACCAAGACTCCATGGGTGTTAGAATCATTACTGTGTAATCTAGATTATTGACTCTAGTGCAAGTGGGAGACTCAAGGAAATATGCCCTAGAGGCAATAATAAAGTTGTTATTTATATTTCCTTATATCATGATAAATGTTTATTATTCATGCTAGAATTGTATTAACCCGAAACTTAGTACATGTGTGAATACATAGACAAACAGAGTGTCACTAGTATGCCTCTACTTGACTAGCTCGTTGAATCAAAGATGGTTAAGTTTCCTAGCCATAAACATGAGTTGTCATTTGATTAATGGGATCACATCATTAGAGAATGATGTGATTGACTTGACCCATTCCGTTAGCTTAGCACTTGATTGTATAGTTTGTTGCTATTGCTTTCTTCATGACTTATACATGTTCCTATGACTATGAGATTATGCAACTCCCGAATACCGGAGGAACACTTAATGTGCTATCAAACGTCACAACATAACTGGGTGATTATAAAGATGCTCTACAGGTGTCACCGATGGTGTTTGTTGAGTTGGCATAAATCG
Organism: Aegilops longissima; assembly: GCA_021605205.1. Lineage (NCBI taxonomy): Eukaryota > Viridiplantae > Streptophyta > Magnoliopsida > Poales > Poaceae > Aegilops > Aegilops longissima. The sequence continues at coordinate 85,187,047 of CM038679.1, forward strand.
AGATTAGGATTTGTCACTCCGAGTATCGGAGAGGTATCTCTGGGTCCTCTCGGTAATGCACATCACTATAAGCCTTGCAAGCAATGTGACTAATGAGTTAGTTGCGGGATGATGCATTATGGAACGAGTAAAGAGACTTGACGGTAACAAGATTGGACTAGGTATTGAGATACCGACGATCGAATCTCGGGCAAGTAACATACCGATGACAAAGGGATCAACGTATGTTGTTATGCGGTTTGACCGATAAAGATCTTCGTAGAATATGTAGGAACCAATATGAGCATCCAGGTTCCGCTGTTGGTTATTGATCGGAGACAAGTGTCGGTCATGTCTACATAGTTCTCGAACCCGTAGGGTCCGCATGCTTAACGTTCGGTGACGATCGGTATTATGAGTTTATGTGTTTTGATGTACCGAAGGTTGTTCAGAGTCCCGGATGAGATCACGGACATGACGAGGAGTCTCAAAATGGTCGAGACATAAAGATCGATATATTGCAATGCTATGTTCGGACATCGGAAGGGTTTCGAGTGAGTTTGGGCATTTACCGGAGTACTGGGGGTGGGGGGTTACCGGAACCCCCCGGGGAGTCTATGGGCCTTATTGGGCCCTAGTGTGAGAGAGGAGGAGGTGGCCAAGGTGGGAGCGCCCCCCAAGCCCAATCCGAATTGGGGTGGGGGGCCGGCCCCCCTTTCCTTCTCCCTCTCTCCTCCTTCCTTCCTCTCCTACTCCAACTAGGGAAAAAGGGGAGTCCTACTCCCGGTGGGAGTAGGACTCCCCCTAGGGTGCTCCATAGAGAGGGCCGGCCCTCCCCTCCTCCACTCTTTTATATACGGGGGAGGGTGGCACCCCATAGACACACAAGTTGATTATTTAGCCGTGTGTGGTGCCCCCCTCCACAGATTTCCACCTCGGTCATATCGTTGTAGTGCTTAGGAGAAGCCCTGCGCCGGTAACTTCATCATCACCGCCATCATGCCGTCGTGCTGACGAAGCTCTCCCTCGACACTCAGCTGGATCTAGAGTTCGTGGGACGTCACCGAGCTGAATGTGTGCAGATCGCGGAGGTGCCGTACTTTTAGTACTAGGATCGGTCGGATCGTGAAGATGCACGACTACATCAACCGCGTTGTCATAATGCTTCCGCTTTCGGTCTACGAGGGTACGTCGACAACACTCTCCCCTCTCGTTGCTATGCATCACATAGATGGATCTTGCGTGTGCATAGGAAGTTTTTTGAAATTACTGCGTTCCCCAACATGCACTAGAGCTATAAGTGTATGAAAGCTCAAAATAAAACTAGGTGGGTGTGTATCCAACTTGCTTGCTCACGAAGACCTAGGGCATTTTGAGGAAGCCCATCATTGGAATATACAAGCCAAGTTCTATAATGAAAAATACCCACTAGTAATATATGAAAGTGAAAAAATAGGAGACTCTCTATCATGAAGAACATGGTGCTACTTTGAAGCACAAGTGTGGAAAAGGATAGTAACATTGTCCCTTCTCTCTTTTTCTCTGATTTGTTTTATATATATATATATATATATATATATATATATATATATATATATATATTCTTTTGGGCTCTTTGGCCTTTTTTTATTTTGGGCTCTTTTTTTATTTTAAGTTCGGAGTCTCATCCTGTGTCGGAGTGGAACGACACCTATGGGATCACAAGAATCCCTATTACGGTTGCCGGGGCGCAGGGTTGCGAGGAGAGCAGGGCTAGTAGACAGCACAAGGATCGTTTACCCAGGTTCGGGCCGCGAGGATGTGTAAAACCCTAGTCCTGCTTTGGTGGGTGTATTTCTGAGAGTTCTTGAGTTCTCGAACTAGCTGTGGTCGTGGCGTGGTTCGAAGAGCGAATCCTTCTCCAAGATGCCATGGGCCTCCTTTTATAGTCGGAAGGGGCTGCCACGGTGGCACATGGGAGGTGGAAAGGCGTCTGATGCCCTGAGCTTATCGTCAGACATAGGACAAGACGCATTAAATGCGTGGCTTAGGTGTCCCCTTGCTTTATTGGGGGACGGGGGCGAGGCCCGTCCCGTCCGTCGCCGCTCCTCCTCGCTTTGACACGCGCCTGGCCAGCGATGCGTGCGGCGCCATGTAGGCAGGCAGCTGAGGTGGCGCGGTGGTGGAGCCTTCACGAAGATCTACATGCCGCCACACAGGCGCTCGATGAGTTGGCCTGGGAGCTGCTTGTTGCCACGCAGGTGCCCGCCCAGCTGGTTGGGCTGGCAGCTGCATGTTGAACGGCGGTGGAAGCTTGGTTGGCGTGGACCTGGCGGTGGCCTTGCTGGCGTCCTTGGTGAGGGCCTTGCCGGGTGGCCCGACAAGGGTCTTGCCGAGTGGCCCGGCAAGGGTCTTGCTGTGGTGTGCTGTCGTCCCCGGCAAGGGCCTTGCCGGGGGTCTGGTGGCCTTCCTCGGCAAGGATCTTGCCAAGGATCGTCGTCTTCTAATCCTCATCTGATTTTGAATATGTCTTCACAAAGATCTGCATGCCACCACAGAGGTGCCTTCCCGAGCCCTGGCTCCACGTGGATGGTGGCGTTGGGGACCGTGGGCTCAAGGGTGGCTCGCTCTGTTGGTCCGGCAAGGGTCTTGCCGGGGCTACTGAGGCTGCCCCGGCAAGGGTCTTGCCGGGGGAACCTTCTTCGCCCCTCTGCTCTTTGTGATCTTGGCCTTGGCGTTGCTCTGATTATCTTGGGCTTCAGTCTTACCTTGGCTTACCTCCCCTGTTCTGCTTGGTATGGTCGTGGGCGCGGCTCTGACTGCCCGTGCATAGGTAAAGGGGTACAAAAGCGTGCCCCTCTTTTTGTACACCGACAGGAGCCCCCGGGCCTGGGCCACACATAAGCGCGACACGTTGTTGGGTCAGGCCAAACGGTGCGCGGGCAGGCAGGGCGGTTTTTACCGCGGTAAGACTTTTCGCGCGCTCCGCTTCCCACGACCCACGCGCGCGGTGCGGCGTGGAGGGGCGTGCGTGACGTGGGCGGCATGCGTGGGGGGGTTTTCACAAGCATGCGTCACATCGCAGTAAAGAGGCGGCTCGCGCCTTCCCCGTAAAAAGGGGGAGGCGTAGAGGCGCGGCTCATTTACTGAACGGGGCTGGGGCACGGTCTTCAGGCGCCCACTCCCACGATCACGGGGTGGGAGAGGTCGCCGCTGCCCCTCGGTTCTGCACGTCCGCCACGTCCCGTGCACTTGGGGTAGCGGCGGGGCGGAAACCGGCCGTCGCTGGTTGGGGCAGCGGGTTGGTCCCGATTCCGCGCGCCTCTGGTGGCTGGATTGGCCGAACGGGGTGGCCGAGCCCTGACCCCGCTCCTTTATAAGGAGGGGGAAGGGGGGATGGTGTCCCGCACTCTTCTGTCATCTATCTCCTCTTGCTTCTGCTTCTTCCTTTCACTCGCCATGGAGAAATGGAATCCTGGTCCTTCGACGGTGGCGGCGAGGGTCGGTACTCGGCAACACGTCCCTCCTCCTCCTGAGCCCGCGGTGGTGGAGCCGGCTGTGAGGGGAAGGGGGAGGGGGCGAGGCCATGGGCGAGGCCGAGGCAGAGGTCGCAATGCTCGGGGAAGAGGAGGACGGGGCGGCACACCGGCTTCGCCCCCGCCAATGATGCCTTTCCCGATGGAAGGCCATGTCGGAGACCAGCCCCGCGAATTCTTCCTCAGGCTGCGCCGGCCTCCGCGTCGCCGTCTTCGTCTTCCTGCCCCATTTGCTTGGGAGATGGAGCGTGACCGGCCCCAATCCCTCAGATTGCACATGAGAGGTTGCGGGAACGGGGGTACGCGTGTAACACCCGGATAATCATGCTACAGTAATCTCACGTGATGGTGCCACGTCACCTCTGTCACTGTAGTTAACCACGGGTTATATCGAAACAGTTTCGAAATTAAAATTCAAAATTATAATGACAATAAAAGTTTTCAAAAATTAAAACAAAAATGTTCGGGGGTTGTCAAATATTACAAAGATAATTATGGTGGGGTGCACACATTTTTGTAAAGTGTCTGGGTATTTTAAATAGATTAAAACAGAAAAGGAAAAATAAGAAAAGAAAAATAAAACAAAGGCGAGAAACCCCCCTTTGGCCAACCGGGCCAAGCCCACAGCCCAGCCGGCCAGCCCGGCCCGCCCACCCCTCACTCCCATAACCCCGGTCGGTGGAAACCCTAGCCGCCCCCCCACTCCACCCGATCCCCTTCTCCTCCCTCCCGCGCCGATCTGGATCGGGATCCGCCCGATCCCGTCGCCCCCGACGCCGGCGACCCACCGCCCCGTCCTCACCTCCTCCCCTCCTCCCGGCCCAGACAGGCGCCCGACCCCCTCGTCGCCTCGGGGCCGTCCCGACTCCCCCCCACTCGCCGGATCCGCATCGCGGACGGCCGCCGCCTCGACCTCCTCCTCACGGACGCCCCGACCGCCCCGAGCCCGCTTCCGAGACCCCACGCGCCCCCCGTGAGCTCTTCCCTCCCTCGCCCGCTCTGAGCCGTAGGGGTCGACCCAGCCTTTCGGTCGCCATGGCGGAGCTTGCTCGGCGCGCCCGCTTGTCGGCTCCGGCTCAGCGGCCGGCGACCGCGCCACGTCCCCCACCTCCCCTCGCGCCTCCTCCGCTCGGGCGAGGCCCCCTCCTCTCCCCTCGTTCCCCTCCGCACCCGGCGCCCGTCGCGGATCTCGTCGCTGGCGCCCTTCCGGTGACCAAATGGTCACGGGCCGAGCCCCTTGTGCTCGGCCGTCGCGCAGCCCCAGCCTTCCGTTAGCCCCAGCGCGATCCCGACGCGGTCCCGAATCCCGCCGCCTCCGCCGCTTCGCGGCGTCGTTTCCGACCAACTCGGCCGTGCCTCTCGCCACCGTTGGACGGCATCCTCTCCACGTTCGAACGCACCGCCATGCCATTTTGCGCCGGATGGCGAATCCGGCGAGATCCGGCGCCCCTCCTGCTGAACGCTCCCGAGCTCCCCAATGCCGGCCTCCGGCGTGGCCGACACAGGGCCACCACAGGTCATCGACCGTGGGCCCTAGGGGCGGTCGGCTGTTGACCAGTCGGCCTTCTTGTTGGACCGGACTGCCATGCCAGCGACCGCAGGCCCCCGAACGTTAAAATAAATAATAATAATAAATAAAATAAATAAAATGAATAAATGAAAATAAAATGCTAATTAATTAATTATTTAACTAAGTTAATTAATGTAATTAATCATGTTTAATTAACCTAATTAATCATTAATTAAACTAACTAGGTAATTAGTTAACAAATCAGCGATTGAACGGGACCCACATGTCAGTTGACCAAGTCAACCCTGTTGATCGCGACGTCGGCATGACATCATCTTGACGTCATAATTCCATTTTTGAATTAATTAATTAATTAATTAAATTCCGAAATTAATAAAATCTTTAGAAAATCATATCTTTTAATCCGTAACTTCGGTTAAAATATTTTCAACATGAAAGTTACTCGAGCGGCGAGGCGAATCCGGATCGCGATCCGTTCGTCCGCCACACACCCCTAACCTATCGAGACCGCAACTTTCCCCTCGGCACCTCGCGAAAACATTTAAACAGGGAATACTTTCCGGATGTTTCCCTTAACCAGTACCACCTCTTACCACGTTAGGGCACGCCTAGCATCGCTACTTGTCATGTCATGCATCGATATGCATCTGTTTACTTGGTATTCATTGTTTCTTCCCCCTCTTCTCACCGGTAGACTACGAGACCGACGCTGCTGCTGCCTAGTTCGACTACGGTGTTGACGACCCTCTCTCTTGCGAGCAACCAGGCAAGCCCCCCCTTGATCACGGATATCGCCTACTCTTCTCTATCTGCTTGCATTAGAGTAGTGTAGCATGTTCTCGCTTGCTGAGATACTCCTATCCGCTGCATAGCTTTGTCCTTGTTACTCTTGTTGTTACCTTACCGCAATCCTATATGCTTAGTATAGGATGCTAGTACTTTCATCTGTGGCCCTACATTCTTGTCCGTCTGCCGTGCTATACTATCGGGCCATGATCACTCGGGAGGTGATCACGGGTATATACTATATACTTTATACATGATACATGTGGAGACTAAAGTCGGGTCGGCTGATGGAGCACCCGCGAGTGGATCTTCGAGGCGGAGCGACAGGGCAGGTTGAGACCGCCTAGGAGAGAGGTGGGCCTGGCCCTGTTTGGCGTTCGCGGATACTTAACACGCTTAACGCGATCTTGGTATTTGATCTGAGTTGGCTACTGAGCTTATACGCACTAACCATCTACGCGGGAGTAGTTATGGGTATCCGGCGTCGTGGTATCACCAAGCACTTTGTGACGCCAACGACCGGCGGCGACGCCGGATTGGACTGGAACACCACTAGGCTAGGTCTGCTCGATCACGCGTCGCATAGCGCAGGTGTGCTCGAGGCGATGGGCCCTGACCCTGCGGCGCTTAGGTTTAGACCGGCGTCTTGGCCTCTCTGTTGAGCCTAGGTAGGGCTGCGGACGTGTTGATCTTCCGCGGCGGGCATGACCCAGAAAGTGTGTCCGACCAAATGGGATCAAGCGTCTTTGGGTAAGATGGTGCACCCTGCAGGAAGTTAATCTATTGAATAGCCGTGATCTTGGTAACATGACGACTTGGAGTTGTACCTTGAGCTTATGACAACTAGAACTGGATACTTAATAAAACACACCCTTCCAAGTGCGGATACAACGGTGGTCGCTCTCTCGTGGATATGAGGAGGGATCGCGGGTAGGATTATTGCTATGTGATGTTACTTGGAGGACTTGATTGCCCTCTTCTACTGTTGCAAGGCAGGTGACCGAGCGTAGTCTTCGATAAGACTAGCTATCCCCTCTTATTACGGCATTCGCAGATTCAGTCCACTAATATGTCCCTTTACACATATATCCATGCATATGTAGTGTAGATCATTGCTTGCGAGTACTTTGTATGAGTACTCACGGTTGCATTATTTCCCCCTTTTCCCCCTATCTATACTCGGTTGCTGCAACCAGACGATGGAGCCCAGGAGCCAGACGCCACCGTCGATGACGACTACTACACTGGAGGAGCCTACTACTACGTGCAGCCCGCTGACGACGACCAGGAGTAGTTTAGGAGGATCCCAGGCAGGAGGCCTGCGCCTCTTTCGATCTGTATCCTAGTTTGTGCTAGCCATCTTATGGCAACCTTGTTTAACTTATGTCTAAACTCAGATATTGTTGCTTCCGCTGACTCGTCTATGATCGAGCACTTGTATTCGAGCCCTCGAGGCCCCTGGCTTGTATTATGATGCTTGTATGACTTATTTTATTTGTAGAGTTGTGTTGTGATATCTTCCCGTGAGTCCTTGATCTTGATCGTACACATTTGCGTGCATGATTAGTGTACGATTGAATCGAGGGTGTCACAAGTTGGTATCGAGCCATTGCTGTAGGAATCCCCTTCCACACTCCTTGGTCAAGTCGAGTCTAGACATTGCAAAAACTTTTACTAACTTGGCTGTGTGCCTTACGGGCCCACGCCGCCATCGGGTGGTACTAGGATCTTTTACTCCTCGACCTTTACTCTGGGACTCTGAACTCTCTTCTACTCGGGTTAAACGACTTTACTAACTAACACTAGGATCCGAGACCACATTCACCCCAAAGTTGGATAAAGCCATAGTTGTTTCTTGGAATTGTATTTTGATCAATTTCCACCTTGTCATTTGACTCCTTTGAAGCGTCTTTGTTTTCAGATGGAACCCACGAGGCAGGTAAATGCGCCACACGACGGCCATTGGTGCCTCGGGATCACTGCGGTGCTAGCAGAGATGATGACCTATCTCGGGTTATCGCGGCACCCCGAGTACACCGTCTATGAGGAGTACCGGGACTTTAACCAGAGGCGATGCAGCGCCATCGTCCACCTCTACTCTCGGAGTATGACTCCACTCTTGTCTGCACACCGCACATGGTGTTGGGGTGACTATCGATATGGCGTCCACGATGCTGCTTATGCTGCTCTAACACGTCTTCGTGGGGAGTATCGAGTTGGACACCTCCCCTTCGGGCACATTGCTATCGCGTCGATGTTGGTGAGGAGGTTACTACTGCTGCCTACTCCTTTGTCACCGAGAGCCCTTCTACCATCGAACTTTGTTACGCATGTCGATGGGCTGGATCGAGCTAACCGAGCTCTTCGCCACGAGTTGTACATCACCCGTCGGCACCTTTACGTGCTCGACGCCTCTGCACCCCTTTGTCCGATCAGAGAGCTGCGCGTTCTGCTATCTACCCAGCCGGGACCGTGATGCCCCGGGGTGTCGGTTGGCGGACGTGGGAGGCTACTCTCCGCACTTGGTCCTCTTCGCCACTTGGTCATCGGGTTCAGCACGAGTATCCGCGGCCCCAGTCAGCGGCGTGGAGGACTATCCGCTGCCACACCACCAACTTTCAAAGCTACTGACTACCTCCGCGATGCCGCGTGGGACTGATGTAGGCCTGCTTGTTAGTGTTAGATGCATTCGCCATGAGCTGCGTGCCGCCTATGATGTCTTAGTCTATGTCTTGAACTCGTGTGCGAACTCTATGCATGATCCCTTTTGTAAGATATGCCGACTACTATGTAGTTTCTATCGTGCTGCTTTCATTATGCATGTTTCATCATGAATGATTCTTGTCCTTTGCATAATTTCTCAAATCTTGAACTACCTGTTATATAATAGCGGGATGGTTAGACCAGCTGGTCGTGGTCGTGGTGGCAACTTCCCACCACCGCTTTGAGTACATGGCTGGTATGATCCAACAACTTGAGATGAATCGCCAGTTCATGGAGAACATGATGGCTCGGTTTCCTCGCCCCAATATGAACCAAAGAGCCAAACACAACAACTCTGCAGGATTTCATACGCCCGAACCCAGTGTGTATTGCAGCTCAACCCAGCCATTTGGATCTTGATGGCGCTCCGTGACATCACCTATGAGATGGAGTCTGCTGATGTAGCCCCCGCCAGCTATGTCACTTTTGCTTCCTTCTTCTGAAGGGACCCGCAGCTCAATGGTGGGATAGCCACAGGCGTACTCTGCCATTGGAACACTCATATCCTGGCGGACTTCCAAGCTGCCTTTCGTGCCGCTTCATCCCTCAAGGGTCATGGACGGAAGAAGCGTGAGTTCGCAACCTCACCCAAGGCAACAAGACTGTTGAAGCTTATCGTGAGAGTTCTGGACTTGTCTCGCTATCTTTGAAGAGGATATTGCAAGCGATGCACGCAGACAAGAGAAGTTCCGTGACGGCCTTCAAGGCGACATCAAGCTCGCACTTCTAGTGCACGACTTTGCTGATTTCGCCACCTTGGTGAACAAGGCTATCAATGTCGAAACTGGTGCAGGAATACAGAGCTCTAACAGCATAACCGTGACACGGGCTCATCTTGGCCCGTCCTCGCAGAAGCGCAAGATATGGATTCCCAACAGCATGTACCGGCCGAATGCACTGCTCCAAGGGCGAGCTATGCGCACCTCGCCCGCCTACTTCAACTAAGCAGCCAAAGCTTCCAGCTCCACCACCCCAAGCTCTGTTCCCCTCCCAACAATGGCTTGTGCTTGGTGTGGACAACGAGGCACCGTGCTAGAGAATGCAACGAACCGAGAATCATTTGGCCCTTCCGTGACGGCCGTGGAAACACCCAGCCCCGCAACAACACCGCCAAGCCTTATGGTCGAGTTCAGGCCAACCACGTTGATCCGAGCGAAGCTCAAGACCACACCTGCTCATTGTGATGGGTACACTCCTAGTAAATTCAGTACTGCATCTGTTTTATTCGATTCAGAGCATCGCATTCATTCATGTCGAAGACTTTGCATACAAGCACGACGTTAAGTGTGAGGAGATGAACTCTTGGTAGTGGTAAAACCCCTTGGGACAATGTCAAACCTCCATGGTTGGCGTCGGCGTCCCGTGGAAATCGAAGGGCTGGAATTCTATGCCTCACCCATTATCCTCAAGGCGTCTAACATCGACCTCATTTTGGGGATGGATTGGTTGAAAGCGCATCTTTGCGTCAATCGTTTGCGCCACTAAGACCGTCCATCTGCTACACCCTTCGATGAAATAATAAGCTACAATGCTAAATCGGTTCGGGATGCCGAGGCAAGGCTCTATGCATTGAATGCATTGAACGCCGCACCCCTCGAGGGCATTGAAAACATTCCTGTCGTTAGCGATTTCCAAGACGTCTTTCCTGAAGAACTTCCAGGGATTCCCCCTGCTAGGGCTGTTGAATTCGTCATCGACTTGAAACCAGGCACCACTCCTATAGCCAAGCGACCCTACAAGATGCCGCCGCTTGAACTCCTTGAGCTCAAGGAGGAAATCGACAAATCTCTTCAAAGTGGTTTCATTCGCCCGAGTTGCTCTCCTTGGGGAGCACCTTTTCTTTTTGTCAAGAAGAAGGATGGGACAAACCGATTGGTCCAAGACTACCGCCCCATAAATCAAGCTACCATTCAGAATAAGTATCCTCTTCCTCGGATCAATGATCTTTATGATCAACTGGCTGGTTCGTCAGTGTTCTCGAAACTCAACTTGAGGTTGGGTTACCACCAGATCCGTGTTCGTGAGGAGGATATCCCCAAGACCGCATTCGTGACTCGTTATGGTTCATACGAGTACACCGTCATGTCCTTCGGCTTAACCAATGCTCCAGCCACCTTCTCTCGCCTGATGAACTATATATTCATGGATTACCTCGACAAGTTCGTCGTGGTTTATCTGGATGATATCCGATATTTTCCAAGAATGAAGAAGAACATCTGAACATCTTCGTCTTGTTTGGAAAAGCTACGAGAGCATCAACTATATGCCAAGTTCTCCAAGTGTGAATTCGGCTTCCGAAGTAACCTATCTTGGACATGTCATCTCTAAGGATGGTATTGCCGTCAACCCCGAAAGAGTTCAGGCTATTCTCGATTGGACTCCTCGAAGAGCGTTAAGCAAGTCGAAGTTTTCTCGGTCTCGCCACTATTGCCGTCGATTCGCCGAGAACTTCTCCAAGATTGCCGAGCCTCGACTAACTTGTTGCATAAAGGCGTCAAATTCCAATGGATGATAAATGTCGGGAAAGTTTCCGAGCACTCAAAGACAAGTTGACTTCGCCCGATGCTAGCTCCTCCCGATACTAAGAAGGACTTCGTCATTTATCGCGACGCTTCTCGTCAAGGATTAGGCGGTGTCCTAATGCAAGAGCGCAAAGTGGTTGCTTATGCCTCTCGACAATTGCGCCCTCACGAAGAGAACTACCCAGTTCACGACCTCGAGCTTCTTGCTGTCATTCATGCGCTAAAATAGTGGCGACATTACCTTCTCGGTAATCGTTGCGAGATCTTCACCGACCACCAAAGTCTGAAGTATCATTTACTCGAGCAGACCTGAACCTCCGTCGGCAGAGATGGATGGAGAGCTATTGCAGACTTTGATTTGGGTATTTCCTATCGCCGAGCAAGGCTAATGTAATGGCTGATGCCTTGAGCCGCAAGTCTTCTTGCAACCACCTTGAGTTCACAAAGTTCAGCCCCACTTGTTGAAGAATTGAAAGCTGAACCTCCATATTGTTCCTCCGGTGCACTCGCCCCCCCTCCGAGTCCGCAAGATGAATCTCCGTGTGGTTTCCTGGGTTCCCTCTATACCCTAGCTGTTGAACCCGATCTCGTGGGCACCATAAAGACAATGCAGGGATTTGACTCTGAAGTCTACAAGATTAAGCGCGACCTCAAAGAAGGAAATCCCTCATTCTTCACTATTGCTGATGATGGCGCCTTGTACTTCAAAGGCCGCCTAGTGGTGCCGTGTAAGAAGGAAAACCTGAATATGACTCAGAAGGTTATGAAAGAAGCTCATGATACGCCTCTATGTATCCATCCTGGTAGTACGAAGATGTATCAAGACATTCGCCGAGATTACGTGGTCTAATATGAAGCAGGACATTGCTCGCTATGTTCTTTGAATGTGGCGTTTGCCGTCGTATCAAAGCGTAACATCAAAGGCCTCTTTGGAACTCTGCAACCTATCTCTATTCCGGAATGGAAATGGGACCATGTTGAAATGGACTTCGTCCTTTGGATTTCCCAAATCGCAGAAAGGTAATGATGCTATTCTTGTCGTCATTGACGGCTTTCTAAAGTTGCTCATTTTCCGGCGGTCAAAGAAACCATCACGCTAGTCACTTGCAACTCTCTATATGTCGAATTGTTTCACTTCACGGTATTCCACTGGTTATCGATTCGGACCGTGGCAGCTTATTCACTTCAAGATTACGGGCAAGTTTTCAAGAAGCTATGGGTACTCATTTATCTTTCGAGATGCGTTTCATCCATGATCACAAGGGCAAGTTGAGCGTGTCAACAAAGTTCTCAAGACATGCTTGAGCTTGTGTTATTTCCTTCCGCAAGAAGTGGGAGGAATCTCTCTCGTATCTGAGTTCTCTTATAATAATAGCTATCAAGCTAGTCGAAGATGGCCCCTTGAAGTGTTATATGGACGAAAGTGCGAACCCCTACGAACTGGTCGAAAGCGGGAGCGTCCACTCTTGGTCCGGATATTATCAACATGCGAAGAACAAGTCCGCATTATTCGCGAGAATCTCAAGACTGCTCGACCACGTCAAAAGAGTAATTATGACCGTCATCACAAAGACATGGTCTATCAACCTGGCGAAAAGGCCTATCTTCGCGTTACACCAATGAAGGGTGCTCACCGCTTCGGGTTCAAGGGCAAGCTAGCTCCTCGCTATATTGGCCCATTCACTATACGGAAAGGCGTGGAAAAGTGGCATATCAAGCTGGAGCTTCCGTCGAACCTTTCACGGAGTTCACGATGTGTTCCACGTGTCACAACTCCGACGCTGCTTCAAGGACCCAATCCGAGCGATGGACCATGAAGTGCTCGAATTGCAACAGACCTCTCCTATAAAGAGCATCCGGTCCGCATTCTCGACCAAGCTGAGCGCCGCACACGTCGAAGGCGATCAAGTTCCTCAAAGTCCGATGGTCAAATCACTCACGAAGGCGAAGCCACACGGGAACGCGAGGACCGTCTTCGTGATGAATACCCCGCACTCTTCCCTTCTACCTCCTAAATCTCGGGACGAGATTTCTTGTAGTGGAGGAGATTTGTAACACCCGGATAATCATGCTACAGTAATCTCACGTGATGGTACCACGTCACCTCTGTCACCGTAGTTAACCACGGGTTAGATCGAAACAGTTTCGAAATTAAAATTCAAAATTATAATGACAATAAAAGTTTTCAAAAATTAAAAAAAAATGTTGGGGGGTTGTCAAATATTACAAAGATAATTATGGTGGGGTGCACACATTTTTGTAAAGTGTCTGGGTATTTTAAATAAATTAAAACAGAAAAGGAAAAATAAGAAAAGAAAAATAAAACAAAGGCGAGGGAAACCCCCCCCCCCTGGCCAAACTGGGCCAAGCCCACCTGGCCCAGCCGGCCAGCCCCTGGCCCGGCCCACCCCCTCACTCCCATAACCCCCCCCGGTCGGTGGAAACCCTAGCCGCCCCCCCACTCCACCCGATCCCCTTCTCCTCCCTCCCGCGCCGATCTGGATCGGGACCCGCCCGATCCCGTCGCCCCCGACACCGGCGACCCACCGCCCCGTCCTCACCTCCTCCCCTCCTCCCCGACCGGCCGCGCAGGGCGCCCGACCCCCCCTCGTCGCCTCGGGTCCGTCCCCGACTCCCACCCCACCTCGCCGGATCCGCATCGACGGACGGCCGCCGCCTCGACCTCCTCCCCGCCGGACGCCCCCGACCGCCCCCGAGCCCGCTTCCGAGACCCCACGCCCCCCCCCGTGAGCTCTTCCCTCCCCTGCCCGCTCTGAGCCGAGGGGTCGACCCAGCCTTTCGGTCGCCATGGCCGGAGCTCGCTCCGGCGCCGCGCTCGTCGCGCTCCGGCTCGCGCCGGCTCACCGCGCCCCACGTACCCCCCTCCCCTCGCGCCTCCTCCGCTCGGTCGAGGCCCCCCTCCTCTCCCCCCTCGTTCCCCTCCGTACCCGAGCGCCCCCGTCGCGGATCTCGTCGCCGGCGCCCTTCCGGTGACCAAATGGTCACGGGGCCGAGCCCCTTGTGCTCAGCGCGTCGCGCAGCCCCCCTGGCCTTTCCGTTAGCCTCGTAGCGCGATCCCGACGCGGTCCCGAATCCCACCGCCGCCTCCGCCGCTCGCCGGCGTCGTTTTCGGCCAAGTCCGGCCGTGCCTCTGCCACCGTTGGACGCGGCATCCTCTCCATGTTCGAACGCACCGCCATGCCATTTTGGCCATTGGATGGCGAATCCCGCGAGGTCGGCGCCCTCGCTGAACGCTCCCGGAGCTCCCCAACGCCGGCCGCCGGCGTGGCCGACACTGGGCCACCACAGGTCAGCGACCGTGGGCCCTAGGGGCCGGTCGACTGTTGACCGGTCGGCTTCTTTTTGGCCGATCGACTGCCATGCCACTGACCGCAGGGCCCCCCCCAGAACGTTAAAAATAAATAATAATAATAAATAAAATAAATAAAATGAATAAATGAAAATAAAAATGCTAATTAATTAATTATTTAACTAAGTTAATTAACGTAATTAATCATGTTTAATTAACCTAATTAATCATTAATTAAACTAACTAGGTAATTAGTTAACAGTCACCGATTTAACAGGACCCACATGTCAGTTGACCAAGTCAACCTCTGTTGATCGCCGACGTCGGCATGACATCATCTTGACGTCATAATTCCATTTTTGAATTAATTAATTAATTAATTAAATTCGAAATTAATAAAATCTTTAGAAAATCATATCTTTTAATCCGTAACTTCGGTTAAAATATTTTCAACATGAAAGTTACTCGAGCAGCGAGGCGAATCCGGATCGCGATCCGTTAAATCGCCACACACCTCTAACCTATCGAACCCGCAACTTTCCTCCGCCTCCTGCTGAAAACCTAAACGCAGGAATACTTTCCGGATGTTTCCCCATAACCAGTACCACCTCTTACCACGTTAGGGCACGCCTAGCATCGCTACTTGTCATGTCATGCATCGATATGCATCATTTACTTGGTATTCATTGTTTCTTCCCCTCTTCTCTCCGGTAGACTACGAGACCGACGCTGCTGCTGCCTGGTTCGACTACGGTGTTGACGACCCTCTCTCTTGCCCGAGCAACCAGGCAAGCCCCCTTGATCACCAGATATAGCCTACTCTTCTCTATCTGCTTGCATTAGAGTAGTGTAGCATATTCCGCTTTCAGATACTCCTATACCGCTTTGCATAGCTTTGTCCTTGTTACTCTTTGTTGTTACCTTACGCAATCCTATATGCTTAGTATAGGATGCTACTACTTTCATCTGTGGCCCTACATTCTTGTCCGTCTGCCGTGCTATACTATCGGGCCATGATCACTCGGGAGGTGATCACGGGTATATACTATATACTTTATACATGATACATGTGGAGACTAAAGTCGGGTCGGCTGATGGAGCACCCGCGAGTGGATCTTCGAGGCGGAGCGACAGGGCAGGTTGAGACCGCCTAGGAGAGAGGTGGGCCTGGCCCTGTTTGGTGTTCGCGGATACTTAACACGCTTAACGCGATCTTGGTATTTGATCTGAGTTGGCTACGAGCTTATACGCACTAACCATCTACGCGGGAGTAGTTATGAGTATCCCGGCGTCGTGGTATCAGCCGAAGCACTTCGTGACGCCAGCGACTGAGCGGCGCGCGCCGGATTGGACTGGAACACCACTAGGCTAGGTCTGCTCCGGCGCGACGCATAGCGTGCATGTGTGCTCAGGCGATGGGCCCGGACCCTGGCGCTTAGGTTTAGACGGCGTCTTGGCCTCTCTGTTGAGCCTAGGTAGGGCTGCGATGTGTTGATCTTCGCGGCGGGCATGACCGAGAAAGTGTGTCCGGCCAAATGGGATCAAGCGTCTTTGGGTAAGATGGTGCACCCCGCAGGAAGTTAATCTATTGAATAGTCGTGATCTTGATAACAGGGCGACTTGGAGTTGTACCTTGAGCTTATGACAACTAGAACCGGATACTTAATAAAACACACCCTTCCAAGTGCCGATACAACGGTGGTCGCTCTCTCGGGGATATGAGGAGGGATCGCGGGTAGGATTATTGCTATGTGATGTTACTTGGAGGACTTCAGATTGCCCTCTTCTACTGTTGCAAGACGGTGACCGAAGCGTAGTCTTCGATAAGACTAGCTATCCCCTCTTATTCGGCATTCTGCAGATTCGGTCCACCGATATGGCCCTTTACACATATATCCATGCATATGTAGTGTAGATCCTTGCTTGCAGTACTTTGGATGAGTACTCACGGTTGCATTATTTCCCCTTTTCCCCTATCTATACTCGGTTGCTGCAGCAGACGATGGAGCCAGGGCGAGGCGCCACCGTCGATGGCGACTACTACTTTGGAGGAGCCTACTACTACGTGCAGCCCGGCGGCGGCGACCGGGGAGTAGTTTAGGAGGATCCCAGGCAGGAGGCCTGCGCCTCTTCGATCTCAGATCCTAGTTTGTGCTAGCCATCTTATGGCAACCTTGTTTAACTTATGTCTAAACTCAGATATTGTTGCTTCCGCTGACTCGTCTATGATCGAGCACTTGTATTCGAGCCCTCGAGGCCCCTGGCTTGTATTATGATGCTTGTATGACTTATTTTATTTGTAGAGTTGTGTTGTGATATCTTCCCGTGAGTCCTTGATCTTGATCGTACACATTTGCGTGCATGATTAGTGTACGATTGAATCGAGGGCGTCACAACGCGGGTCGACGTCGACTTCCCAGCTCCTCAAGTCATGTACCTCCATCATGGGCGGAAGACGTTCGCTCGCATCCACAGCCTGACGGCGGGGCTCGTCCTCTACTTAAAATTAATGGAGGACGGCCTACTCTCTGTCAAGGTCTTCGCAGAGTTCGGGACTCGCCTGAAGTGCTGCGTGGAGAGCTCCTCCGATGGAGATTCCGACGATGGAAGCTCTTCCTCAAGCGAAATTGATGAGGAGGACAGCGGGGTAGATAGCGGGGACGAGTCCGACTAGGCGTCGGACGCCCCGCGCCTGGGCAGGTGCGACAGCAGCAGCGTCTGCACCTGGCCGCTCCTTCGGCAGAGGTTTGCCGGGGGCGGGGCCAGCTCCTTGAACTTCTCGGGGCCGTCCCCTTGGGCGACTGGCGTCGGGGGGCAGCAGAAGAGGAAGAGGGCGGGCGGCAAGGCCTTCAACTCGGAGTACCCGGGCACCGACGCCTTCATCGCGTATTGCCGGTCCTGCCTCCTCGTCTTCCAGCTCCTTTCCCGGCACCGTCATCACCGGCCCGCCCGTGGGCGGCCACCGAGGTGTTCTCTTGGTGTTTTCTGCTGCTCGTAGCTCGCCTAGGTGCCCCTTTTGCCCTTTCGCCTCCTTGACCTGCCTCCTAAGGAGAGGGACAAGAAAGGGATTACGGGCATCTTATCTCTTTTTTAGTTTGTAAGCCTGCAGGCCTTTGTTAAATTTAAAACTTGTAATCCCCTTGCTCATGTTTTTCATCTCGCATTTAACTGCACTGATGGGATGTTTTTCATGAAAAAGGGATGCTTGCCTGGTTTTTCGTTCGCGGGTAAATCCCGCGACAAGGAGCGAATCCTTGTTATTGTTTAAGATAAACGTTTTTCTCCCGATAACAGGCCTTGCCGCCCCCCCACTCCACTCGACCGTTCTCGTGCTCTTGGCGGAGGCAGGGATGAAGTGGGCTTCAGGCTCCTCGTCCCACCTCCTTGCCGCCGCGGCTACAACCAAATCCGGACCTAGGAAATAATCCTTAGGTATAGGAAAAAGGGGAGCACGACAACCTAGAGATAAAAACGAGGTTTCACATACCCCAGTCCGGTTCCGAAATGCATGACAGAGGATAAAAGACTTATCTGGATCTGCAGCTCCTGGCAATCTCATCTTGCCGCGGTTGGATCCTTGTGCTTGCAGCCCCCGGCAACTCTGGTTTGCCGGGGTCGGGGCGCCGATCCATTTCCTTCTTTTCGAGTAGCTCAGCAGAAGTGCTCATGTGCCCTGTGAACCAAAGGAGGACAGAAAAGGAACAGATAGACACGCACTCGACCTCTAGGCTAGGGGTTAGTGGCCGCTAAGCACTATCAACCCTAACCAAGGAAGAGACTCGACCTAGCATGCATGCTATAACTTAGGGCGCCAACGCTTCATTTATTTATGCTCAGGGTCTGCGCCTGGCTCTGTACGAAGGGTCACATGCCTTGCCGGGAGGCCCGGCAAGCCGCGCCTTATGGGTAAAACTTGCGAAGATGCTCGATGTTCGAGGAGTTGCTCACTGGGACGACATCTTCGGTCTCCAGGCGGACTGCGCCAGGCCACGGTGACTCAGATACCCGATAAGGGCCTTCCCACTTCGGCATCAACTTGTTGGAATTCTTGGCCAACTGAACGCGCCGAAGAACAAGGTCGCCTTCCTCAAAGCTTCGTGCATGAACCTTGCGGCTATGGTAGCGGCGCAAGGCTTGCTGGTAGCGTGCCGCTCTCACAGCCGCCCAAAGACGATATTCCTCAAGGAGCGTCGCGTCATCTTGGCGCAATGGCTCTTGCTCAAGCTCATCATAAGCGAGCACTCGAGGTGACCCATATATGAGTTCCGTGGGGAGAACTGCTTCTGCCCCATATACCAGGGCAAAAGGTGTCTGGCCGGTGGCTCGATTTGGCGTTGTCCTGATCCAGCAAAGAACCGCCGGCAACTCATCAATCTAGCGCCTTCCACTCTTGTGCAGCTTGTCAAAGGTCTTCGTTCTCAGGCCTCGCAAACACTTCAGCATTTGCCCTCTCCGCTTGGCCGTTGCTCCATGGATGTGCCACGGAAGCAAAACAGACCTTACTGCCGAGGTCTTGGATGTACTACATGAAGGTGTGGCTTGTGAACTGCGTGTCATTGTCGGTGATGACCCTGTTTGGCACACCAAAATGGTAGACCAGTCCTTTGAAGAACTTGACGGCTGACTGAGCAGTCACCTTCCTCACTGCTTCCACTTTCGGCCACTTTGTGAACTTGTCGATTGCAACGTACAAGTACTCAAAGCCCCCGACAGCGCGGGGGAAAGGGCCCAGTATATCGAGCCCCCAGACCGAGAATAGCCAGGAGAGAGGGATTGTTTGAAGGGTTTGAGCTGGCTGATGAAGCTTCTTTGAATGGAACTGGCACGCTTCACACTTGGTTACTAGTGCCGTCGCATCCTGGAGGGCGGTGGGCCAGAAGAAACCTTGCCGGAACGCCTTCCCGGCAAGGGCCCTTGACCCTATGTGGGAGCCACATATGCCTCCATGTATCTCCGCCAACAGCTCCAGTCCTTCCTCCCGGGGGATGCATTTGAGTTTCACACTGTTTGGCCTCCTCCGGTACAGGACGTCATCGACGAACTGGTATAGGGCGGACCGACGTGCTACTTTCTCTGCTTCTTTCTGCTTCTCAGGAATCTCCCCTGTTTGGAGGAAGTGGACGGTATACCGCGCCCATGCCGGAGCCTGGGGCTCGACGGCAAGGACCAAAGGCATTTCTTCCACCATCGGAGCGGCTGTCTCTACAGCCAGGGCTTGACGCCCTGTCGGAGTCAGTTGCTCTTGGGCAGGCTCAGCGTCCGCGGCAGCACCCTTGCCGGCAGCCCCAGGGGGCTTGGTAGGAAAGTACTTGCCGGGACCTGATTTCCTCTGCTTGTTCTGCCCCACTGATGGTTCGACAGATGGTTGAGTTAGTCAGAGCAAAAAGGTACCTGGTTCCACAGGTAGCTTGAATGCGGCACGCTTTGACAGGTAATCGGCGATGTCGTTCTCCGCTCGGGGGACGTGCTCCGCCTGGATATCGTCGAAGCGTTCCTCCAGCTTCCTCACCTCATCTACGTAAGCTTCCATCAATGGGCTTAGATAATCCTTGTTGACCTGCCTGACAACGAGCTGCGAGTCACCCCTGACGATGAGCTTCTTAACCCCGAGGTCTGCCGCGATCCTGAGACCGGCAAGCAATCCCTCGTACTCGGCAGTGTTGTTGGTGGACATCTCCCTGGGGAAGTGCATCTGAATCACGTACTTGAGGTGTTCTCCTGTGGGTGCGACGAGTAGCATGTCGGCACCGGCGCCTTGCAGCGAGAAAGCCCCATCAAAGTACATGATCCAGCCGTGGTCTGCTTCCTTGCCGGGGAGAGTGGTCTCCTGGGTTTCTTAGTCAGGCGTTGAGGTCCATTCTGCGATGAACTCCGCCAAGACTCTGCTCTGAATTGTCGAGGTACTTTCAAACTTTTAAACCGAAGCTTGACAGCTCCAAGGCCCATTCCACAATCCTTTCGGTTGTGTCCGGGTTGTGCAGTATCCGTTGCAACGGGAGGCGGGTGACGACAGTGATCTCGTGGGCCTGGAAGTAGTGACGCAGCTTCCTCGGGGCCATAAGGAGGCCGAAGAGCAATTTTTGCACGCTAGAATACCTCGACCTAACCCCCTGCAAGAGGGAGCTGACAAAGTAAACCGGGTGCTGCATCATCTTCTTCTTTGGCACCACTTCACTCGACTGCGCGGGCATTGCCTTGGTGGCACCAGACTCTGCCGGGGGCCGCGTCTTGTCGGCACCAGGCCCTACCGGGGGAATCTTTGGCTTGCCATCCGCTGGTTCTGCCGCCATTGATGCCTCCTCGTTGACCTCCCTCTGTGCCACCAGTGCGGCGCTGACCACTTGATTCTTTGCCGCCAGATACAGCAGCAACGGCTCTTGTGGTTTAGGCGCAACCAGTATTGGCGTGGAGGAAAGGTATTTCTTCAGATCCTGCAGTGCTGCCTCGGCTTCTGGGGTCCACTCTATTGGGCCTGCCTTCTTCAAGATTTTGAAGAAGGAAGGCGCGCTTCGACGGACTTGGAGATGAATCGGCTCATGGCGGCAACGCAGCCGGTGAGCCGACGCACATCCTTGATCCGCTTGGGCGCCTCGATCTGCTCAATAGCCTTGATCTTCTCTGGGTTTGCCTCGATCCCGCACTGCGACACAAAGAACCTGAGAAGCTTGCCGGACGGAACGCAAAAGACGCACTTCTCAGGGTTCAGCTTGAGGTTGATCTTGCGCAGGTTAGCAAATGTCTCTTCCAGATCTTGCACAAGAGTTGGCCCATCCTTGGTTTTGACCACTATGTCATCCATGTAGGCCTCCATATTTCTATGGAGCTAAGGTTCAAAACCAATTTGGACTGCTCTTGCAAACGTTGAGCCAGCACTCTTCAGCCCGAAAGGCATCCGTAAAAAGCAATACGTACCACATGGGGTGATGAATGTTGTCTTCTCTTCATCCTCTCTTGTCATGAAGATTTGGTGGTAGCCCGAGTAGGCGTCGAGGAATGATAACAGATCACACCCGGCTGTGGAGTCAATAATCTGGTCGATGCGCGGCAACGAGAAGGGCTCCTTAGGACAAGCCTTATTAATATCTGTGTAATCAATACACAGCCTCCACTTCCCATTCGCCTTGCGCACCACTACCGGATTGGCCAACCACGTCGGGTGGAGCACTGATACGTCTCCGACGTATCTATAATTTTTGATTGCTCCATGCTATATTATCTATTGTTTTGTACTATATTGGGCTTTATTTTCCACTTTTATATTACTTTTGGGACTAACCTATTAACCGGAGGCCCAGCCCAGAATTGCTGATTTTTACCTATTTCAGTGTTTCGAAGAAATGGAATATCAAACGGAGTCCAAACGGAATGAAACCTTCGGGAACGTGATTTTCTCATCAGATAAGACCCAGGAGACTTGGACCCTCCGTCAAGAAAGCCACGAGGCGGCCACGAGGGTGGAGGGCGCCCCCCCTAGGGCGTGCCCCTGCCTCGTGGGCCCCTCGGAGCTCCACCGACGTACTTCTTCCTCCTATATATACCTACGTACCCCCAACAGATCAGATATGGAGCCAAAAACCTAATTCCACCGCCGCAACTTTCTGTATCCACGAGATCCCATCTTGGGGCCTGTTCCGGAGTTCCGCCAGAAGGGGATTCCACCATGGAGGGCTTCTACATCAACATCATAGCCTCTCCGATGAAGTGTGAGTAGTTTACCTCAGACCTTCGGGTCCATAGTTAGTAGCTAGATGGTTTCTTCTCTCTTTTTGGATCTCAATACAATGTTCTCCCCCTCTCTCGTGGAGATCTATTCCATGTAATCTTCTTTTTGCGGTGTGTTTGTTGAGACCGATGAATTGTGGGTTTATGATCAAGATTACCTATGAGTAATATTTGAATCTTCTCTGAATTCTTTTATGTATGATTGAGTTACCTTTGCTAGTCTCTTCGAATTATCCGTTTGGTTTGGCCAACTAGATTGGTAGTTCTTGCAGTGGGACAAGTGCTTAGCTTTGGGTTCAATCTTGCGGTGTCCTTTCCTAGTGACAGTAGGGGCAGCAAGGCACGTATTGTATTGTTGCCATCGAGGATAACAAGATGGGGTATTTATCATATTGCATGAATTTATTCCTCTACATCATGTCATCTTTCTTAAGGCGTTACTCTGTTTTCATTAACTTAATACTCTAGATGCATGCTGGATAGCGATCGATGAGTGGAGTAATAGTAGTAGATGCAGGCAGGAGTCGGTCTACTTGTCTCGGACGTGATGCCTATATACATGATCATGCCTAGATACTCTCATAACTATGCTCAATTCATCAATTGCTCAACAAGAATTGCTCACCCACCGTAAAATACCTATGCTCTTGAGAGAAGCCACTAGTGAAATCTATGGCCCCCGGGTCTATTTTCATCATATTAATCTTCCTATGCTTTATTATTGCTTTGCTCTTTACTTTGCCTTTTTATTTTACTTTGCATCTTTATACCAAAAATACCAAAAATATTATCTATCATCTCTATCAGATCTCACTCTCGTAAGTGACCGTGAAGGGATTGCCAACCCCTATTCGTGTTGTTTGCGAGGAGCTATTTGTTTTGTGTAGGTACGAGGGACTTGCGCGTGGCCTCCTACTGGATTGATACCTTGGTTCTCAAAAACCGAGGGAAATACTTACGCTACTCTGCTGCATCATCCTCTCCTCTTAGGGGAAAACCAACGCAAGCTCGAGACGTAGCACGAAGGATTTCTGGCGCTGTTACCGGGGACTCTACGCAAAAGTCAGCATACCAAGTACCCATCACAAAACACTTATCTCCCGCATTACATTATTTGCCATTTGCCTCTCATTTTCCTCTCCCCCACTTCACCCTTGCCGTTTTATTCGCCCTTCCTCCGTTCAATCTTGTGTTACCATGTGCCTTCTTTTTGCTTGCATCTTTTCTTGCTAAAACTTTATGGATCCTCATCCACTTTCTAATCTCTTTAAGATATCCAATTATTATGAACCAATTCCTAGTGATTTGGATGCACTAGATTATCTTTATAAGCTTTTGCCTGGAATCCGTAAATCTGAAAATTGTGATGAAGCGCTTCACGATAGATCTTTGAATAAAAAGCATGATTGCAATGATTTTATTATAAATTCTTTTGATGTCAATTGTGCTAATAAGATGCAAAACCCTAAGCTTGGGGATGCTAGTTTTGCTATGTCTACTACTTGTTGCAATGATCATGATTGGGGTGATTCTTCTTATGATCTTGAAAATTTATTTAAGCCCCATGATGAATATGAGATTAATAATATTGTTTGCAATAATATTGAAAGTGGGTTCGGAAGAGTGTCAACTTTAGATCCCACATATTTGGATAATGTTCAATCTTATGAAGTTTTTGATAAAAGTGGCTTTGGAAAGGTCATGACTTTAGTTAATGATAATCCCACTATTTTGGAAGAGTGTCAACTTTGCATGCATGTGGATCATGTTGAGAATATGCTTTGTGATATCTATTTTGTTGAATTTGCTTATGATCCCACATGTAATTATTATGAGAGAGGAAAATATGGTTATAGAAATTTTCATGTTACTAAATTACCTCTCGTTATGTTGAGATTGCTACTGTTCTTTTCCGCTTCCTTGCATATGCTAGTTTTTGCTTGCTATGATAATTTGTTTTTCTATAAGATGCCTATGCATAGGAAGTATGTTAGACTTAGATGTGGTTGTCACATGTTTTATGATGCTTTCTTTGTGCTTCAATTCTTGTCTTTTATGTGAGCATCATTGAAATCTCAATGCCTAGGTAAAAAGGCTTTAAAGAAAAGCGCTTGTTGGGAGACAACCCAATATATTTCCTTTCTGTCGTTGAATAAATAATCCATCTACCTTCTGTTTGTATGTGGTTTTATGTTTTAATTAGTGTTTGTGCCAAGTTAAACCTATAGGGTCTTCTTGGATAATAGTTATTTGATCTTGCTGTAATTTCCAGAAACTTTCAGTTCACGAAAACAATTGTTAAAAATCACCAGAACGTGATAAAATAGTGATTCCAATTGCTTCTGATCAATAAACAAATTGCCTAGGTTTTCCTATTTTGGCCGAATTTATGGAGTTCCATAAGTTTGCGTTAGTTACAGATTACTACAGACTGTTCTGTTTTTGACAGATTCTGTTTTTCGTGTGTTGTTTGCTTATTTTGATGAATCTATGGCTAGTAAAATAGTTTATGATCCATAAAGAAGTTGGAATACAGTAGGTTTAACACCAATATAAATAAAGAATGAGTTCATTACAGTACCTTGAAGTGGTCTTTTGTTTTCTTTCGCTAACGGAGCTTACGAGATTTCTGTTGAGTTTTGTGTTGTGAAGTTTTCAAGTTTTGGGTGAATTTTTTTTGATGGATTATGGAACAAGGAGTGGCAAGAGCCTAAGCTTGGGGATGCCCATGGCACCCCCAAGATAATCCAAGTACACCAAAAAGTCGAAGCTTGGGGATGCCCCGGAAGGCATCCCCTCTTTCGTCCACTTCCATCGGTAACTTTACTTGGAGCTATATTTTTATTCACCACATGATATGTGCTTTGCTTGGAGCGTCTTGTATTATTTGCGTCTTTTTTTGTTAGTTTACCACAATCATCCTTTCTGTACACACATTTTGAGAGAGCCATACATGAATTGGAATTTGTTAGAATACTCTATGTGCTTCACTTATATCTTTTGAGCTTGATAGTTTTGCTCTATGTGCTTCACTTATATCTTTTGAGCTTTATAGTTTTGCTCTAGTACTTCACTTATATATTTTAGAGCATGATGGTGGTTTGTTTTAAAGAAACTATTGATCTCTCATGCTTCACTTAGATTATTTTGAGAGTCTTAAATAGCATGGTAATTTGCTTAATAATAATATGCTTGGTATTCAAGATTTGTAAGACTTTCTTTTGAGTGTGTTGAATTCTAAGAAAAGCTTGATGCTTGATAACTGTTTTGAGGTACGGAGGTGGTAATATTAGAGTCGTGCTAGTTGAGTAGTTGTGAATTTGAGAAATACTTGTGTTAAAGTTTGTGATTCCCGTAGCATGCACGTATGGTGAACCGTTATGTGATGAAGTTGGAGCATGATTTATTTATTGATTGTCTTCCTTATGAGTGGCGGTCGGGGACGAGCGATGGTCTTTTCCTACCAATCTATCCCCCTAGGAGCATGCGCGTAATACTTTGCTTTGATAACTTGTAGATTTTTGCAATAAGTATATGAGTTCTTTATGACTAATGTTGAGTCCATGGATTATACGCATTTTTCTCACCCTTCCACCATTTCTAGCCTCTCTAATACCGCACACTTTTCGCCGGTATCATACACCCACCATAAAGCTTCCTCAAAACAGCCACCATACCTACCTATCATGGCATTTCCATAGCCATTCCGAGATATATTTCCATGCAACTTTCCACTTTTCCGTTTATTATGACACGCTCCATCATTGTCATATTGCTTAGCATGATCATTTAGTTGACATCGTATTTGTGGCAAAGCCACCGTTCATAATTCTTTCATACATGTCACTTATGAATAATTGCATATCCCGGTACACAGCCGGAGGCATTCACATAGAGTCATATTTTGTTCTAAGTATCGAGTTGTAATTGTTGAGTTGTAATAAAAATAAAAGTGTGATGAATCATCATTTTTAGAGCATTGTCCCAAGTGAGGAAAGGATGATGGAGAATATGATTCCCCCATAAGTCGGGATGAGACTCCGGACGAAAAATAAAAAAGAAAAAAGAAAAAAAAGAGGCCATGAAAAAAAGAGAAAAGGCCCAAATAAAAAAACAAAAAAAATGAGAGAAAAAGAGAGAAGGGACAATGTTACTATCCTTTTACCACACTTGTGCTTCAAAGTAGCACCATGATCTTTATAATAGAGAGTCTCTCATTTTGTCACTTTCATATACTAGTGGGAATTTTTCATTATAGAACTTGGCTTGTATATTCCAATGATGGGCTTCCTCAAATTGCCCTAGGTCTTCGTGAGCAAGTGAGTTGGATGCACACCCACTTAGTTTCATTTGTTGAGCTTTCATATACTTATAGCTCTAGTGCATCCGTTGCATGGCAATCCCTACTCACTCACATTGATATCTATTGATGGGCATCTTCATAGCCCGTTGATACGCCTAGTTGATGTGAGACTATCTTCGAATGCCTCTACCAGAGGTTATGCGCCTCTTTTTGTCTTCTCCACAACCACCATTCTATTCCACATATAATGCTATATCCATGGCTCACGCTCATGTATTGAGTGAAGATTGAAAAGGTTTTGAGAATGTCAAAAGTATGAAACAATTGCTTGGCTTGTCATCGGGGTTGTGCATGATTTAAATATTTTGTGTGGTGAAGATAGAGCATAGCCAGACTATATGATTTTGTAGGGATAACTTTCTTTGGCCATGTTATTTTGAGAAGACATAATTGCTTTGTTAGTATGCTTGAAGTATTATTATTTTTATGTCAATATGAACTTTTTTTTGAATCTTTCGGATCTGAATATTCATACCACAATTAAGAAGAATTGCATTGAAATTATGCCAAGTAGCACTCCGCATCAAAAATTCTCCTTTTATCATTTACCTACTCGAGGACGAGCAGGAATTAAGCTTGGGGATGCCTGATACGTCTCCAACGTATCTATAATTTTTGATTGCTCCATGCTATATTATCTATTGTTTTGGACTATATTGGGCTTTATTTTCCACTTTTATATTACTTTTGGGACTAACCTATTAACCGGAGGCCCAGCCCAGAATTGCTGTTTTTTGCCTATTTCAGTGTTTCGAAGAAACGGAATATCAAACGGAGTCCAAACGGAATGAAACCTTCAGGAACGTGATTTTCTCATTAGATAAGACCCAGGAGACTTGGACCCTCCGTCAAGAAAGCCACGAGGGTGGAGGGCGCCCCCCTAGGGCGCGCCCCCTGCCTCATGGGCCCCTCAGAGCTCCACCGACGTACTTCTTCCTCCTATATATACCTACGTACCCCCAACAGAACAGATACGGAGCCAAAAACCTAATTCCACCGCCGCAACTTTCTGTATTCACGATATCCCATCTTGGGGCCTGTTCCGGAGCTCCGTCGGAAGGGGATTCCACCACGGAGGGCTTCTACATCAACATCATAGCCTCTCCGATGAAGTGTGAGTAGTTTACCTCAGACCTTTGGGTCCATAGTTAGTAGCTAGATGGCGGCTTCTCTCTTTTTGGATCTCAATACAATGTTCTCCCCCTCTCTCGTGGAGATCTATTCGATGTAATCTTCTTTTTGCGGTGTGTTTGTTGAGACCGATGAATTGTGGATTTATGATCAAGATTATCTATGAGTAATATTTGAATCTTCTCTGAATTCTTTTATGTATGATTGAGTTATCTTTGCAAGTCTCTTCGAATTATCCGTTTGGTTTGGCCAACTAGATTGGTAGTTCTTGCAATGGGAGAAGTGCTTAGCTTTGGGTTCAATCTTGTGGTGTCCTTTCCTAGTGACAGTAGGGGCAACAAGGCACGTATTGTATTGTTGCCATCGAGGATAACAAGATGGGGTATTTATCATATTGCATGAATTTATTCCTCTACATCATGTCATCTTGCTTAAGGCGTTACTCTGTTTTCATTAACTTAATACTCTAGATGCATCTTTGGATAGCGGTCGATGAGTGGAGTAATAGTAGTAGAGCGCAGCGGTTGTCGGTCTACTTGTCTCGGACGTGATGCCTATATACATGATCATGCCTAGATACTCTCATAACTATGCTCAATTCTATCAATTGCTCAATAGTAATTCGTTCACCCACCGTAAAATACCTATGCTCTTGAGAGAAGCCACTAGTGAAATCTATGGCCCCCGGGTCTATTTTCATCATATTAATCTTCCTACGCTTTTTTATTGCTTTGCTATTTACTTTTCCTTTTTATTTTACTTTGCATCTTTATACCAAAAATACCAAAAATATTATCTATCATCTCTATCAAATCTCACTCTTGTAAGTGACTGTGAAGGGATTGCCAACCCCTATTCCCGTTGGTTGCGAGGAGCTATTTGTTTTGTGTAGGTACGAGGGACTTGCGCGTGGCCTCCTACTGGATTGATACCTTGGTTATCAAAAACTGAGGGAAATACTTACGCTACTCTGCTGCATCATCCTCTCCTCTTCGGGGAAAACCAACGCAAGATCGAGACGTAGCAAGCACCCCTCTCACCAAACCTGCCGCTTCCAACTTCCTGATCTCCTCTGTGATGAACTCCTGCCTTTCCAGAGCCTGCTTTCTGACCTTCTGCTTGATGGGCCGCGCGTGGGGGCAGACAACTAGGTGGTGCTCAATCACCTCCCTGGGAACACCGGGGATGTCGGACGCTTGCCATGCAAACACGTCGACATTTGCCCGCAGGAATGTGATGAGAGCGCCTTCCTATTTGCTGTCGAGGGTGGAGCCTATGATGAAGGCCCCTCCCGTGCCATCCTCCCCGACGGGAACCTTCTTGGTCTGCCGCGGCTCGGCTCTGGATCTCTTGCTCTTGTCGGTAGAGCTCTCTGGCACGTCCTCAACGGTAGCACAACACTCCGAGGAGGTGCGCTTGCCGGAGTGGGTGCGAGAGGTCTTGCCGGGCTCCTTCTTCCCTCCCGGGCCTTTAGCGGCAGGAGCAGGTGCCTTGACGGCAGCTGTTGCAACTGCTTCCCGGTAGAGTTGGTCAGTGCAGGTCAGTGCGTCCTTCTTGTCGGAGGGGATGGAGATGATGGTCAACGGCCCGGGCATCTTTAGCATGTTGTAGGCGTAGTGTGACGCCGCCATGAACTTGGCTAGTGCCGGGCGGCCGAGGATCCCATTGTAGGGCAAGGGGATCTCGGCCACGTCGAAGACGATCCTCTCCGTCCTGTAGTTCAACTCTCCTCCAAATGTCATGGGCAGTGTGACCTTTCCCTTCGGCTGGCTCCTCCCCGGATTGACCCCTTGAAACGTGCCCGTTTCCTCGAGGTCTTCATCAGGGATTTGCAACCTTTTGATCACGACAGGTGAGATCAGGTTCAGGCCGGCCCCGCCGTCAACCAACATCTTGTTCACCCTGAGGTTGCGTATCGTTGGCGAGACCAACAATGGCAAACACCCGACCGCGGTAGTGCGGTCAGGGTGGTCCTCGGCGTCAAAGATGAGGGGCGTGCTGGACCACTTCAGCGGCTTCTGAGCATCGAACGACGGCTCTGCTGCTGTAATCTCATGTGCCCACTGCTTGAGCTAGCGGTGAGAGGTATGCAGCAAGGCGCCGCCATCGACGCACATGGCCTCCGTAGCCTTCTGGAACCCTTGCTCACCAGACTCGTCGTTCTTGTCGTGATCGTCGTCTTCTTGTTTCTTGTCGCGGCCCCGGGCGGGCCTCTCTTGCTGGTTGTCCTTGCCGGGGCGGCCTCCTTGTCCGCCACGCTTCTTGCCGGATCCCTCAGCACCGTCCTGGTCCTTCTCCTTGTCCCGCCTTTCGTACTCAGCCTTTTTCTTCTCAGCAAGCAGCTCGACTTGTCGGCAGTTCTAGAGGTCGTGGCCCTTGGTGCGGTGGATCTTGCAGTATTGCTTGCCGGAGCTTCCTGGCTTGTCGGTAGCTGCCAGGGCCCGGCAAGCGGCGCACCCGGCAATCTCCTTGCCGGGGGCGTCTGCCTTGACCTTCTTGCCGGCACCGGTATCATCAGATTCCTCAACGGAAAGCACGGCCTTGCCTTTGCGTTTCCTGTTGCGACGCCGTCTCTTCTTCGTCGGGGTGGCGGCGTCTTCATCGGTAGAGTCAGTTTCCGCACCGGCGTCTTCACTGGGGCACTTCCTTCCCTCTTCAGCCCGAGCGCACCTATCGGCCAGAACGTAGAGCTCGGCCACATCCTTAACCTTGGTCATCGCCAGCTCCTCGCGCATCTTGCGATTGCGCACGTTCTGGTGGAACGCGCTAATCATAGCGGCAGGATGAATGTCGGGGATGTTGTACTGCACCCAGCTGAATCTCTGGATGTACTTGCGCAGGGTCTCCCCTTCCTTCTGGGGAATGATGTGCAAATCACTGGCCTGGCCATGAGCTTGGTGGCCTCCTGTGAAGGCGCCAACGAACTCATGGCACATATCCAACCAAGAAGAAATGGAATCCACCGGCAAGTGCATCAACCAAGACATCACATTGGGCTTGAGTGCCAGTGGGAAAGAGTTGGCAAGCACCTTGTCATCACAAGCCCCAGCAGCCTGCATCGCGATGGTGTAGATTCCGAGGAACTCGGATGGATGGGTTTTGCCAGTGTACTTCTCGCCGACGTCGGGCTTGAACGTGCGGTTGGACGGCCACTAGAACAGCCTCAGCTCACGGGTAAAAGCCGGGCAGCCCACCTCATAAGGTAGGCCGCCAGGCCCCCCGATGCCGGGTGGTCCATAGCGGGTCCCGCCCGCTTGTCTGACTGGTGGCACGTTTCGCGCCGGCGCTCGACGGTGGTTCGAGCGTCTTCGTGAGCTCGCTCCCGAAGGACCTGGCGCTGGTCGTGGAGGGTCCGTGGGTCGGACGACGCTATGGAGATGTTATCACAAGCGTCGTCGCGACGGGCCGACGCCCGCGGCGGTTGGCGAGGAGGAGTAGAGTGCACCGTGGCCGCAGCTCCCCCGGTCCTCCCAGCGCCAGCACGTGGTGGCTCGGTGGAGCGCCGACCCGAGGGCCCCGCTGGTCATAGATCGTCTTTATTTGCGATGGCGACGAGGCTCCGGATGGTGGCCCTCCACTCGTCGAGCTTCTCCGCAGCAGGAGGGAAGTCGAGGAGCAGCTGTGCGCGCGCCAAAGCTTCCGCTGGCGTGTGCGGCGGCGACAGTTGCGTGGATCGCGGCGCGCTTCGACTTCTAACTATATTAGAAGGAGCTCCGTCATGACCCAGCGGCTGCGTGCCATTTTTGCCAGCGCTTCCGCGAGCGTGCTGAACCCCTTCATCTTGCTGATGACGCACAGGGCTCTTCCCACGGCGGTGCCCAGGATCACCAACGTGGTGACGCTGTTCGGCGCGCACACCATGGGAAGAACGCACGGTGGTCGCTGGTGTATGCATCCTGGAGGTCACCGCACCGCCTGGAGTCGGCACAACGACACCCCCGGAGGGCCGCGCGCCACCTGCGGGGGGCCCAGCTCCGTCTTCGGATCCGGCAATGTGTAGCCGGTCGTCTGGCGCATGAATGACGCCGCTCGCCAGGCTCCGACTGCCTGGGCGATGCCAGTGCTCGCGGGCCGCGGCCCGGGTCCTGTCTGCGACCGGTCCGCTGCTCGTCCGCACCGGCACGGGCCGCTCGGCTCCCAACGAGCCGATCACCGTGGCCGTCTTCTTCTTAGGGGCCATGGCGATGAAGAACTTCCAGGCTAACTACCAGACCAGATTCTCACAATTGCGCCCCCTACCTGGCGCGCCAAAGATGTCGGAGTGGTACGACACCTATGGGATCACAAGAATCCCTACTATGGTTGCCGGGGCGCAGGGTTGCAAGGAGAGCAGGGCTAGTAGAGAGCACAAGGATCGTTTACCCAGGTTCGGGCCACGAGGATGCGTAAAACCCTAGTCCTGCTTTGGTGGTTGTATTTCTGAGAGTTCTTGAGCTCTCGAACTAGCTATGGTCAACGCGTGGTTTGAAAGAGCCGAATCCTTCTCCAGTATGTCATGGGCCTCCTTTTATAGTTGGAAGGGGCTGCCACAGTGGCACACATGAGGTGGAAAGGCGTACAGTGCCCTGAGCTTATCGCTCGTATCACAAGACAAGACGCATTAAATGCGTGGCTTAGGTGTCCAATTGCTTTATTGGGGGAGGGGGGCGAGGCCCGTCCCGTCCGTCGCCGCTCCTTCTCGCTTTGACACACGCCCTGGCCAGCGATGCGTGCGGCGCCATGTAGGCAGGCAGGCAGCTGAGGTGGCGAGGTGGTGGAGCCTTCACGAAGATCTGCATGCCACCACGCAAGCGCTTTATGAGTTGGCCTGGGAGCTGCATGTTGCCACGCAGGTGCCCGCCCAGCTGGTTGGGCTGGCAGCTGCATGTTGAACGGCGGTGGAAGCTTGGTTGGCGTGGACTTGGCGGTGGCCTTGCTGGCGTCCTTGGTGAGGGCCTTGCCGGGTGGCCCGGCAAGGGTCTTGCCAGGTGGCCCGGCAAGGGTCTTGCCATGGAGTGCTGTCGTCCCCGGCAAGGGCCTTGCCGGGGGTCTGGTGGCCTTCCTCGGCAAGGATCTTGCCAAGGATCGTCGTCTTCTAATCCTCATCTGATCTTGAACATGTCTTCACAAAGATCTGCATGCCACCACAGAGGTGCCTTCCCGAGCCCTGGCCCCACGTGGATGGTGGCGTTGGGGACCGTAGGCTCAAGGGTGGCTCGCTCTGTTGGTGTGGGGCGAGCTGCCCCGGCAAGGGTCTTGCCGGGGGAACCTGCTTCGTCCCTCTACTCGTTGTGATCTTGGCCTTGGCGTTTCTCTGATTATCTTGGGCTTCGGTCTTACCTTGGCTTACCTCCCCTGTTCTGCTTGATGTGGTCGTGGGCGCGGCTCTGGCTGCCCGTGCACAGGTAAAGGGGTACAAAAGCGTGCCCCTCTTTTTGTACATCGACATCCTGACTTGTGTGTGTGTGTGGGTGGGGGGGGGGGGTCATAGTCTTCATCATCCTTTCCTTGTTCTAATAATGATGACCATCACACTTCTATTTACTTACAAATCAAGAATTATAACTCGATACTAGAACAAAAATATGACTCTATATGAATGCCTCCGGCGGTGTACCGGGATGTGAAATGATCTAGCGTGACATATATAAAAAAATATGAACAGTGGCCAAGCCACAAATACTATGCCAACTATATGATCATTCAAAGCAATACGACAGTGATGATTTGTGTCATAATAAGAGGGAATGGTGGAAGTTGTATGGCAATATATCTCGGAATGGCTTTGGAAATGCCATAATAGCTAGGTATGGTGGCTGTTTTGAGGAACATATAAGGTGGCTTATGTGTGAAAGAGCATATCATATCATGGGGTTTGGATGCACCGGCAAAGTTTGCACCACAACTCAAGGTGAGTAAGGGCAATGCACGGTACCGAAGAGGCTAGCAAAATGTGGAAGGGTGAGAGTGCGTATAATCCATGGACTCAACATTAGTTATAAAGAACTAACATACTTATTGCAAAAGTTTATTAGCCCTCGAAGCAAAGTACTACTATGCATGCTCCTAGGGGGATAGATTGGTAGGAAAATACCATCGCTCGTCCCCGACCGCCACTCATAAGGAAGATAATAAAAAATAAATCATGCTCAATTTCATAGCATAACGAGAGACCAAACGTGCATGCTTCGGGAATCACAAGCCTTAGCATAAATATTCTTACTAAACCATCATTGTTCACTAACGTGACTCCAATATCACCATCTTTATATCTCAAAACAAATACAAGGAATCAAACTTCTCATATATTCAATGATCTTCATGTAAGTTTTTATTATACCCCTCTTGAATACCCATTATATTAGGACTAAATTCATAACCTAAGAAAATTGCGATACTATTTATAAGACTCCCAAAATAATATAAGTGAAGCATGAGAGTTCATCAATTTCATCAAAATATAACCACCGCCGTGCTCTAAAAATATATAAGTGAAGCACTAGAGCAACTACCTAGCTCAAAAATTATAAGTGAAGCACATAGAGTATTCTAATAAATTCAAGATTGATGTGTGTCCCTCTCAAAATGTGTGTACAACAAGGATGATTGTGGCAAATGAAAGGCAAATAAAGCAAAGACTCATATAATACAAGACACTCCAAGCAAAACACATATCATGTGGTGAATAAAAATATATCCTCAAGTAATTTACCGTTGGATTGTAGACAAAAGATGGGATGCCATCCGGGGCATCCCAAGCTTAGATGCTTGGTTACACTACAAAAAAAGACACTTCCGTGATGATACGTGTTTGTCACAGTAGGTCACGTTTTCTATCATGCATGTACATCCATGAAAAATTTATGACAGAATCAAGATAGTCATATCTGTGCTGTCGTAGAAGTGTTCCATGACATTACCAAAATTATCATCACAGAAGTGTCCACTTCCATGACGATAAATCGCGTGTCATGGAAGTGCTTTTGTCAAGGATGACCGACACATGGCATCCATCGTAACGGAACGCCGTTAAGCTATCGGGTCCGGTTTTGGATCCGATAACCCGCTAACAGCCCGGACCAATGAGGATTTACCACGTGTAAAATTCTCATTGGCTGGAGGAAACACGTGTTGGCTCACCGTTGGGACAGATGTCATCCATTCATTAGACAGGAGGCGCCTATGATACGTCGACATGTGGCACGGCCCAACAGAGGCCCATTCCGGTGAAAAGGCCGACCCGTTTGACTTGGTCAAAAGGTAATGGGCCGGCCCACAGAAAGCCTGTTAACGGCCTGTTCGTATATAGACCATTTACGGCCCGCTAACTCACGGCCCATTACGACCTATCCGAATTAAGCCCAGTAGCTTCATCTGGGCCTTCCAATATGATTCCAGCCCGTTGTAACTTCTGGCCCATGTATGGCCCATGATGTCTTTCGCCCCATATGAGACCATTTGTAACTCTTGGCCCATTAACGGCCCGTGGTGAATCTGGCCCGCAATGAACAGTGTACCCCTTTATACCCATTAGCGGCCCATTATTCCATTGAGCCGTTTCCAACCCGTGTTATCTTTCGGCCTTCTCAGGGCCCATTTATTCTTGGGCTCAGTTCCAGCATTCTGTTACTTACGGCTCGTCATTGGCCTTTTCTGCCTGTGGGCCAAATTCAGCCCGCGGTTACAATCGGCCCATTTGCGGCCCGTTACTCCGTTGGGCCGTTTTCATAACGTCATCAAATACGGCCGATTAACGACGGCCTGTTATTGTCGGCCCATGAACGGACGATTCCAAATCTAGCCCGTTTACGGCCCATAATGTGGTCTGTTATTGGCCCATGTTTGGCCTATCGATCATACGACACGTAGAAGGCCCATTGATGCTACGACCCGTAGAAGGCCCGTTGATGCTACGGCCCGTAGAAGGCCCATTGATGCTACGGCTCGTAGAAGGCCCATTCTTTCTACGTCCCTAAGAAGGCTCATTGTTTCTACGGCCCGTAGGAGGCCCATGGTAACTACAGTAAATATGTAGCCCATGGTTATTGTGGCCTAGTTTTAAAAAATGGGTTATTGCGGCCACAAGCAAACCGCGGAAAAAGAACTGCACTGACTACAAGCAAACAAATAAACAAGACAATAAGGAAATAAATAAGCAAGCAACTTACGCTAGGCTATCACGGCTATTACACATATTAGATCCACTGGGCATCAAAGTTCGCCACCAGTGCAAATATAGGGAACAAAGCAACATATCATATACTTTGGTTGTCAAAGTTGGCGACGATGCAAATAAACGCCGCATGACAAAACAAGTCCGAATCTGAAACCACTTGAGAAGAGCTCAAGAAACAATATCACAGGTATCCATAATTTGGCAAGATTCTTAGCAAGCTTATTAACTTTCTCTTGTTTGGCGCTTAAATCCTCCAAAGACTTGTTGTTGTACCGAAAGTATGCATCTGAATTCTGCAGGGACTTCCTCAGTCCTTCGGCTTCTTGCTGCAGCATAGCTGACTGATGCCTTTCATCTTGTAGCTAAGACTGAAGAAGCCGAAGTGATTCAGGCAGCGAGTTCGAAGAGCTTGTGCTAGCGGTGCATCGATGCTTTCGAACACTACGTCAAAGAAGGACTGTGGGGTTTTCTCACTGTCTACAAGATCGTTTTTATCACCTTCCTTGGAGACCAACAGGGCTGTCTCACTATCTTGAACCTTATCTACATTACTTTCTCTACCATTGCATAGTGGGGTGCTCTTCTCCAATATTCTCTTCGCATACTACAAGAGAAACAAGCAGACACATCACATGTTTAGCATGTATTATACGAAACTCATTTTGGTAAACCGGTTCAGTAGTAAGGTGGATAGGATAACAACATGAAACAAACATATATCTATGTACTATGGTCACTGTATTGTCCATATCATTCTAGTTTATGTTGCGTAATCAAGATAGAGACACAATTCAACTCATATATTTTTAAGACACCACAACATAGACATAATATAAGTGTGAGAAACTACACAACATTGGCATCACTTGTAATGTGCATCACATGAGAACATAACTGTTTATACAACTGAAACTGAAATCAAGATAGAGCAATAAGTTAGAACAACAATCCAGTTAAAGAAATAGGTTTAAAACATACCTGTTGCGCCATTGGAGTTTCAATTGGATCCTTCAAATTCGAAAGTAGTTGGCATGAGTAAATACAGTGATACAACAACAAAGGAGTATGGACCATAGCTACGGAATCTGACCTGAGAGTAGTTGCTCTTCTGCTTTAAACGTGGAGTTTGGGTTTGCTGTGGTGGTCTTCGTGCTTTGGGCACTGCAGTTGCTTTACAAACTGCTCATGTGGGGGTACTCTGTGGTGGACTGCTACCTCTTGAGCATGCGTTGGTTTTTCCCTTGAAGAGGAACGGGTGATGCAGCAAAGTAGCGTAAGTATTTCCCTCAGTTTTTGAGAACCAAGGTATTAATCCAGTAGGAGGCCACAGGCAAGTCCCTCGTACCTACACAAACAAATAAGAACCTTGCAACCAACGCGACAAAGGGGTTGTCAATCCCTTCACGGCCACTTGCAAAAGTGAGATCTGATAGAGATGATAAGATAATATTTTTGGTATTTTTATGATAAAGACTAAAAGTAAAGAAAGCAAAATAAACGGCGATAGAAATAGGTTGTTGACGGGAGATTAATATGATGGAAAATAGACCTGGGGGCCATAGGTTTCACTAGTGGCTTCTCTCAAGATAACATAAGTATTACGGTGGGTGAATGATGACCCACAAGTGTAGGGGATCTATCGTAGTCCTTTTGATAAGTAAGAGTGTCGAACCCAATGAGGAGCAGAAGGAAATGATAAGCGGTTTTCAGTAAGGTATTCTCTGCAAGTACTGAAATAAGTGGTAACAGATAGTTTTGTGATAAGATAATTTGTAACGAGCAACAAGTAACAAAAGTAAATAAAGTGCAGCAAGGTGGCCCAATCCTTTTTGTAGCAAAGGACAAGCCTGGACAAACTCTTATATAAGGAAAAGCGCTCCCGAGGACACATGGGAATATCGTCAAGCTAGTTTTCATCACGTTCATATGGTTCGCGTTCGGTACTTTGATAATTTGGTATGTGGGTGGACCGGTGCTTGGGTGCTGTTCTTACTTGAACAAGCATCCCACTTATGATTAACCTCTATTGCAAGCATCCGCAACTACAACAAAAGTATTAAGGTAAACCTAACCATAGCATGAAACATATGGATCCAAATCAGCCCTTACGAAGCAACACATAAACTAGGGTTTAAGCACATCACTCTAGCAACCCATCATCTACTTATTACTTCCCAATGCCTTCCTATAGGCCAAAATAATGGTGAAGTGTTATGTAGTCGGCGTTCACATAACACCACTAGAGGCTAGACAACATACATCTCATCAAAATATCGAACGAATACCAAATTCACATGACTACTAATAGCAAGACTTTTCCCATGTCCTCAGGAACAAACGTAACTACTCACAAAGCATATTCATGTCCATAATCAGAGGGGTATTAATATGCATATAGGATCTGAACATATGATCTTCCACCAAATAAACCAACTAGCATCAACTACAAGGAGTAATCAACACTACTAGCACCCTACTAGTACCAATCTCAGACTTAGAGACAAGAATTGGATACAAGAGATGAACTAGGGTTTTGAGAGGAGATGGTGCTGGTGAAGATGTTGATGGAGATTGCCCTCTCCCAATGAGAGGAGCGTTGGTGATGATGATGACGATGATTTCCTCCTCCCGGAGGGAAGTGTCCCCGGCAGAACAGCTGTGCCGGAGCCCTAGATTGGTTCCGCCTCATGGCGGCGGAGTTTCGTCCCGAAAGGTTGCTTCTGATTTTTTTCTCGATGAAAGACCTCATATAGCAGAAGATGGGCATCGGAGGGCCACCAGGGGGCCCACGAGGTAGGGGGGCGCGCCCTAGGAGGGGGGGGCGCCCCCACCCTTGTGCACAGGGTGTGGGCCCCCTGGCCTTCATCTTTGAGCTAAGATTTTCCGTGGAGTTTCAGGACTTTTGGAGTTGTGCAGAATAGGTCTCTAATATTTGCTCCTTTTCCAGCCTAGAATTCGAGCTGCCGGCATTCTCCCTCCTTATGTAAACATTGTAAAATAAGAGAGAATAGGCATAAGTATTGTGACATAACGTGTAATAACAGCCCATAATGCAATAAATATCGATATAAAAGCATGATGCAAAATGGACGTATCAACTCCCCCAAGCTTAGACCTCGCTTGTCCTTAAGCGAAAGCCGATAACGATAAAAATGTCCCCATGTTTAGAGGTAGAGGCGTCGATAAAAATAAAATACGGACATGAAGGCATCATGACTATTCTCATAACAGCAACATATATAGATATTGTCATATGATTACTTATGTTCAAGTAATAATCCATTCACAATGCAGAGTACGAATCATAAACTTTATTGAGAACCAACAAACTATAATCTCAGTCATTGAAGCAATTGCAATTTATTATAACATCGGAAAGAGTCTATGTCAGAGCTTAATAGCAAGTCCACATACTCAACTATCATTTAGTCCTTCATAATTGCTAACACTCGCGCAATACTTGTGGTTACGGAGTTTAAATCGGACACAGAGAAAGATAGGGGCTTATAGTTTCGCCTCCCAACCTTTTACCTCAAGGGTAATGTCAACAATAATAACTCATGCCTCCTACATCCAATTAGATATATCAATTAGGATCTTTCCAACACACTGTGCTTGCCAAAGGATAAAATGTAAAAAGGAAAGGTGAAGATCACCATGACTCTTGCATAAGGTAGAGGATAATAATAAAAGATAGGCCCTTCGCAGAGGGAAGCAGAGGTTGCCATGCGCTTTTATGGTTGGATGCACAAAATCTTAATGCGAAAGAACGTCACTTTATGTTGCCCCTTGTGATATGAACCTTTATTATGCAGTCCGTCGCTTTTATTACTTCCACATCACAAGATCGTATAAAGCTTATTTCTCCCACACCAATCAATCATACATATTTAGAGCAATTTTTATTGCTTTGCACCGATGACAACTTACTTGAAGGATCTTACTCAATCCATAGGTAGATATGGTGGACTCTCATGGCAAAACTGGTTTAAGGGTTTTTTGGAAGCACAAGTAGTATCTCTACTTGGTGCTGAGAATTTGGCTAGCATGAGGGGGAAAGGCAAGCTCAACATGTTGGATAATCCATGACAATATACTTTATCTCAGATATAAGAAAACAAAACTCATTACGTTGTCTTCCTTGTCCAACATCAACTCTTTAGCATGTCATATTTTAATGAGTGCTCACAATCATAAAAGATGTCAATAATAGTATATGTATATGTGAAACCTCTCTTTCCTTATTACTTCCTATTAATTGCAACGATGACCAAAGCTATGTTTGCCAACTCCCAACAACTTTTAATCATCATACTATTCTATGTGAAGTCATTACTCTCAATAAGATCAATATGAACTCTTTGTTTCTTTTTATTCTTTTCTTTCCTTTTTTATTCACTCAAGATCATGGAAAAATAATAGGGCCCTTGACTCAACACTAATCTTATTATATAGCTCACGGACTCGATTACATAGAGAGATCATAAAGCAAAAACTCAAAACTAGATCATGCCATAAACTTTATTCTACTAGATCAAGATACTACTAATATGATTGAACTAAGAAAAACGGTAAAGATAGGAGATGTGGTTGTGATACGATACCGGGGCACCTCCTCCAAGCTTGGCAGTTGCCAAGGGGAGTGCCCATACCCATGTGATTATGTCTCCTTTGTTGGCGAAGAAGGTGGAGGTGTTGTTCATGATGCGGGCTTGTCGTCCATCTTCCAAGGCATGGGCTCACCATCATAGAAGGATGATCGAGTCCCCGGGATCCTCAAATCTGCAGCCAAACTCATCCTTTTGAATCTATATTCATACTCACAGTTTTGATTTTGCAGGTCAAAGATTTGGGCTTGAAGGTGCTCGATCTTCTCATGAAGCTTGAAGATGGCCTCCCCGATGTTGTCGGCATCCAACTTGTGGTTGCTAGTAAACTCCGCGATCATCATGTGGTTGGAGTTGAGTCCACGTTCCACCATCCCTTGGCACTTGAAAACTTGTTGCTCCATTGCTTCGAGCCTCGTCTCCACGCTTCCGGTCCCCTTTGGTCCCTCTTCATCGCGGATGTGCAGCAACCCATCATGCAACTCAATGGTTTGAGGGTGTCGCAGCACCTCTGCGAGGTAAGGGTTGATGACCTTCTCGAAGAACTTGTCCTTGGAAGCACTTGGGGACGTCATGATAATCTAGATCTGTCAGAAAAACAGCTTGAAACAAGAACAGAGGAGATTTGCGTGATACGGGAGTCAAAACCTTCGAGAGAATATATAATGAATTTTTACCAACCAAAATATGTATCATGCAAGAAAACAGAGTTCGGAAGGCACACGAGGTGCCCATGAGGTAGGGGGGCGCGCCCAGGGGGGTAGGGCGCACCCTCCACCCTCGTGGAGGCCTCGTGTCCTTCCCGGACTGCTTCTTATTTTTCTATTTTTCTAAATATTCCAAAACGGAGAAATATTGCCTTAAAAATTGTTTTGGAGTCGGTTTACTTACCGTACCACATACCTATTCCTTTTCGGAGTCTGAAACGTTCCGGAAAGTGTCCCTTATGTATTCCTCCGGGGTTACGGTTTCAATAATATTGGTTTCAACATTTATAGGATTACCTGAGATATAGTGTTTGATTCTTTGACCGTTTACCACCTTCGGGTTTGTGCCTTCGAAGTTGTTGATTTTTATGGCACCGGAACGATAGACCTCCTCGATAACGTAGGGTCCTTCCCATTTAGAGAGAAGCTTTCATGCAAAAAATCTTAAATGAGAGTTGTATAGCAATACATAATCACCTAAATTAAACTCACACTTTTGTATCCTTTTGTCATGCCATCTTTTAACTTTTTCTTTAAACAACTTGGCATTATCATAGGCTTGGGTTCTCCATTCATCAAGTGAGCTAATATCAAATAACCTCTTCTCACCGGCAAGTTTGAAATCATAGTTGAGCTCTTTAATAGCCCAGTATGCCTTATGTTCTAGTTCGAGAGGTAAGTGACATGCTTTTCCATAGACCATTTTATACGGAGACATACCCATAGGATTTTTATATGCAGTTCTATAAACCCATAATGCATCATCAAGTTTCTTGGACCATTTTTTCTAGATCTATTAACAGTCTTTTGCAAAATTAATTTGAGCTCTCTATTACTCAATTCTACTTGACCACTAGACTGTGGGTGATAAGGGGATGCAATTCTATGATTAACATCATATTTAGCAAGCATTTTACGGAAAGCACCATGAATAAAATGTGAACCACCATCAGTCATTAAATATCTAGGGACTCCAAACCTCGGAAAAATAACTTCTTTAAGCATTTTAATAGAAGTGTTATGATCAACA
Organism: Aegilops longissima; assembly: GCA_021605205.1. NCBI lineage: Eukaryota > Viridiplantae > Streptophyta > Magnoliopsida > Poales > Poaceae > Aegilops > Aegilops longissima. The sequence continues at coordinate 85,229,168 of CM038679.1, forward strand.
CTACTAGTTGGAATAGCTTCTACCCACTTAGTAACGTAATCAACAGCAACTAAAATATGTGTATATCCATTAGAGGCAGGAAAAGGTCCCATATAATCAAAGCCCCAAACATCAAATGGTTCAATAACAAGTGAATAATTCATAGGCATTTCTTGACGTCTACTAATATTACCAATTCTTTGACATTCATCACAAGACAAGACAAACTTACGGGCATCCTTGAAGAGAGCAGGCCAATAAAAACCAGATTGCAATACCTTATGTGCAGTTCTATCTCCAGCGTGGTGTCCTCCATAAGCTTCGGAGTGACACTTGCGTAGGATCTATTCCTATTCATGCTCAGGTACACAACATCTAATAACACCATCTACTCCTTCTTTATAAAGATGTGGGTCATCCCAAAAGTAATGTCTCAAATCATAGAAAAACTTTTTCTTTTGCTGGTATGTGAAACTAGGTGGTATAAATTTAGCAACAATGTAATTAGCATAATCAGCATACCATGGAGTACTATGAGAAGTATTTATGACATTTAATTGCTCATCAGGAAAGCTATCATCAATAGGTAGTGGGTCATCAAGAACATTTTCTAACCTAGACAAGTTGTCTGCAACGGGGTTCTCAGCTCCCTTTCTATCAACAATATGCAAATCAAATTCTTGTAGCAGGAGAACCCATCTAATAAGTCTAGGTTTAGCATCTTTCTTTTCCATAAGATATTTAATAACAGCATGATCAGTGTGAATAGTTACTTTAGAATCAACAATATATGGTCTGAACTTATCACAAGCAAATACAACTGCTAAGAATTCTTTTTCAGTAGTAGCATAATTTCTTTGAGCATTGTCTAGAGTCTTACTAGCATAATGGATAACATTTAATTTCTTATCAACTCTTTTCCCTAGAACAACACCTACAGCATAATCACTAGCATCACACATAGTTTCAAAGGGTAAATTCCAATCAGGTGGCTGAACAATAGGTGCAGAGATCAATGCTTTCTTAAGTATTTCAAATGCTTCTAAACAATCATCATCAAAGACAAATGGTATATCTTTTTGTAATAAATTAGTCAGAGGCTGAGAAATTTTTGAGAAGTCCTTAATGAACCTCCTATAAAATCCGGCGTGACCAAGGAAACTTCTTATACCTTTGATGTCCTTGGGACATGTCATCTTTTCAATAGCATCAACCTTGGCTTTATCAACTTCAATGCCTCTTTCAGAAACTTTATGCCCCAAGAAAATGCCTTCATTCACCATAAAGTGGCACTTTTCCCAATTCAAGACAAGATTAGGTTCTTCACATCTCTGCAAAACTCGATCAAGATTGCTCAAGCAATCATCAAAAGAGGATCCATAGACGGAAAAGTCGTCCATGAAAACCTCACAAATCTTTTCACAAAAGTCAAAGAATATAGCCATCATGCATCTTTGAAAGGTAGCAGGTGCATTACATAAACCAAAAGGCATACGTCTATAAGCAAAAGTACCAAAAGGGCATGTAAAAGTAGTCTTTGATTGATCTTTAGCTGACTCAGGTATTTGAGAGAAACCAGAATAACCATCTAGGAAGCAATAATGTGTATGTTTGCATAATCTTTCTAGCATTTGATCAATAAAAGGTAAGGGGTAATGATCTTTCTTAGTAGCTTTATTTAATTTGCGGAAATCAATTACCATCCTATAACCTGTAATAATTCTTTGCGAGATCAGTTCATCTTTATCATTAGGAACAACAGTAACACCTCCCTTCTTGGGGACACAATGGACAGGACTTACCCACTGACTATCAACAACGGGATAAATTATACCTGCCTCCAGAAGCTTTAGTATTTCTTTTCTTACCACTTCTTTCATCTTAGGATTAAGCCTTCGTTGATGATCACGAACCGGTTTGGCATCTTCTTCCAAATTTATTTTATGTTGACATAGAGTGGGACTAATTCCCTTAAAATCATCAAGAGTATATCCAATAGCAGCACGATGCTTCTTCAGAGTTTTCAATAATCTTTCTTCTTCATGCTCTGAAAGGTTAGCACTAATAATAACAGGATATATCTTCTTTTCATCAAGATAAGCATATTTAAGATTATCAGGCAATGGTTTAAGCTCAAACACGGGATCACCCTTGGGTGGAGGAGGATCCCCTAGGATTTCAACAGGCAAATTATGTTTTAGAATAGGTTCCTGTTTAAAGAATACTTCATCTATTTCCCTTCTTTCATTCATAAACATATCATTTTCATGGTCTAGCAAATAGTGTTCTAGAGGATCACTAGGAGGTACGGCAATAGAAGCAAGACCAATGATTTCATCCTTACTAGGCAATTCTTCTTCACGGTGTTGTTTACTAAACTTAGAGAAATTAAACTCATGAATCATATCATCCAAGCCAATAGTAACAACATTCTTTTTGCAGTCTATCTTAGCATTGACAGTATTCAAGAAGGGTCTACCAAATATAATGGGACAAATGCTATCTTGCGGGGAGCTAAGAACAAGAAAATCAGCAGGATATTTGATTTTCCCACACAAGACTTCAACATCTCTAACAATTCCCACTGGCGATATGGTATCTCTATTGTTAAGTTTAATTGTGACATCAATATCTTCTAACTCAGCAGGTGCAATTTCATGCTTAATTTCTTTATATAAGTCATAAGGTATAACACTAGCACTAGCACCCATATCACATAAGCCATGATAACAATGATCTCCTATTTTAACAGAAATAACAGGCACGCCCACCACAGGTCTATGTTTATCTTTAGCGCCAGGTTTAGCAATTCTGGCAGATTCACCACAGAATTGAATAACATGCCCATCAATATTATCAGACAAGAGATCTTTAACAATAGCAATATTAGGTTCTACTTTGACTTGCTCAGGAGGTGTATAAGTTCTAATATTGCTTTTACGAACCACAGTTGAAGCTTTAGCATGATCCTTTATTCTAACAGGGAAAGGTGGTTTCTCAACGTAAGAGGTAGGAACAATAGGATCATTATATGTGAGTCTTTTCTTCAACTTTAATAGGTGCAACTACTTTTACTTCTATGGGAGGACGATATTTAAACCACTTCTCCTTGGGGAGATCAACATAAGTAGCAAAAGATTCATAGAAAGAGGCTACTATCTCAGAGTCAAGTCCATATTTAGTGCTAAACTTACGGAAAATATCGGCATCCATAAAAGATTTAACACAATCAAACTTAGGTGTCATACCTGACTCCTTACCTTCATCGAGGTCCCAATCTTCAGAGTTGCGTTTAATTCTATCCAATAAATTCCATCTGAATTCAATAGTCTTGATCATAAAAGAGCCAGCACAAGAAGTATCGAGCATGGTTTGATTATTATGAGAAAGCCGAGCATAAAAACTTTGAATAATTATTTCTCTTGGGAGCTCATGATTGGGGCATGAATATAACATTGATTTAAGCCTCCCCCAAGCTTGAGCGATGCTTTCTCCTTCGCGAGGCCAAAAATTATATATGTAATTGCGATCACGATGAACAAGATGCATAGGATAATATTTTTGATGAAATTCCAATTTCAATCTTTTGTAGTTCCATGATCTCGTATCATCACATAGCCTATACCATGTCAATGCATCTCCCTTCAAAGATAAAGGGAAGACCTTCTTCTTAACAACATCATCGGGTATACCTGCAAGCTTAAATAATCCACAAACCTCATCCACATATATTAAGTGTTCATCAGGATGCTTGGTTCCATTTCCTACGAAAGTATTAGCTAGCAGTTTTTCCATCATACCCGAAGGAACTTCAAAAGGAGTTTCATTTTCAATAGGTTCAGTAGGTACAGTAGGTTGAGGAGCAACTCTTTGCTCTCTTTGACGGGTGAAGATACCCGAACAAGCCCCGAGAAGATTACTTTACATAGTAACAAGTGACATGAAATTTCAGCACACTATATAAATTTTTCCTTACCAAATTCCACCTACCAAAGCGCGTCACTCCCGACAGCGGCGCCGAAAAGAGTCTTGATGACCCACAAGTGTAGGGGATCTATCGTAGTCCTTTTGATAAGTAAGAGTGTCGAACCCAACGAGGAGCGAAGGAAATGATAAGCGGTTTTCAGCAAGGTATTCTCTGCAAATCTTGAAATAAGTGGTAACAGATAGTTTTGTGATAAGATAATTTGTAACGAGCAACAAGTAACAAAAGTAAATAAAGTGCAGCAAGGTGGCCCAATCCTTTTTGTAGCAAAGGACAAGCATGGACAAACTCTTATATAAGGAAAAGCGCTCCCGAGGACACATGGGAATATCGTCAAGCTAGTTTTCATCACGTTCATATGATCCGCGTTCGGTACTTTGATAATTTGGTATGTGGGTGGACCGGTGCTTGGGTGCTGTTCTTACTTGAACAAGCATCCCACTTATGATTAACCTCTATTGCAAGCATCCACAACTACAACAAAAGTATTAAGTGGATCCAAATCAGCCCCTTACGAAGCAACGCATAAACTAGGGTTTAAGATTCTGTCACTCTAGCAACCCATCATCTACTTATTACTTCCCAATGCCTTCCTCTAGGACCAAATAATGGTGAAGTGTTATGTAGTCGACGTTCACATAACACCACTAGAGGCTAGACAACATACATCTCATCAAAATATCGAACGAATACCAAATTCACATGACTACTAATAGCAAGACTTCTCCCATGTCCTCAGGAACAAACGTAACTAATCACAAAGCATATTCATGTTCATAATCAGAGGGGTATTAATATGCATATAGGATCTGAACATATGATCTTCCACCAAATAAACCAACTAGCATCAACTACAAGGAGTAATCAACACTACTAGCACCCTACTATTACCAATCCCGGACTTGGAGACAAGAATTGGATACAAGAGATGAACTAGGGTTTTGAGAGGAGATGGTGCTGGTGAAGATGTTGATGGAGATTGCCCTCTCCTAATGAGAGGAGCGTTGGTGATGATGATGACGATGATTTCCCCCTCCCTGAGGGAAGTGTCCCCGGCAGAACAGCTCTGCCGGAGCCCTAGATTGGTTCCGCCAAGGTTCCGCCTCGTGGCAGCGGAGTTTCGTCCCGAAAGGTTGCTTCTGATTTTTTCTCGACGGAAGACCTCATATAGCAGAAGATGGGCATCAGAGGGCCACCAGGGGGACCACGAGGTAGGGGGGCGCGCCCTAGGAGGGGGGGGCGCCCCCCACCCTCATGGACAGGGTGTGGGCCCCCTGGCGTTCATCTTTGGCGAGGATTTTTTATTATTTATTGTAAGATTTTCCGTGGAGTTTCAGGACTTTTGGAGTTGTGCAGAATAGGTCTCTAATATTTGCTCCTTTTCCAACCCAGAATTCTAGCTGCCGGCATTCTCCCTCCTTATGTAAACCCTGTAAAATAAGAGAGAATAGGCATAAGTATTGTGACATAACGGGTAATAACAGCCCATAATGCAATAAATATCGATATAAAAGCATGATGCAAAATGGACGTATCAGTGAACAAATTACTGTCGAGCAATTGATAGAAAAGTGCATAATTATGAGAATATGCATGATCATGTATATAGGCATCACGTCCGTGACAAGTAGACCGACTCCTACCTGCATCTACTACTATTACCCCAAACATCGACCGCTATCCAAAGCATGCATCTAGAGTATTAAGTTCATAAGAACAGAGTAACGCATTAGGTAAGATGACATGATGTAGAGGGATAAAATCAAGCAATATGATATAAACCCCATCTTTTTATCCTCGATGGCAATAATACAGTACATGTCGTTTCTCCTACTGTCACTGGGATCGAGCACCGCATGATTGAACCCAAAGCTAAGCACTTCTCCCATGGAAAGAAAGATCAATCTACTAGGCCAAACCAAACTTATAATTCGAAGAGACTTGCAAAGATAACCAATCATACATAAAAGAATTTAGAGAAGATTCAAATATTTTTCATAGATAATCATGATCATAAACCCACAATTCATCGGATCTCGACAAACACACCGCAGAAAGAGTTACATCGAATAGATCTCCAAGAAGATTGAGGAGAATTTTGTATTGAGATCCAAAGAGAGAGAAGAAGCCATCTAGCTAATAACTATTGACCCGAAGGTCTATGGTAAACTACTCACACATCATCGGAGAGGCTATGGTGTTGATGTAGAAGCCCTCCGTGATTGATGCCCCCTCCGGCTGAGTGCCGGAAAAGGCCCCAAGATGGGATCCCACGGGTACAGAAGGTTGCGGTAGTGGATTTAGGTTTTCGTGGTGCTCCCGATGGTTTCGGGGTACGTAGGTATATATAGGAGGAAGAAGTAGGTCGGTGGAGCCACGAGGGTCCCACGAGGGTGGAGGGCGCGCCAGGGGGGTAGGCGCGCCCCCTGCCTCGTGGCCTCCTCTTATGTTTCTTGACGTCCACTCCAAGTCCTCTGGATCACGTTTGTTCCAAAAATCACGCTCCCGAAGGTTTCATTCCGTTTGGACTCCGTTTGATATTCTTTTTCTGCGAAACACTGAAATAGACAAAAAAATAGCAATTTGCACTGGGCCTTGGGTTAATAGGTTAGTCCCAAAAATAATATAAAAGTGTATAATAAAGCCCATTAAACATCCAAAACAGAATATATAATAGCATGGAGCAATCAAAAATTATAGATACGTTGGAGACGTATCAAGCATCCCCAAGCTTAATTCCTGCTCGTCCTCGAGTAGGTAAATGATAAAAACATAATTTTTGATGTGGAATTGTACCTAGCATATTTATCAATGCAATCGAGAAATAAGAATGACAGTCATCCTCCCAGCTCCTCAGCCGTTTGGATCCCTGGCTGTCGGATCTGCGTGCTTGATGGGATCTGGGCCGTCGGATCGAGTCCTTGGAAGACCTCGCCCGTCGGATCAAGGATGGGCTACTGTAGGAATGAACAGTTTCACCCCGCTGTAAAGATCTCGTGCCACCGCGTGTAATTCCCGTCCCTCGCCGAGGGCATTTTCGTAATTTCACTATGGGGTATAAAAGCCCAGTGCCCATAGGTTGTCTCCCCAATCATCTTCCTCCCTCTTCCTGTTAACGGAGGAGCCGCCGCCGCCGCCCCCGCCCCTTCCCCTTCCATAGCTCGTGCTCTTCCTCTCTTCCCGCCCCTCGCTCAAGTCGCCCTGGCCCCCTCGACTCCTTCGCCTCCGGGAAGCTTCTTCAGGCGGCAGCGTTGCTCACAGGTCACGCGCCGCCGCGCCCCCGGTCAACTCTGCACGGGTCGCCTCACTCCTCCTCCTCCCCATCGGGACTGGGCAGGAGGACGAGCGCCCTCCCTCGCGAAGCGATGCCTCGGTTGTTGCCGACGAGGACGTCGTTGGTGAGCGCGGTGGCAGCCAATGGACGAGCTCGAGCATGGGTTTGTGGGCGCCTTGGTGAGCGCGGCGGCGGCCATGGCCAAGCTCGAGCCCGGGCGCGGCAGCGGCATGTTGTTGAGCACGGCGGTGGCCCAGCCATGGCCGAGCTCGAGCGTCTCGTTCTCCAACGGCTCCTGCACGTGCCGCCCCTGTGTGAGGTGTTTGTTCAATTGTCGTGGTTGATTTTCTCTCTTACTCTCGGTTTGGTCAGGGTCTCATGTGGGATTTCTTCGCAGGTTCTGAAGAGCCACCATTTGTTCTGTTCGTCAAGGATTCGACCGTCCTGCCGACTGCTGTTGCGTCGAGATGTTGCAAGGCTTATGGCTGGGAGATCTTCTTTTTCCTTCCTATCTTGCGGTCTAATATTTGTGGAAGTGTTGTTATGTGTGGCTCCAGTAGTTTGTTAGATGTGTTGGCTGCTGCTAATGCTTTCTTGGATGCATTAGCTGCTCGAGGCTGAGTATGGTCGGATTCCTTTGATGGATTAGGGGATCTACTTGGGTCCTTGGTATTTTTTGTTGCCATGTGGGAGGCTCAGCCGCATGTCTAGATTCCTGCCAGTTTTTTTCTTCCGTTCTGAATTTGTCTGCTACTTATAGGTTTGGCATGGACTGCTGTTGTTGACAGCATTGCCTCATGATATTTTCAGTAATTCTTAACGGTATCTTTAGTAATTCTCATTATATTAATCTATTCAGAAAGCTGCCAGGTTTTTTAGCTAGCTGTACAAATGCCTTGTAATCGGCCTTTACCAAGTAAAAACTGGAGCCCTTGTCATTGATTGGCTTTGTGTGTTGTTAGATATTGTATGTAACCCGGGGTTTTGGGGGTTTTTTAATTTAAAATTTAAAAAATTAAAAGGGGAAATTTTGGGGTTTTGGTTTTTTAAAGCAAGATTGTGCTGCGGGTATTATGCAATTTTTTATTTTAAATTTTGGGGTTTTGTCACCTTGGGGTTTTTTTAACTTACAATGGTGACGGAGATTGGTTTGGTGGGGGGGGGGGGGAACCCGGGGGGCCCCCCCAAAGGGTTTTTTAGCCCCGGGGCCACCCCTGGCCTCGGAAGGGGCCCCTTTTTTAAACCCCCCCTTTTGGGGCCCGGATTCCATCCATGAATTCATCCAACCCCCAAAAAAAAATTTTTTTTTTTCCCAAATCCAAAATTTCAAAAGGGTTTTTTTTTTTTAAAAAATTTTGTTTTTTTTTTTTTTTTGGGGGGGGGTTGGGGCCTTTTTTTCCCGGGGGGGTTTTTTAAGTAATGGCTAAGTGGTTGGGATGTTATGCCATCTTTAAGCTGAATTTAGATGTTTATTCAATCTGAATTTAAATGTTTTATCATTGGCATGTATTTTCTTGTGATTTCTTGTTTAAATTTAAAAATTTTTTTTTTTTCCCCGGGGGGGAATTCTTTGCGGTGATAATTAATGAAGGTAGTATATCTTTGGATTGTAATTACCTTTTGGGGCTTGGACTTCTCTGTATGATATTGTATTAGTTTATTATTAGGCTTGAATTTTTTTTTTTTTTTTTTTTTTTGCCAATTTTTAAATTTTTGGGGGCCCCTTTTTTTTCCCTTGGTTTTGAAAATTTTTAATTTTTTAAAAATTTTTTGGGGGAAAAATTTTTCCTTTTTAAAGGGGGAAACTTTTAAAAAAATTTTCCCCAAAAAAAACTCCTTTTAATTGGAATTTAAAGATTCAAGGGCCAAGGGAATTTCGGAAAAAAGGACGGGAAAAAAAAAAAAAAAAAAAAAAGGGGGAAAAAGGGGAAAAAAAGGTGGAAAAAAAAAACCCAAATTTTTTCCCCAAAATTTAAATTTTAAATTTTTTTTGGGTTTTAATTTTTTCCCAAAAATAAGGGGTTTTGAAAAAATTTGGGGGGAAAAAAAGGAACCCGGGGGAAAAAAATTTTTGGTTTTTTTTTTTTAAAAATTTAAAGCTTTAAAAAAATTTGGAAATTTTAAAATTTAATTTAAAAATGGTTAAACCATTGGAAAATTAATTTTCCAAATTTTTTTGAAAGGGTTTTGGTTGTTTTTTTTGGTGTTTGGTTTGGGTTATTTTTAAGGTTAAGCAATTGGTTTTTAAAAAAAAACCAATTTTCAAAAAACCAAAAAAAATTAACCGGGGCCCCCAAAAAAGGGGGGTTTTTTTTTTTTGGGGAAAAAACCTTTTTTTTTTTAAAATTTTTTAACCAATTTTTTTTTATTTTTTTTTAATTTAAAAATTTTTTTAAAAATTGGGAAACCAAAGGGAAAAATTTGGGGGAAAAAAAAATTTTGAACTTTTCCCCTTTGGAATTATTAGGTTCCCTTTTTTTTTTTTTTTGGTTTTTTTTAACCTTTTTTTTTTGGGGGGGGGGGGGAAAGGCAAGGAGGGGGGGGGGGAAAAAAACCCCCCCCCAAAATTTTTAAAAAATTTCCCCCCCCCCCCCAAACCCTTCCCCAATTTTTGAAAAAATTTAAAAATTTTTTTTTCTTTTTTAAAAATTTTTTTAAATTTTTTTTTTAAAATTTAAATTTTTGAAATTTTTAAAAAAAAATTTTTTAAAAAATTTTGGGTTTTTTAAAAAAAACCCTTTTTTTTTTTAAAAAAAAATTTTTTTTTTTTTTTAAAAAAGTTTTGGTTTGGGTTTTTTTTTAAAGAAAGGGGGGGCCCAAATTTTGGGGGGAAAAAAAAACCCCTTCCCAAGGAAACTTTTCCAAAATTTTGGCCCCCCCCAAATTTGGGGTTTTTTGGGGGCCAAAAGGCCCGGGGGGAAAATTTGGGAAACCAAAAGGGCCCGGGGTTTAAAGGGTTGGGCCCCCCAAAAATTTCCCTTGGGGGGGGAATAAACCCCCTTGGTTTGGGGGTTTTTTTGGGGGAAAAGGGCCCCCTTTTCCCTTTTAAAAGGGGGGAAACTTTTTCCCCCCCCTTTTGGGGTTTTAAAAAACCCCCTTTTTTTTGGGGGGGGGGGCCCCCCAAAAATTTTCCCCCCCCCCCCTTTTCCCTCCCCCGGTTTCCCCCGGGGGGTTTTTGGGGCCTGGCCCTTTTTTGGGGTTGGCCTTGGGGCCCCTTTCCGGGGGGGTTTTTTGCCCAATAATGGGGGGGGTTTTTGGGGCTTTTCCCCCCTTGGCCTTTCCTTGGGGTTTCCTTTGGGGGAAAAGGGGTTTTGGGGGGAAAAAGGGCCTTGGGGCCGGGCCCCTCGGCCTTTGGGGGGGGCCCCCCCGGGGGGGCCCCCCTGGGGGTTTGCAACCCGGGGTTTATGGCCCCTTTGATGGGCCCCCGGTTGGGTTTTTTCCCCAGGGTTGGGGGGGGAAAGGGGGTTTAAAGGTGGGGCCTTTTTGGGGGCCCCTTTTTTCCCTTTAAACCCCGGGGGGTTTGGGGCCGGCCCCGGAACCCTTTTCCCTTTTGGGGGGCCCCGGGCGGGGGGGCCCCGGCCGGGGGGGCCCGGGAAAGGGGTGGGGGGGGTTTTTTTTTTGGGGCCGGGGGGGTTGGCCCCCTTTTTCCGAATGGTTGGGGGTTTAAGGGGGGGGCCCGGCCCATCCCCCTTTGGGCCCCCCCTTTGGGGCCCGGGGGAGCCGGCCGGGGCCCCGGGCCCCCCCCCCCCCCCGGGGGGCCGAAAGGCCCTCCCCCGGGGCCGGGGGGGGCCCCCCCCCCCCCCCCGGGGCCCCCGGCCCCGGGGGGCCTTTCCCCCCTTTGGGGGGGGGGGAAATTGGGGGGGGGGGGGGGGAATTTCCCCTTCCCCCCCCCCCTCCCCCCCCGAGCCTATAAGTAGGGGGGGGAGCAGGGGGCTTTTCCCCCCCCCCTCCCCCTTTTTTTTTTTTCCCCTTCCCCGGCCTTGGGCCCCCGCCCCCCGCCCCCCCCCTTTTGGCCATTTTTCCCCCTGGGGCTTCCTTCCCCCAATTTTTCCCCCTTTCCCCCCGGGCCCGGGGGGGGCCCAACCCAAAACCCCTTTGGCCCAAGGCCGCGGTTGCCCGGGGACCTCGTGAAAAACCCCTGGCAGGGGGGCCCGGCCCCGGGGGGGAGGGGGTTTCCCTTTTTTTTGGCCTCGGCCTGCCCGGCCGGGTTTTCCGCTCCTTCCTTGAGTTCTATCATCTTTCCCACCCCCCCCCGGGGTTTTTTTTCAAACCCCCAATTTTTTTTCCCCCCTTTCCCCCTTTGGGGTTTTTTTTTCGGCCCCCCTTTTGGGGGGCCCCCGGGGGCCCCCGGCCGGGGAAGGAAAAACCCCCCCCCCCCCGGGGGGGGGGGGAAAAAATTTTTCCAAAGAAACCGCCCTTTTTTCCCGGGGGGGGCCCCCCAAAGGGGGGTTTTCCCCCCTCCCCGGGGGGGCCCCCGTCCCCCCCGGGGGGGGGGGGTTTGGGGGGCCCCCGGGCCCGCCCGGGGGGGGGGCCCCCCCCCCCCCCCCCCGGGGGGGGGCCGGGCCCCCCCGGGGCCGGGGGCCCTGGGGGGAAAAGGGAAAATTCCGGCCCCCGGGGGGGGGGGGCCGGGGGGAAATTTTTTTTTTTTTTTTTTTCCTTTTTTGGGGGGCCCCCCCTTTTTTTTGGTTTTTTAAACCCCCGGGGCCCGGGGCCAGGGGGGGAAAGGCCCCCCCCCGGGGGCCCCCGGGGGCCCGGGCCAGGGGCCCCGGGGGGGCGGGGGCCCGGGGCCCACGGCCCAAGGGGGTGGGGAAAAAAACCCCGGCCCCGGGTTTGGGGGGCCCCGGGGGCCGCCCCCGGGGGCCCGGGCCGGGGGGTTCGGGCCTTTGGGAAAAAAAAACCCCCCCGGGGGCCGGGGGGGGCCACCCAAAAAAGGGGGGGGCCCCCGGGGTTTGGGGGTTTTTTTTTTGTTTTTTGGTTTTCCTTTTTCCCTTTTAACCTTTTTGGGCCCTTTTTGGCCCCGGGGCCCCCCCCAAAACCCCCGGGGGGCCCCCGCCCGGGAATTCCCCGGGCCCAAAAAAGGGGGGGGGGGGCGGGGGGAAGGCCCCAGGGGGGGGGGGGCCCCCCGGCCGGAACCCAGCCAAGGCCCGGGCCAGGGGGGGGGGGGGGGGAAAAAGCCCCCTTCCCCCCCCTGGCCTCCCCCCGGGGGCCTCCGGGGGGGGAAAAAAAGGGGGAAGGGGGGGGGGGGCCAAGGGGGCCGGGAAGGGGGGGGCCGGGCCCGGCGGGGGGGGGGGGGGGCCCCGGGGGGGGGGGGAAAGGGGGCCCCAAGGGGTTGGGGCGGGGGGAAACCGGGCCCCCCCCCCGGGGGGGCCCAGGGGGGGGGGCCCCGGGGGGGCCCGGGGAAAAGGGGGGCCGGGTGGGGCCCCGGGAAAACCCCCCCGGGGGGTTTTTTTTTTTTCCCGGGGGTTTTTTTTTTTTGTTTCCCAAAAAGCGGCCCGGCCCCAAAATTTTGGCCCGGGGGGGTTTTTTCCCCTTTGGGGTTTTTTTTTCCCCCCGGCTGTTTCCCCCCCGGGGGGGCCCCCGGAAAAGGGGGGGGGAAATTTGGGTTTTAATTCCCCTTTGTTTTTTAAATTGGGGGTTTTTGGGGGTGGGGGATTTGGGCCTTTTCCTTTTTTTTTTTCCCCCTTTTGGGTTTTCCTTTTTTGGGCCCGGGGGAAACCCCCCCCCGGGGGAAGCCGGGGTTTGGGGGCCCTTTCCCCCCGGGGGGGGAAGAACCCAAAAGGGGGAAAAAAAGGGGGGAAGGGGGGCCCGGGGGGAAAAGGGAAGGGGGGGGGGGGGGAAGGGGGGCTTGGGGGGGAGGGCCAAGGGGGCCCCGGGGCCTTCCCTTTTCCCTTTTTCCCCTTTTTTTGTTCCCTTTTTTTTTCCTTTTTTCCCCCCTTTTTTTCCCCCCCTTCCCCCGGAAAACCGGGCCCCCAAGGGGAAAAAACCAAAGGGGTTGGGGCCCTTCCCGGGGGGGCCCCCGGGCGGTTCCCCCGGTGCCCGGGGCCAATTTTTTCCCGCCCCAAGGGGGTTTCCCGGGGCCCCCCCCCGGTGGGGAAGGGGGGGAAAATTGGGTTGGGAAACCCGGCCCTTGGGGGTTTTGTTTGGGTTTTTTAAACTGGGCCCCGGGGGGAAGGCAAGGGCGGGGGGGGCCGGGATTCCCGGCCCTCCCTTCCTTGGGAAAAAAATTTTTGCTCTGAAGTGAATGACAATGGCGTCGGGGGGGGTTTGGGGGGGGAAGGGGGCCGGGGGTTCCGGCAAAAAAAAAAGGGGGGGGGGCCCGGGGGCCCCCCCCGGTTGCCCCCCCCGGGCCCCCGGCCGGGGAAAAGGGGGGGGCCCCCCCCCCCCCCCGGCCCCTCCCCCCCCAACCTACCCCCTTTTGGCCCTTTCCCGTCTTCCCCTTTTTTTTTTCCCTTTTAAAATTTTTTTTACCCATTGGAAAGAGTGTAATGGCAAAATCATAAGCATGATACTCGTCATTCATAGATAAAAGGTGGCAGTCCCGAGTGCTCCTCGGGGGCCCATTATCTCGTACTCAGTACAAAAGGTAGCGTGATACATCTTGCATTTTAAGCTGTAAAATCTTGGAGGAGGTTGGCGTTCCATGGTCGTTCCGACTCCTTGCGAATCATCTCTCTTCGTGCCGTTCGGCTTACGTAAATCAATTAGGTAGTAGTAAGTCGTTTCCCAATGCTCTGATGACGATGAAGGACCTTCCCAAGGGGCGAGCTTGTGCTGGCGGCTGTTATTTGGATCAGCCGAGGCAAAGTCGCCCTCTTGAAAGGATCTTGGCTTGACCTTCCGGCTGTGGTAGCGGCGCAAACCCTGCTGGTAGATGGCGGACCGGTGAGGGCTAACGGTCGACTTTCTTCCGGCAGGTCGGCGCCGTCTTCTCGTGCTTCTTTGGCCTCTGCTTCCGTGTACATGGTCACCGAGGTGAGTTGAACTTCGATGTCGGTTGGGATGACAGCCTCGGCACCATATACAAGGAAGAAAGGGAATGAAGCAGTTGACTTGTTGGGGTAGTCGCGCAGAATCCGGAGGGCGTCCGGCAGCTCGTTGAGCCAACAGCCGACCAAAGCGCTCCAGCAGCACGACCAGCGGGCTTGATGCGGGAAAGGATGAGGCCATTGGCTCCTCAACTTAGCCGTTTATTGCGGGTGGGCAATGGGCGCTAGGTCGGTCGGATGACCTGCGTCGCGCGAAAGCGTGCCAATGCTCCCTTGGCAAGATTCGTGCGTTATCGGTGATGATCTTGTGTGTACGCCGTACCGAGTTGTAATATACGTGATGAATGTCACGGCGGTCGGCCCGTTCACTTCTTAATCGGCTTTGCTTGATCCACTTAGTAAATTTATCCACGGCGACAAGCAAGCGTGTCATGCTGCTGCCGCCGTCTTGAATGGGCCACCATGTCAGTCCCAGACGGCAAAAGGCGGTGAGGGAATGGTCTTGAGTGCAAGCGGCGGTGTTGCTTGGAGCTGAAGACTTGGCACCCTTTGCAATGTTTGACCAACTCCTTGGCATCATCCAGCGATCGACCAAAAGAATCCATGGCGGAAGCTTTGCATGCGAGATCTTGAGGTTGCGTGGTGGCGCATTCGCCTTGGTGAATGTCCTTGAGGATTGCCATGCCCTTCTCGGCTCGGCCGCATGGCTGGAAGACTCGGTGACCTTTGTGTCAGCAGAGCTCTGTTAACAATTGTATATGCTCCGGCTCGGCGTTGGACTTGTCTTGCCACGATCTCGTCGACGGCGGTTCTGTTTACCAAGAAGTTGAGGATGGTGAGCCCATGATGGGTATGAGTTCTTCTATAGCCAACACGGCTCTGCAACCAGGCGGGTGGGCTGGGTGGTGAAGAAGTTGGAGTTAGCCACACTTTGTGGTGTTGATGCAGTCCGAGGCCGACTACCGTAGTCCCGGGCAGGTTTCTGAAGTCCCGGGCAGATGCGACTATCAGCGATCCCGAGCCGCCTAGTCCCAGACACGTCTGCTTGCTCCCCAAGCGGATCCGGCTGCGTCGAGGTTAAGCGGCACGAAGATGAGTCGGTCTGGAGATGGCTTGATAGGCGGCTTGAGGCGTTGGAGAGAGCGCGGTTGGTATAGCTTGTCGAGTTGAGCCTATTCGTGTGAGGGCATCTGCTTGCTCGTTGTCGGCCCGTGGCACATGGAGAACTTCGCATCCTTCAAAGTACCGCTGATTTGCTAAGCGAGGCGGTAGCTTGCCATGTTGCGTCCTTGGCATCGATCGCCAGATGTCTGCTGGACCACCAAATCCGAGTCGCCATAGCACAGGATCGGGCGGATGCCGAGCTCTTTGGCTAGCCGGAGCCCGTGTATGAGTGCCTCATACTCGGCCACATTGTTGGAGGCGGCAAAGTGAATGTGCAATGTGTATCTGAGTTTGTCGCCTTTGGGAGAGGTGAGGATGATCTTGGCTCCCAAGCGGTGTGCATCTTGGACCCGTCGAAGTGCATCCGTAATGAGTGGAGTCGGGAGCCGTGGCGGAGTCTTGGTCTCGGCCCGGTCGGCGAAATCGGCCAATGCTTGTGACTTGATGGCGGTCGAGGCTGGTAGAAGATCGTGTAAGGGCCAGCTCAATGGCCCATTTGCCACCGGCGGATCGTCGGCTGCCTATGATCTCGGCGGCCAGGCGGTGCATCTGACCGTGATGGGGTGCTCTTGAAAGTAGGGCTTGACTTCTTGGCGTGAAGTACGCCATAGCACATCTTCTGGTAATGCGGGTAGTTCTGCTTGAGGTGGACAGATGCTTAAGCAAGTAATACACAGTCTACGGACTGGCTGAGCTCGACCTTCTTAGAGAGGCTGGACCACGATGATGGTCTTGACCACCCGGTGGTGGCGGCAATATAAAGGAGCATGGGCTCTTTCTCGGGTCGGCGCCAAGGCAGGTGGTGTGGCCAGCATCTTCTTTAGCTCATGGAAAGCTTGGTCGACGAGTCGTTCCACTCGAAGTGAGTGGTTTTCTTCATGAGTCGGTGAGGGCCTTTTCTCCAAGCCGGTGATGAAGGCGGTTCGAGGAGGCGGGCACCGGTAAACTTCATGCGTCTACGCAGCTTGGTGGGAATCTCCATTCTCTCAATGGCTTTGATCTTTCTTGGGTTGCATTCAATGCAGCGTTCGAGAGACCAGGAAGCCTAGAAGCTGGCGGTGGCACTCGAACACGCATTTCGGGGTTGAGCTTGATCTGAAACAGGCGCGAGTTCTCAAATGTTTCCTTGAGGTCTTCTAACAAAGTGTCGCTTCTCCGTCTTCACCATGATATCGTCTACATAGGCGTGGGCATTTCTGCCGAGTTGCTTGAGGAGGCATTTACGCATACAGCTGAAAAGTGGCACCAGCATTTCTCAAGCCGAATGTCATAGTCGGAGTAGAAAGCTCGAATAGGCGTGATGAAGGCGGTCTTGAGGCGATCAGCCGGGTCCAACTTTATCTGGTGGTAGCCAGTAGGCATCAAGAGACTCAGCAGCTCGCATCCGGCTGTGGAGTCTATCACTTGATCAATCCTTGGTAAGGCAAAGGGATCTATGGGGCAGGCTTTGTTGAGGCTTGTGTAGTCTATACACATGCGCCACTTGTTATTCTTTTTCAACACGAGCACCGGGTTGGCAAGCCACTCCGGAAAGAACACCTCCATTATGAAGCCGCCGCCCGAGGCAGGCTATCTCTTCTCCTACAATCCTTCTCTTCTCCTCCGACGGCCCGGCGGAGGGGCTGCTATTGGTTTTGCGTGCTGCTCGGACATGTAGCTTGTGCTCGGCGAATTCCTTGAAACACCGGCATGTCCTTGGGAGACCATGCAAAGATGTCGATTCTCACGAGAATCGGCGGCTTCGCCTTCCTATTGCTGTCGAGTTTGCCCCAATGGCGGCAAACCTTTCCAGTGCTCTGGGTCGAGAGGTATCTTCTTTGTTTCCTTGGCGGCTGGAAAGAACCTTGGGCATCACATTCCTTGGGGTCGGGGGACAGGGCTGGCTGCTTGCGGCCATGGCCGACTTCGATCAACGTCTTCTTCTCTTCAGCGATCACAAGGGACTCGGCGGCCCGGCTGCTGGCTGCTGGCCTTTTCGGAGGATTTCTTGTGTCGCGGCTATGGTGATGATGCCCTTGGTGCTTGGCATCTTCATCTTGAGGTAGGCGTAGTGGGGTACAGCCATGAACTTGGCCAGAGAAGGTCGGCCAAGCAGCGCATGATAGGGGCTCTCAAGGTCCACCACTTCAAACCAGATTGCTTCTCGGCGGAAATGATCCTTGTCTCCAAAGAGAACATCTATCTTGATCTTGCTGATTGGTGAGCAGGACAGGCCGGGTACAATGCCATGGAACACGGTCCGGCTTGGCATGAGGTGCTTGGCCTTGATGTTTAGCTTCTCCATGGTGTCTCGGTATAGGATGTTGATGCTGCTCCCGCCGTCTATCAGTACGCGGGAGAATCGGGCAGCAAGCCTATCCGTTGCTAGAGTTGCCTCCAAAACCAATGCATAAGAGCGCGGGGACGACATCACCTCTGGGTGGTCGGCCCGGCTCCAGCTGATAGGCCTTTCTGACCAGTGCATGTACTCGTGGTTGTTGGAGGCGACCGCGTTGACTTCTTGGTCCTATCGGCGCCGGCTGCCCGTCTTCAAACTGGCTTGTGAAGGCGGCGTGGCGGCATGCTCGTTGAGAACTTCGTCTTGGATGGTCCGATTGCTGGTCGAGTGGCGGCTGTTGGGAGGCGGGCGGCTGTCCGATTAAGCGGGCGGCACCAGCCGCCGCCTTTGGTGATTCGGGTGAGCAGTGGCACTTCCGGGTCGTATGGTTGGGCAACCGGCGCGCTGTGGAACTTGCAAGGCGTCGAGGCTTGCTCGTGAGGAAAAGCGGCTGCCAAGCCGACCTACATCTCGGCTTCTTGGCGCGGGCACGCCCTCGGGCTGCTCGTCTTGACGGTGGCCACCTGCCGACTAGTTGGGCGGCATTGGGCCCTGCGCTTGTTGTCGTTCTGATGCAGACGTCGGCTGGAGTCGCCAGACCCGGCGTTTTGGAAGCAGGTGGAGCACCTTCCGGAGGCATCCACGGAGCTCGGTCTTCATCGAGTCGGCGGTGGCGTGCTTGTCCGCTATGACTAGTAACTCGTCGAGGTAGTCGGCTCGTCGCAGAAGCTTGTGCTTGAGGAGGTGCCTTCGGCACCGGCGATGAAATACTCTATGGCTTGAACCTCGTGCACCCCTCGCGAGGAATTGCGGAGCTCGGCCCAACGCATGAGGTAGTCGCGAGTCGACTCGATGGGTCCTTGTATGCACAAGGAGAGCTGTATGGGCTTGGGAGCCTGCTTGTAGGTGCTAGTGAAGTTGGGGATGAAGGCTTCGGTGAAGTCTAGCCAACTATTGATGCTATCTGACTTGAGGCTGTTGAGCGAGTTCGCGCCGTGCCACGAAGCATGAGGCACATATTTCTGACAACACGCTTTGTTGCCGTTCGCTATCTTGGCTGCGGTGGAGTAGTCGATCAGCCAATCCTCCGGCTTCACAGAGCCGTTGTACTTAGGCGTGTCTCTTGGGGGCGAGAACCCTTTAGGGAAGGGCTCGTCGCGGATCACGAGGCCAAAGCAAAGCGGACCGACATCGTCTTCTTCTTCAACGCCGAGATCGCGCTAAGCGGTCGATTGATGGCGGGCGTCGTTCGCCGATTCCTTGGCGGCCTAGTCGGCGGCTGAAAGTCGGATGCATGACAGGCGGCGGTGGGATATCTTTCCCCACGAGGCGAGAGGAGGCGGGTTGCCTCGCCGCTCCACGGCTCGAGGCGGCCTTGCGTCGCGCTTCGATGGAGATCCGGGTTGACTGCGGGTGGCAGCGGCTCCTTTCTCGCCGTCTTGTGGCGTTGCCCGCAGATTAGCGTCGCGTGGCGTCGCGTCGTACTCTGGCGCGAGGAAGGGCTTCGGCGCGGGCACTGTCTTCATGCAGCTCTGCCGCGCCAATCGATTGCTGGATCGCCTAGCCATATAAAGGGCTTCGTCGGGCCCCGATCCGTTAAGCTCTTCTGGCCGGCTAGGCGGCGCGTGGATTCTCGGCGTGGCGTGAACTGGCGGTCCCTCCCAGCATGTCGGCGATAACAGCGCGCGTTTATTAGCAGCGCCGATTGGCTTAGCCCGTTGGGGCGGCATGCCAAAAGCGGCCTTGATCGACTTCGCGCTGGTGAGCCTCAGTTAGGCGTCTCATGGAAGCTATCCTCTGGCCCTCCGTGTGGAGGGCGAGGCGCACCTCAGTGCCTCGGCGTTGGCGTCGGCGGGAGAAGGCGGACAGGTCGTGCAGCGCCGCTTGCGAGCGTCGTGGGCGTTCTCGCGGAGGGTCGCCGTGGTGATGACCAGCACCTCGGTGATGGCTTGCCACGATTATCGGCTTGGGGGCGGGTCGTCGAAGATCACGGCGTTGGTGGGGAAGCGTCGGCGATGCTATGTCGGTCGACAAGCATCGGTCGGTGAATAACCGACTCAAATCCTGGCAGGCTCGGCGAAGGCGTGGAGTTGGTCGAGGAGGCAGCGACGAGGTGGCTCGAGGCAGCTGTGCCCGCGTCGGATGTGGGCTCGTCGGAGATCTGAGCCTCACCAAGAAGGTCGCGAGGCAGCTCGCTGCGCAGCGTCAGCGACGCATATGCGATCTTGTCAGGGCAAAGCGCCATCAGGCGTCTTGCGGGCTGGCTCGCCAGCGGGGAGAAGAGGTTCCGTCGAGAACAGGTCTCGAGCGACGGTGCACCTGGCCCCAAGGTGGGCGCCAAATGTCGGGTGGTAGGTGCGACATATGGCAGGTGGCTTATCATTGTGGGAGCCAATAAGGCGTTGCGGTGTGCAGAAGCAGGATGAGGCGAAGACATGCGCGTGAATCTTACCCGGCCGGGGCTCTCCGTGGAGATAACACCCCTCTTGCTGCTCCATGGGTCTCCGCATGATCACTAGAAGAACAAGTGGCTACAAGTGGCTCCTTGAGCTATTCGGTGAGAGGAAGAAGAAGGGCACGTCTAGCTCTCCTCTTCCCTCTATGTGGTGTCTGAAACTCTAAGAGATCAACCCTTTGCATGGGTGCCCTGGGGGGTTTATATAGGCCTACCCCCCAGGGGTACAATGGTAATCCGGCTGGGGACGGGCCCTAGCCGTCAGTGCCTTCGCTCGCCGGCCGCTGGGGCCCGCCGACTGGTGGGTCTTGCCGGCTGCCGGCTTCTTGGTCGACAGGCTGGCCCCACCGCTGAGGGCCTTGTCGGGGCTGGATTTCTGTTGCCTCAATCCGATGTGAGGGCTTTGTCGGGGTAATCATGGCTACAGTGCCGCCGCCTTGGCGGCGATCACTGTAGTCTCACCTCGTCTTGTCTCCTTGATGAGGCGCTTCCTTGAGTGAGGAACAAGCCGGCTATGGGAAGCCGGCCATATCTCGAGCCGGCGGGGAGGCCGAGCCATCTCGGGCATCTCTCGTTGGAGGGACCCGCCACTGCGAGTCGTCTTGTTGCTGTCGTGGGTGATGTCATGGTCAGCATGGTATTATGATGCCGCGCCCGGACGGGTGATGGCCGCCCGTCTGGCGCACTATGGCCTGGCGCTCCGGTATCTGGGGTGTGAGCTTCTGTATGCCACGCCGTCTCATCACCGTTATGTGGGTGCAGATTCGAGGTGCGGCCTTGGCACTTTCTTTGGTGGCGGCTTCTTGGAGTCGGCCTGTTAAGTGGCGCGACTCGTGAGTCGGCCCTTTGGTCTTGGCTCCTTGGAAGCCGGCCCTCTTGTGGCCTTCTTCCTGTAGGTCTTGGGGCCGGGCCGCCCCTTGACAGCCGGCCTGAGGGGCAGCCGGCCGGGGGAAGGCGACCCAGCGACTTGGATGTTGGATGGCTTGATTGGCTTGTAATTTTTTCAGAAGTCCTAGGGGGAGCCGGCTAGGCTACCCGTGGTCATTTACTCCGACACATCATGAATCGGGCATTTAGTTGATAGATGTATCGGTGTTGTGTATTTCCAGATTGTACTCAAACTAACTTGGCCCCTATATTAAAGATGCATGGCTTGATTTTGAAATTATGGTTATGAACACAAAGCTAATTTGTACTCTGTTCTACACTCATCCCTTGGGCGGTGATCCCTAATTGAGATTTACCAAGTATATAGATGCATTAATTAAATAAGATATATTGTGATATCCCAACAAGTAAACATGTTCCAACAAGGAACAACATCTCCATGTTCCAACAAGGAACAAACTTCATCTTCACCTGCAACTAACAACGCTATAAGAGGGCTGAGCAAAGCGGTAACATAGCCAAACAATGGTTTGCTAGGAAGGGTGCAAAAGGTTAGAGGCTGACATGGCAATTTGGGAGGCTTGAGCAGCAAGTGATAGGTAGCGCAGCATAGCGATAGAACGAAGCAACTAGCATAGCAATGATAGTAGTGAGATCCAGGGTAGCGGTCATCTTGCCTGAAATCCCGCTAGGAAGAAGAACGAGTCCATGAAGAAGACGAACGGATGAAGCCGAACCGAGCGTAGACGAACGAATCCTCACGACCGCAACGAAACGGGAACTAACAAGAAGAAGCACACAACATGGTAAACACACCACACATGAACAAGACATGATGCACAACCAAGCATGATGCATGACAAAGGCTACATGAAGCTACTCATGGCAAGAGATGATGCAAACAAGAGCAACACATCAAAGCAAGTTTAAATGAGGCCGGGAACAACATAGAACAATTCCGGTAAGTCCTCATATGCAAATTTCGAAATTGGTCCAGATCTGAATAAACCTTATGTTCAAGTTTTTAAACAGCAAGTTAAGATGCACCACGATGATCTACACGAAATTCTAGTCAAGTTACATATAAAGTTCATTTAATTCGGAGCTACGGCCTAGAAGATATGAGCAAAACAAGTTAAGCATGGCATTGATACAAAATGCATCCAAACATCAAGCAAACACTCCAAAACAAGGATGCAACATGATAATATGAAACTACATGCAAAATCAAGCAAGTTTCATATAGAGCACACTCAAAACGGAGCAACGGTTCAACACATACACCCTATACAAGTTATGACAACAATCTGTCCAAAACAGCAACTAGGCATATTGCAAGCACAAAAACAACATGCTACAGCATCTCAACGTGAAAACAAAAGGCATGGACACGATGTACAGGTAAAGCATTACAAAACATGAACACTGAGCTAACTCCAGAAATCACTAGAACATGCTCAAAAGGACATGGCAAGATTGGAAATAATAACAGTTTCAGTCTTAGAAGAAATAACATCAGGTTGCAATGTTTAGAGCTATCAAACAACATGCTACAGGAACTTAACATGGCAAACAAAGACATGGCATGATACTACTAAATGCATAGAACAAGATTCCCTTACTGACCATGAGCCAAAAAGGATCAGAAAATTTGATGGCACCCATGTAAACATGGCAAGTTATATTACAGATTCATACATGGCAGGAACAACAATAAGTAGGCATGTTGGTGAGCTTGAACCACTCACCACAGAGCAATACATGGCATGGCAAGGCAACCAACAGTAAGAAGACATGGCACAGAGGCTATACATGGCAAGAACAACATCATAGCATACACCGATCAGCTACAACAACCTTGGCAAAATTGAATAACATGTAAACAACCTGCCAGGAAACATTTTATAGCAAAAGTAGAGCTCGATTGACTCAAGCTATGGCACTCCATAATTGCAAAAAAGGGCATGGATGGATAGAGAATAACCATATGTTCAAAACATCCTTACTGATGTGTCTCAAAATAAGCATGGATCTCTCTGTAGCATCAAGTTTACATGGCATAAAAATATCAGCAGAACAGGGGCTGAAATCAGCAACATCAAGAAGCCTTGTTTGCATGCTTGTGCTAGTCACCACAGAGATCACAAAAATACATGGCATACACCCCTGTAAAGATGGCATGGCATTTTACAAAACACATGTAGGACTCAAGTTCATAGGGTGCACACATCAATCATGGCAAAAATGACAAAAGTGCATGTACTGATAAGAATCTGAAGCTAACATCACATAGCCCTCTTCTAACAACATTTCGGGCATCATGATGAGCTCAAATGAAAATGATGCAATGGAATGAAACGATGTACTCGTTGAGACGAACAATTTCACATGTTACACGCACGAAACGGAGCTACGGATGCAGAGATACAGCAGGTCAAACATGGCATGATTTTACTGAAATATTCGGGCTTAACAGAAAACAACCTCGGGGGAAAAAGTCAACGGGCGGCGGATCTGGATCGGGATCCCGGCGTGGATCGAGGCGGGCCGAGCCGGGCGGCGGGAGGAGCGCCGGGCGGCGGGTCGGCAGAGGGCGCCGGGCGGCGGCGAGGCGTGGCGATCTGGCCGGCGGAGGCGGCGCGAGGCGCGCATGGCGGGGGCGAGGCGGCGCCGGCGGCGCCGGCTTGGCGGCCGGGCGGCGCAGCAGGGCGGCGGCGCTGGGCGGGCGGCCGGCCGGACCTGCACGGGTCGAGTCCGCGGGCGCGGCCGCGACGAGAGAGACGGCGCGGGGCGGCGGCCTTCGGGCCCGATGGGCTCAGGCGGGCCCGCGACGACGTGTCATGATGGGCTCATGGGCGCTGGGCGCGAACGCGCCACGTGGCAGGCCCCGTTAGCTGCGGGCGGCGCGCTGGTGGTGTCCGGGCGGGCGGACATGTCCGGCGCGGAGAGGGGAGGAAGCTAGGGTTAGGGGGGATTTTCATCCGTGAATTTGGACGGGAGGCACATATTTATAGGTAGAGGGAGCTAGGAGAGTCCAAATGGAGCACGGTTTTCGGCCACGCGATCGTGATCGAACGACCGAGAGCATGGAGGGGAGTTTGCTGGGTTTTGGGCCACTTTGTAAGGGGTGTTGGGCTGCAAGGAGAAGGAGGCTTTCGCGGTTACCCGGTTAACCGTTGGAGTATCAAACGACCTCCGAATGACACGAAACTTGACAGGCGGTCTACCGGTGGTATACCAAGGCCGCTTCACAAACCTCGGTCCATTCCGAGAACGTTTAACACCCGCGCACAACGAGAGACAAAAGGGGGATGCCGGGGAAGATAGGAGTGCCGGATTACAAAACGGACAACGGGGAAAATGCTCGGATGCAAGAAACGAACACGTATACAAAATGAAATGCACATGATGACATGATATGAAATGCAAATGATGACATGGCAAAGTGCAACACACAAGCAAATGACATGGCAACGACGGCGAATAACTGGCAGACATCTGGCGCATCGAATCCGGGGCGTTACAACACTCCTCCACTAACAAGAGATCTCGTCCCGAGATCTGAGGACCGAGACAGGAGGGAAAAGGGATGAGGTGAAACAAGAAACGCAAGAGAGAAGAGGCAAGAATCAAGAGCACTCGAGAAGAAGAGAGGAACGACGAGAATGACGAGAATCGAAAGCTCACGGAATCAAGATAGACTCTGAAAGCACTCCGGTTAGAACACGATAAGAAACGAATAAGATTAAAAGGATTTAGGCAGCACTCCGGCTGAAACATGTAGGAATAGAACACGAGCTTAAGAAGATGGAATGAAACTTGATGAACTCTTGAAGAATGAATTAAATCATGAAGAACCACCATGAAGAACTACGGTAACAAAAGGATGATAAGATAGAATAAAGGATGGAAAGAATAAGATGAGCCTTGCGATGATTTAGATGGAGGTTCCGACGAAATGGCTGAGGAAATTTGAACTCCGGAAAAGAAAGATGATAACACTTGGAACTAGAATTTATTCATCAAGAACAACCTCCAAAGGAAGGGATTAATCACTTTGATGAAATAAGAATAAGATTTATTGTATGCTTATCCTTCATCAAACTAAATTGATGACATGAAATGGATTTTTGCATATTACTTATTCTTCTTGAAAAAGAATTGAGGAATGACATATCGCAAACTAGAGAAGGTCTTCATGAACCGCCGGTAGGATTGAAAGGAACGAATGAATTAATATGGTAATCAAAGAAAAAGAATCTTGAACGAACCACCGTTAGAAATGAAAATGAACGAAGAGAAGAGAACGAATCACCGGGAAGAATTAGAAGAACCAATATGCTAGAGGGAATTTAGATGCAAAAGAATAAAGAGATCATGAGCTGATAGAAGAATACTTGAACGAAGCACCGGAAGAATATTGAGACGAACGAAGGGGCACGAATATGGAATAATTGGAGAACGAATTTGAAAAACATAGAATGGAGAGATATTCCGAAAAGATGGCCTCCGGATGATCGGAACAGAAAAGCAACTCCTGAAATACTCCGGATGGGTAAGAAAAGAATCTCTAACAAATGGAATAATTCGAGAGGATAGCATGAAGCTAGAACCACGGATCTTCGAGAGAACGGGCAAGATTTAGAGAAACTCTTCCTCGATCGACGAGAAACACCACCAAAATTTGTTGAGGCACTCCGGGAGAACGAAAAGCGAAGAGGTTGAGCCAAAGATGAAAAAGATTAGGAATCGAACTTGGAAAGGTGTCTGACTGATGAAATTCATACTTACGTCAAACTACGAAAAGGATTTGAGAATAACTCCGGGAAAATTAGAAGAGTCAGGTAAGATCCTGGGAAAAGACCTGTGGGTTAGGGCCCACTGAAAAGAAAACACCGTTGGAAAAGGATTGTTGAAGAGGTAGATGATGCACCGGAATAATTGAGATATTTGAATGAGGTGACAACCTCGAACTAATTCGAACACAGACGAATCTCTTGAGATGTCTTCAGCACTCCGGAAGGATAAACTGGCGAGAGGCGAACGAGCAAAGGGAGATATTTGAGCTGAGGGAAAGAATACGATCGACAACGAAAAACTTGAATTGAATCCACCGGGGAAGAAAAAAGGGATGAAGAATGAAGAACAAGACGAGAATTCACCGGTTGAAATAATTGACGAAAGACTGAAGAGACTCCACACGAATGAAATAGATGGTCGGGAGAGAGGCAAACTCCGGGAAGAAAAGGGTGGGAGGGCGGGAAAACACAGGCAACTTGGAAGGGGAACCGACGAATATCTTGAAGAGGAAAACACCGATTGAAATCATTGAGGAGAGAGAGCAAAAACTTCACACAAGTAGAATGGATACTCGATTACGGACTCCGGTTCCGACAAGAAAAAGGGTGGGTGGGTGGGAAAAGAAAACAACTGAGGATTGGACTTGACAACGATGAAGAGGCTCGAGTCAACTTGACGAGAAATGCACCGGATGCAAAGAGCTGGGGAACAACGATCGAAAAACCAACTGCGTGATCCTAAAGAAAAAAATTTGAAGGGGAAGAGGAGTAGTTCAAAACACCTACGTCACGATTCCTGACCAGAGCGACGAAGGGGCTGAGGAGTAAAAAGAATTCCTACTCTCCGATATAACTAGACTCAGAAATCAGTTTTCTTCTAGACTCAACAACGGCCAAACTACACGATCAATCAAGGGGCTCCTAGGGTCGGTCGAGGCTCTGATACTAACTTGTCACGCCCAAGATGCGACCCTATCCTAAAGGAACTCGAAGGTCCCACCAAGGATAGAAGCGCATCTTGAAGACGCTTTTGCAAGGTGGATATCATTACATCAACATTACATAATAGTGGGGATACAAACATAAGGCACAAATGCCACAAGAATACATCAACATCATATACAAGATCAACATCCGACTACGGATGAAACATAAACAGAAACTCAAACGACATCCACCCTGCTAGCCCAGGCTGCCGACCTGGAACCTATCCCCTGAACGAAGAAGAAGCAGAAGAAGAACTCCAAAACAAGTAACATCGCTCTCGCGTCATGATCATCGTGAAACCTGTACCTGCAACTGGTGGTGTAGTAATCTGTGAGCCACGAGGACTCAGCAATCCCATTACCATGGGTATCAAGACTAGCAAAGCTTAAAGGGAAAGGAAGGGGTAAGGTGGTGAGGTTGCAGCAGCGACTAAGCATATATGGTGGCTAACATACGCAAATGAGGCGAGAAGAGAAACAGGAGGAACGGTCGTCAACTAGTAATGACCAAGAAGTGATCCTGAACTCCTACTTACGTCCGACATAACCCGAAACCGTGTTCTCCTCTCGATCAACCCGAAAAGAGACACTCACGTTACGCTACGGTTGGTGTATTTTAGAAGAGTTTTGCTTCAAGTTTACTACAACCGGATATTAACAAATTCCCATCTGCCACATAACCGGGCACGGCTCTCGAAAGTTTATACCTGCGGGGTGTCCCAACTTAGCCCATGATAAGCTCTCGCGATCAACGAAGGATATTCCTTCTCCCAGGAAGACCCGATCAGTCTCGGAATCTCGGCTACAAGACATTTCGACACAATAAAACAAGACCAGCAAAGCCGCCCGAATGTGCCGACAAATCCCGATAGGAGCTGCACATATCTCGTTCTCGGGCACACCGGATGTGCAAGACGATGGGTTGGCATAGACCACAGGTTGCCCGGGCGCGGACATCGCTTCGGTTTGGACCAGCACTCGAGAGGAGAACTGGCCGGGGGCTAAAATAAAGATGACCCTTGGGCTCCGAAACCCAAGTGAAAAAGGGCATAGGTGAGGCAAATGGTAAAACCAATGTTGGGCCTTCTTTGGAGGAGTCTTATTCAAAGCGAACTGTCAAGGGGTCCCATAAATCACCCGACCGCGTTAGGGACGCAAAATCCGGGAACATAATACCAATATGACGGAAACTAGGGCGGCAAGAGTGGAACAAAACACCAGGCATAAGGCCGAGCCTTCCACCCTTTACCAAGTATATAGATGCATTAATTAAATAAGATATATTGTGATATCCCAACAAGTAAACATGTTCCAACAAGGAACAACATCTCCATGTTCCAACAAGGAACAAACTTCATCTTCACCTGCAACTAACAACGCTATAAGAGGGCTGAGCAAAGCGGTAACATAGCCAAACAATGGTTTGCTAGGAAGGGTGCAAAAGGTTAGAGGCTGACATGGCAATTTGGGAGGCTTGAGCAGCAAGTGATAGGTAGCGCAGCATAGCGATAGAACGAAGCAACTAGCATAGCAATGATAGTAGTGAGATCCAGGGTAGCGGTCATCTTGCCTGAAATCCCGCTAGGAAGAAGAATGAGTCCATGAAGAAGAGGAACGGATGAAGCCGAACCGAGCGTAGACGAACGAATCCTCACGACCGCAACGAAACGGGAACTAACAAGAAGAAGCACACAACATGGTAAACACACCACACATGAACAAGACATGATGCACAACCAAGCATGATGCATGACAAAGGCTACATGAAGCTACTCATGGCAAGAGATGATGCAAACAAGAGCAACACATCAAAGCAAGTTTAAATGAGGCCGGGAACAACATAGAACAATTCCGGCAAGTCCTCATATGCAAATTTCGAAATTGGTCCAGATCTGAATAAACCTTATGTTCAAGTTGTTAAACAGCAAGTTAAGATGCACCACGATGATCTACACGAAATTCTAGTCAAGTTACATATAAAGTTCATTTAATTCGGAGCTACGGCCTAGAAGATATGAGCAAAACAAGTTAAGCATGGCATTGATACAAAATGCATCCAAATATCAAGCAAACACTCCAAAACAAGGATGCAACATGATAATATGAAACTACATGCAAAATCAAGCAAGTTTCATATAGAGCACACTCAAAACGGAGCAACGGTTCAACACATACACCCTATACAAGTTATGACAACAATCTGTCCAAAACAGCAACTAGGCATATTGTAAGCACAAAAACAACATGCTACAGCATCTCAACGTGAAAACAAAAGGCATGAAAACGGTGTACAGGTAAAGCATTACAAAACATGAACACTGAGCTAACTCCAAAAATCACTAGAACATGCTCAAAAGGACATGGCAAGATTGCAAATAATAACAGTTTCAGTCTTAGCAGAAATAACATCAGGTTGCAATGTTTAGAGCTATCAAACAACATGCTACAGGAACTTAACATGGCAAACAAAGGCATGGCATGATACTACTAAATGCATAGAACAAGAGTCCCTTACTGACCATGAGCCAAAAAGAATCATAAAATATGATGGCACCCATGTAAACATGGCAAGTTATATTACAGATTCATACATGGCAGGAACAACAATAAGTAGGCATGTTGGTGAGCTTGAACCACTCACCACAGAGCAATACATGGCATGGCAAGGAAACCAACAGTAAGAAGACATGGCATAGAGGCTATACATGGCAAGAACAACATCAATGCATACACGGATCAGCTACAACAACCTTGGCAAAATTGAATAACATGTAAACAACCTGCCAGGAAACATTTTATAGCAAAAGTAGAGCTCGATTGACTCAAGCTATGGCACTCCATAATTGCAAACAAGGGCATGGATGGATAGAGAATAACCATATGTTCAAAACATCTTTATTGAAGTATCTCAAAATAAGCATGGATCTCTCTGTAGCATCAAGTTTACATGGCATAAAAATATCAGCTGAACAGGGGCTGAAATCAGCAACATCAAGAAGCCTTGTTTGCATGCTTGTTCTAGTCACCACAGAGATCACAAAAATACATGGCATACACCCCTGTAAATATGGCATGGCATATTACAAAACACATGTAGGACTCAAGTTCATAGGGTGCACACATCAATCATGGCAAAAATGACAAAATTGCATGTACTGATAAGAATCTGAAACTAACATCACATAGCCCTCTTCTAACAGCATTTCGGGCATCAAGATGAGCTCAAATGAAAATGATGCAATGGAATAAAATGATTTACTTGTTGAGACGAACAATTTCACATATTACACGCACGAAACGGAGCTACGGATGCAGAGATACAGCAGGTCAAACATGGCATGATTTTACTGAAATATTCGGGCTTAGCAGAAAACAACCTCGGGGGAAAAAGTCAACGGGCGGCGGATCTGGATCGGGATCCCGGCATGGATCGAGGCGGGGCCGAGCCGGGGCGGCGGGGAGGAGCACGCCTGGGCGGCGGGTCGACAGAGGGGCGCCGGGGCGGCGGCGGCGCTGGCGCCATGGCGGAGGCGGCGCGAGGCGCGGGCGGCGAGGGCGGCGGCGCGCCCGGCCGGGCGCTGCTGGGCGGGCGGCGCCAGTGGGCGGCGATCTGGGCGCTGGCGGCGGGCGGCCGGTCTGCACGGGTCGAGTCCGCGAGGGCGGCTCCGGACGTAGAGAGACGCGCGCGAGGCGGCGGCCTTCGGGCCCCGATGGGCTCGGCGGGCCCATGACGGGAACATGCATGGGCTCATGGGCGCTGGGACGGCAGACGCGCCACATGGCAGGCCCCGTTAGCTGCGGGCGGCGGCGCTGGGTGTCCGGGTGGCGGGCGGACATGTCCGCATGGAGAGGAGGAAGCTAGGGTTAGGGGGGATTTTCATCCGCGAATTTGGACGGGAGGCACCTATTTATAGGTAGAGGGAGCTAGGAGAGTCCAAATGGAGCACGGTTTTCGGCCACACGATCGTGATCGAACGACCGAGAGCATGGAGGGGAGTTTGCTGGGTTTTGGGCCACTTTGTAAGGGGTGTTGGGCTGCAAGGAGAAGGAGGCTTTCGCGGTTACCCGGTTAACCGTTGGAGTATCAAACGACCTCCGAATGACACGAAACTTGACAGGCGGTCTACCGGTGGTATACCAAGGCCGCTTGACAAACCTCAGGCCATTCCGAGAACGTTTAACACCCGCGCACAACGAGAGACAAAAGGGGGATGCCGGGGAAGATAGGAGTGCCGGATTACAAAACGGACAACGGGGAAAATGCTCGGATGCAAGAAACGAACACGTATGCAAAATGAAATGCACATGATGACATGATATGAAATGCAGATGATGACATGGCAAAGTGCAACACACAAGCAAATGACATGGCAACAACGGCGAATAACTGGCAGACACCTGGCGCATCGAATCCGGGGCGTTACAATAAATATGTGAATGTATGCCTTTTATTTTATTTTATTTTATTGACGAGCATGGCATGAGTTCTTCCGTTTTTATTAAAGATAGGAAAAAGGGGGAAAAATACTTAGTTCCTTGGTTAATGTCTTTTTATTTTATTTTTATCATTTTCTCAGTGTGTTATGAGTCATCGTTGGCCATACAATTATGGTTTCGTAAACAAAAATAACGCTTTGGTTCTGTGTGGTGCCTTGACACATCATATATACATTGATAGTGAAATATCGGGTCTACCTTATTCACATAGTTATTCTTATCAGCATACAGAGCAAAAGACTCGGCGCATGCTTGGTTGAGTAACCATAGACTCACCAATGTAGTCTATGTATTCTTACACCGGCCATACATAAAAAATGTGTGTTCATTGACCGGTTTTGCTCAAAATAAAAATTGTAGCTCATACCTTAAGACTGACCGTTGATTGCTTCTTTTTTTAATTGTTTCCAATAATGTTATTTTTGCATCTTTATGTTGTCCTGCGCATGTATGTTCCTTTGCTTCTCGTTTATCAATCACATATTTATGTTTTCTCTATACCATTTCCAAACACTCAGGTGGACCAGACTATCGTGAGAATTTTTAGCAGAATGATTCTTGATATTATGTTGGATCATGTTGGAATTCCTAGAGCTATTTATCGGAGAAGGATGTACCCGCATAACACAATGACTGTCACTGTGCTTTTCTACCGGAGAAATGCACGCATTTGAGTATTTCTGTTAGCCATCTTGGTAAACAAATGTTTGTTGTTTCCTTGGTGTTTATTTCCATTGGCAAAACGCCGCTTATCGGCGGTTGGAACTATGCTTCCAGCAGTATCACTTGCCATGATGAGCTACATCATTAATTCTCATTTTGTGTACTTATCAAGGCTGCTATCTGATTTTGTCACTTGCCTTTTGTATAGTCTTTTGTATGCCTTGCTTACACTACTGTACTGTCCAGCTGCCCTGTAGTGTGCTACTTGTTTTTCTGTCTCTTTCTTTGAAATGACTTGCCCTAATTATTACCACTGGTCTTTAGACTTGTCGGATGTGTTGCTTTACGTATGATCATGTTGTAATCTTGATCATGTATCATTCATTTTACTCCTAGGTTTTGTTTCCTACAACCTCTGTTTACATTACAACTTTGAAATAGATAGGATGTGGTCGATTGCGGTTATGATTTAGCATTGATTGTGTGAGTATGGCAAAGGCGACAACAATGTTTACTATCACCCTTTTGGCTTTTTATGTCAGGTTGATTACATCTGCTCATTACATTCTTGGGAGGAGACCTTGTGTTGAGCATGACACCCAGTCTGCCAGCCTTGCAATCGCCGACAACCCGATTCATCGATTGGTATTAACTTGCATAGTAGTTCTGTTTATATTACAGTTTTAGCTTTCTCCACTCTTTGCTTTGATTAGGTTAATTTCTATTCCCTCTGTCCCATAATATGAGAACATTTTCCAAACTATGTTAGCTTGAAAAACGTTCTTATATTATGGGACGGAGGGAGTAACAAATAGGATGATGATCAGGATGAATAATATTTCGGCATTGCTACCATTATGGTTGCACTCATGAATAACTGAATTAACTTGATGATCCATTGCGAGCAATCATTCCAATTCCCATTTGGCAACCTTGAATAATTTGTTTAATCGCTTGAATAGTACGTTGAGCCAAGCAATGGTCTTTGTTATGAGGAGCCTGACTACACCGAATATGATGAGTTTCCTGGCTACTATCCATCTGACCATGAGGACAACAATAGTGATTGCTTATCTGAGCTTGAGCTGTGGTGAATGCGACCGATGTTTTGACCGCATAAGAAGATGAAGTTCTTTTCATTTATCGAGTAATATTATCATAGGTGGATGTGATGCCTCTATAGAGGCGTTGTGAATAAGTGTAGTAGCACACCACCCTATCCTTATTGTAAATTATGTGTGATCATCGCTATGAGACAGTCCTTCGGATGGATTTACTAATCCATGGTTATTGTATAGTATGTTGTAGTTCCAGTGTTGGTTCTCTAATTTACTTTCTATGCCTGTGTTATCATGTATTATTGCTTATGCTAAACCTGGATCTCTACTAACTTGACATTACCTGTTTAACCAAAACATTGTGACCGGCACCCTCGCGCCAAGGTGCGATTCCGATCTAGTTTTCTTTATTGTGGCATGAATGTTCAGATCCGAAAGATTCAAGATAAAAGTTTAATATTGACATAAAAATAATAATACTTCAAGCATGCTAACCAAGCAATTATGTCCTATCGAAATAACATAGCCAAAGAAAGCTTATCCCTAAAAAATTTTATAGTTTGGCTATGCTTCATTTTCGTCACACAAAATGCTCTCATCATGCACAACCCCGACGACAAGCCAAACAATTTTTTCATACTTAGCCTTTTCAAACTCTTTCAACTTTTACGCAATTATATGAGCGCGAGCCATGGACATAGCACTATGGGTGGAATAGAATATAATGATTGAGGTTGTGTGAGAAGACAAAAAGGGAGAAAGTCTCACATTGACGCGACTAATCAACGGGCTATGGAGATGCCCATCAATTGATGTCAATGCAAGGAGTAGAGATTGCCATGCAACAGATGCACTAGAGCTATAAATGTGTGAAAGCTCAACAAAATAAACTAAGTGGGTGTGCATCCAACTTGCTTGCTCACGAAGACCTAGGGCATTTGAGGAAGCCCATTGTTGGAATATACAAGCCAAGTTCTATAATGTAAAATTCCCGCTAGTATATGAAAGTGACAAAATAGGAGACTCTCTATCATGAAGATCATGGTGCTATTTTGAAGGACAAGTGTGGTAAAAGGATAGTAACATTGTCCCTTCTCTCTTTTTCTCTCATTTTTTTTCTTTTTCTTTTTTTATTTGGGCCTTCTTCAACTTTTTTTGGCCTCTTTTTTTTCAGAGTCTCATCCCGACTTATGGGGGAATCATAGTCTCCATCATCCTTTCCTCACTTGGGACAATGTTCTAATAATGATGATCATCACACTTTTATTTACTTACAACTCAAAGATTACAACTCAATACTTAGAACAAAATATGACTCTATGTGAATGCCTCCGGCGGTGTACCGGGATATGCAATGAATCAAGAGTGACATGTATGAAAGAATTATAAAGGTGGCTTTGCCACAAATATGATGTCAACTACATGATCATGCAAAGCAATATGACAATGATGATGCGTGTCATAATAAACGGAACGGTGGAAAGTTGCATGGCAATATATCTCGGAATGGCTATGGAAATGCCATAATAGGTAGGTATGGTGGCTGTTTTGAGGAAGATATAAGGAGGTTTATGTGTGATACAACGTATCATATCACGGGGTTTGGATGCACCGGCGAAGTTTGCACCAACTCTCAAGGTGAGAAAGGGCAATGCACGGTACCGAAGAGGCTAGCAATGATGGAAGGGTGAGAGTGCGTATAATCCATGGACTCAACATTAGTCATAAAGAACTCACATACTTATTGCAAAAATCTACAAGTCATCAAAACCAAGCACTACGCGCATGCTCCTATGGGGATAGATTGGTAGGAAAATACCATCGCTCGTCCCCGACCGCCACTCATAAGGAAAGCCATCAAAGAACACCTCATGATTCAAATTTGTCACACAACATTTACCATATGTGCATGCTATGGGACTTGCAAACTTCAACACAAGTATTTCTCAATTTCACAAGTACTCAACTAGCACACCTCTAATATTACCACCTTTATATCTCAAAACAACTATCAAGTATCAAACTTCTCTTAGTATTCAATGCACTATGTAAACTACCATGCTGTTCTAAAGGACTCCCAAAATAATATAAGTGAAGCATGAGAGATCAATAATTTCTATAAAATATAACCACCACCGTGCTCTAAAAGATATAAGTGAAGCACTAGAGCAAAATTGTTTAGCTCAAAAGATATAAGTGAAGCACATAGAGTATTCTAATAAATTCTGATTAATGTTTGTCTCTCTCAAAAGGTGTGAACAGAAAGGATGATTGTGGTGAACTAAATATCAAATACTCAAATCATACAAGACGCTCCAAGCAAAACACATATCATGTGGTGAATAAAAATATAGCTCCAAGTAAAGTTACCGATGGACGAAGACAAAAGAGGGGATGGCTTCCGGGGCATCCCCAAGCTTAGGCTTTTTGGGTTGTCCTTAGATTTTACCTTGGGGTGCCTTGGGCATCCCCAATCTTAGGCTCTTGCCACTCCTTGTTCCATAATCCATCAAATCTTTACCCAAAACTTGAAAACTTCACAACACAAAACTTAACAGAAAATCTCGTGAGGTCCGTTAGCGAAAGAAAACAAAACACCACTTCAAGGTACTGTAATGAACTCATTATTTATTTATATCGGTGTTAAACCTACTATATTCTGTAATAGCCCAAATTTCCTATTTGGAATGTTTTACAATTATAGCTAAGCATCTATGCATTTTGTTTGAATTTGAGTGGCATTTGAAGTTTCAGAAGTTTTGGAGTTGTTGGAATTTGAATTCAAAGTTTGGCAGTTGAAATTTATTTCAAACCAATGCCTGACAATACTTGAGACAAAGTATGAGAGGAGTAAACATGACACTCCAAAAATGTCAAAAGAAAACATTGCCAAAAAAGTTTGAATTCAAATTTGAGTTTTATTTGGAATTTAGAAAAATGATTTTTTATAAAGTTTGAGTTTTGCCCTTGGAAAATTGTTCAAATTATAGGGAATATTCCCCTGATCATTTTGATATATATATATGTCCTATATAAAATATTTATATTTATATATTTTTTTCCTCTCTCAAATATTCAAAAAAAAAAAATAGAAAAGAGAAAAGGACCCAGGCACCAGCCAGGCCAACCGGCCCAGCCAGCCGAGGCCCACCCACGTGCCAGCGACCCAGCCACCAGCCTTGACCGACCGACCGAGCCAGCCCAGCGCTGAGGCGGCCAGCGCCGAGCCGAACCCCTAGCCACGGTCGCCCGAGCCGATCCCCTCTCTCTCGACCGACACCGGGCCCCACCCCTCCTTCCTCCTCCCGCAAGCCACGCCAACCGCCGCCGCTGCCGGAATCCCGAGATCCCCGGGATCTCATCCCGATCCCCTCCCGCGATCGCCCCCTCGTCCAAGTCGTCCCCCCTCTATATAAACCCTCCCCCTCGCCCCGTTTCTCCCCTCGCCCCCTCGCCTAACCCCTCCCCTCGCCCGCGATTCGTCGCCGGAGACCCGACGCCGCCGCCGCGCCATTAGCCCCGTTCCGGCCACCCCCGACCACCTCGACCTCGCCCGACTCCACCCCGAGCCCCCCCTTGCTCCGCCGAACCCGCCGGAGGCCTCCGCCGTCGTCCCCGACCACCGGAGCCACCGGAGCCGTCGCCGCCCGAGCCGCCGTCGCCGTCGACCCTCGGTAAGTCGCCGGAGCTCCCCGTCGCCGTTCGATCTAGATCGTAGGGTTTAGGTTAGATCCCCCGAAGGGGTACGGTTTAATTTAAGTGAACCGGTTTAGTTCCGGTTTAGTTTTGGTTTTAGTTAGGGTTTTTATTAGACGGGCCCGACTCGGTTTTATTCCGCGTGCGTATTTTAGTTATATTACGCCCGAGCGCTAGATAGGCCCATTAGCCCAGTTTTTCTTTTTAGTTAATATTTTTCGTTTCTGTTTTTAACAGAATAGTTTCAGTTTTGTAAAATTCATATCTTTTAATCTACTTAATATTTTTAAGTGATTCTTTTTTTGTTGGTTTGCAAATTTATTGTAGTTTCTGTAGAAAATATAATTAGTCATGTTAAAATTATTTAAAATGGTTTTATTTCAGATTTAGACAGAATAGTAAATCTGCTATAAAATGAGTTAGGAATATTATTTTTAGTGATTCTTTTGTCACAACTTTGTTTTGACCTTACCTAACCGTAGGTATTTATTTGGGCATTTTAGAATTAATAAAAATAGTTTTAATCAGAATCATGTTATTCCTATTTATTTAAGTAGCTACTGTTTTCCTATTGTTTTACTTAGCAAATAATTTTATTTTTCCTATGAGATAGTTTATTCTAG
Source organism: Aegilops longissima (assembly GCA_021605205.1). Taxonomy (NCBI): domain Eukaryota; kingdom Viridiplantae; phylum Streptophyta; class Magnoliopsida; order Poales; family Poaceae; genus Aegilops; species Aegilops longissima. The sequence continues at coordinate 85,266,538 of CM038679.1, forward strand.
TTTAGTTTCTGTAACTTTAGAACATGAACTTTTATTTATAATAAATAAAACTTTTATTTTATTTTCTCTTGCTAGGATTGTTTTAGGCCTAATAGGAGTTTTATAATAGCTTTTAAGGTGATTCTTTTTGCTCCTAGTTGCTTGATGATTTCTTTTCTGTTAGGTAGCAAAAAACCCATGCTTAGGTTCTGTTAAGAAAAATTTTGTAGTGTAAAACTATTCTTAGTTGTTGCTTGATGTAGGAAAACTTTGAGTTGGATTTCTTCGAGTTTTTCTTTGGGTTTTGGTTCAATTGTTTTATGTGTTATGTTAGCATGTTGTTATGTTAAGTGATCATATGTGGTATGCTTATTATGATTGTTGTTTGTCTCGGTAGAATTTCCGGAGTGCGAAGCTTGCTACCACGAGTCCCTAGCTTTCGAAGATCGTCAGCAAGGCAAGTCATTGATCATATTTCTTTTTACTATGCCTATGATTTGTTGCATTAGAATTAAACCTCTCCACCATGCATGCAGTAGGAGAAATTTGAAGTTATGTTCTTGAGTAGTATCATGAGGGAGGATGAACCCAATTCCCCTTGTTACCATTGCCCGGGACGAAGTAGTTTATTTTTGCTATGCTCGTAGACGGGGTTGGTTGAGTGAATCATAAGGGAGATGTGAGAGTCAAGATGATGACAATCCCATGACTTCAAGATCAAGATGGACTTCAAAATTCACTCTTGGGTGGAGGGCGGTTGTGGGCACCTGGAGAACCCAGTGGTTGGCGGGATGCATGGAGAAGTGCCATGACATCTTGCGGAAAGCTTCACCCAGCCACGAAGAGATGGATGTATACCCCATTGACCGAAGCTTACTGTGCAGCCGCAAGCCATTATGGGCTGTGGCTTGGTCAACCTAGTTGTGACTCGGCGGACGGTGCTACGAGATGTAGAAGAAGCGGTAGGATTGGATGGGTACCGGCGGTGGCGGAGGAACTCTTGGAAGACCCTGTTTCGTTCGTCCGTCTTCAAACACCATGAAGTGCGAAGACTTAAAAGGAGGAGCGATTCTTGCGGGTAAAGTCGCAAACCTCTGCAGAGTGAAGATCTAATCGGTTAGCCATGTCCCCGGTTACGGACAATTTGAGCCTCTGGAACTTGGAAGTATTTCGGAAATCTCAACACTGAAATTAATAAATTAATTGAGGGTTTATTATTTAATAATTGGGAATGAGACATTGGTTGGCGGAACCATCTCAATAACTACCAACAATTTTGTAGTATTTGCAAGCAAGTCCTTATTGTAGGGAAAAACTGGCTTTTCGCAAAATGATGAAACTTAGAGCCTCACAGCCAAATTGCATATAGTGTTAGTAATTTTATTATTGTTCTCTCTTCATGACTTGCGGCATATTCAAAATGCTGACCTACACGGCTGCAACGTCTTATGTTGCGAGGAGTATTCGATTAGGAGTGAGGCTACGATCCGCGCTTGGCGATTGCCCTTGGAGTCGGATGGACTCGCTATTCTTCTACGCTTCGCAGCTTTACTTAGTTTTATTTCTCATGAGTTGGCCTTGGCGAATTTATTCTTTTGTAATAAAGACTCGATATGAGAATCGTGTAATAAATTCAGGTGTGATTGAACTTTGATTATTTCATCAATGTCTGTGTGCCAAGCATGATCTTGGGATGGTGCAGACACATAGACTTGACCGATTTTGGGTCGGTCGCTCTGAGATGGTATCGAGCACACCACGACCGTAGGGCGTAACCCCTAGGATCGGAAAGCCATAGGAAGAGACTATTTATTTTATGTCCTTATCATTCCGTAATTCTCCCTGTTCATTTCGACTTCTCTCCGATTTTCAACATTCTAGATGGCGCGAGTTCACCCCAGTTTGCTACGAGTTTTGCTAGCGGATGAAACGATGCCTTTCGGCAAGAAGCTGGTCCAGATCGTGAAGAAACTGAAGATTGCTCGCCCTCAATCACCGGAAGCCTACCAATGCGCTTCCGACGGATACCCTTCTGAGATTGAGGTGCACATTCGAGGAGGACCTTGGAGGACATTGAGCCTATTGACTTTGAGTTTACAGATTTCAATTGGATCCTCGGAAGAGACATGGCGATTTATCGTGCACTTGGACATCTCCGAGAAGAGTACAGGGCCGAGCTCGATCCATCAGACCTCGCCATGGTTTCTCGCAGAGCTAGGAATGGAGATATCATCCGTACCGTAGAGGACGACTCGATTCTCTCATATGTCCAAGACTTGGAGTGTCTCCTTAGGAAACGGGAGATCCAGACTCGCCGTAACTCGAAGGTACACAGGAGGCTGTTGTTCCGTGAACTGGAACTGGAGGAGAAGGCACACACATACTTCCTTGACCATGAGGAAGAAATCGCAGATTTCATGGAGAGAGTCGACAAGCTGAAGATGGATGTTGCCGCATAGAGGAAAAGATGGACTTGGGAGAAGACCTTTTTCCGAGTGGAGATGACGGACCTCTCATGAGCAATGACCAGGATTATGAAGGGAGCTCCACTGAAGAAAGCCGCAAGAGGAGGTGCCGCATCAGAGGACGCCACACCGGAGGACGCCGCACCAGAGGATGCAAGGATAATTGATGAAGACATTTAGACGACCGCCATGTTATTTTATTTTTCCGTCGATTAGTTAGGCCGTTATTTTTGATTAGTCGTGAGCATTTGTAATCGAGATTGAACCATGTTTGAGTGGATTGAATAAATGATTGGTGTAATTCATTTGGGTAGTGATATTTTCTCATTAGACCCTTGTTCTATTCTAATTTTCTCATCCACTCCAAAACACCAGATGCCTCCGAGACGTGACCCCGGTCTCAACTTCCCGCCGGAGCTCACCCAGCTGATCCAGCAGCAGAATGCCCTCATGCAGATGCTCATCCAAAACCAGAACAACAACAACAACAATCCACCGCCACCACCCCCTGTTGACAACTTGACCCGCTTCCTAAGGCTGAATCCGCGGTGTTCTCTAGCAGACCGAGCGATTGTGGTCGATGATTGGCTCCGCAAGGTCGGAAGAGAGTTAGTCACTTTGTTGGATGCACGGATGCAGAGAAGGTGCGCTTTGCCGCACATCAACTTGATGGACCTGCAGCTTCTTGGTGGGAGAACTACACGCCACTTATCCCATTGCCACCATCACGTGGGATCAGTTCCAACAGAGCTTTCCGCACCGCTCATGTATCAGTGGAGCCATGAGTGCGAAGAAGCGTGAGTTCCGCAACTTACGCCCGGGAACCGTCTTGTGGGGCGACGTGGGCGAGTTCAGCAAGTTAGCTCGCTATGCCCGGATGATGTGGCCACAGATGCCGCAAAGCAGGAAAAGTTTCTCGAGGGACTCAATGACGAGCTGGGTATGCAGCTAATGGTGGCTACCTTCACCAACTACCAGGAGCTGGTAGACAAGGCCACCATACTTGAAGGCAAGCAGCAGCAGATTGATAGCCGCAAGCGGAAGTATGGTCAGGGGAAGTACAACTCTGGAGCTCAGCAGAAGCCCCGTTATGCCCCATACTCGGGAAGGCATACCCATCACACCCATGGAGGACATAACCATGGAGGAAATGGGAACAACCGCAACCAGGACAACAAGTCAGGCAATGGAAATGGCAATGGAAACGACAATGGCAACCAGCATCGTTCTGCCCCAGCTCAGAAAGATCTGAGTCACATCACCTGTTTCAAGTGCCAGAAAACAGGGCACTACGCCACCGACTGCCCGGAGGCCAAGCAGAGGAATGGAAACGGCAATGGAAGCTCAGCGAAGAAGCCCAATCCTTTTCCTCGTGCTCGGGTGGACCACATTGACGTGGAGGGCGTCTATGATCAGCCGAACAACGTGGTTGGTAAGTTTTTATTAAATTCACATCCGATATTGGTACTCTTTGATTACGGTGCAACGCATTCATTCATATCAAGGGTAGTTGTGGAAAAGTACGGGTTGCCCACTAGAACCCTTAGAAGCCCTCTTCACGTCGGTTCCGCAGAGGAGAAATGATGGCGAGCTTAGGCTGTCATGCAACCCTCAACATCGAAACCATAAATTTCCCGCAGACCTCATAGTATTGGAAACCCGGACCTTGGATGTAATCCTAGGCATGGATTGGTTGACGAAGTTTGAAGGAAACATAGATGTGCCCACAAGTCGATTCTGCTCACCACCCCGGAGCGAAGAGGATCAAGTATGTATCGAGCACGTAGCGGATGAAGAATCGGTGAATTCCCTCACGGGAGTTGTTCGGGAGGAAGTGCCAGATGGTGCAAGATTTTCCGATGTGTTTCGGAGGAATTACCAGAATGCCACCGGACGAGACATTGAATTTCTGATTGAGTTATTGCCGGCACAGCCCCAATATCCAAGAGACCCTATCGGATGCCACGAGCGATTTGAAAGAAATCAAGAACCAAATTAATGAGCTATTGGAGAAAGGATATATTCGCCAAGCTCGTCACCTTGGGGAGCCCAGTTCTTTTGGTAGAGAAGAAGGATGGAACCACGAGAATGGTTGTGGATTATCGTTAAGCTAAGCGACGTGACCATCAAGAACAAGTACCCTCTGCCGATGATTAATGATCTATTTGATCAGCTAGTTGGAGCCAAGGTATTCTCCAAGATCGATCTTGATCGAGGTATCATCGATTGAAGATCCGTGAAAAGGATATACCCAAAACAGCATTCACTACCGGTATGGTTTATATGAGTATACCGTCATGTCATTTGGATTGACTAATGCCCTGCATACTTCATGAATTTGATGAACAAGGTATTTATGGAATATCTGGACAAGTTTGTCGTGGTGTTCATCGATGATATCTGATTTTCTCCAAGAGCGAGGAAGAGCATAAGGAACATTTGCGTCTAGTTCGGAGAAACTCCGAGAACATCAGTTGTATGCCAAGTTCATAAATGTGAATTTTGGCTGAAGGAAGTCGGATTCCTCGGACATGTTATTTCAGGAGAAGGAATAGCAGATTGACCCGCCAAGGTGGAATCGATCACCGATTAGCGATCGCCCACCTCGATCAAGGAGATCCGCAGATTTTCTCGGACTCGCAGGATATTATCGGAGGTTTATTGAGAACTTCGAAGATTGCCAAGCCCATGACTGAGCTGTTGAAGAAGGATGCCAAGTACATTTGGACCGAGGATTGTGAAGCCAGTTTCAGGAATTGAAGAAGCGTTTGGTCACAGCCCGAGATTGATTTTGCGGACATACACAAGGATTACGGTATATTGCGGCGCTTCTCGTCGGGGACTCGGAGGAGTACTCATGCAGGAAGGAAAAGTTGTAGCTTATACCTCCGGACAGCTACGACCACACGAGATGAATTATACCACACATGATTTGGAGTTAGCAGCGATAGTGCATGCACTCAAGACACAGAGACATTTCCTTATCGGAAACCGTTGTGATGTTTACACAGATCATAAGAGCTTGAAGTATATTTTCACGCAGAAAGAGTTGAACCTCAGGCAGAGGAGATGGCTAGAGTTAATCAAGGACTACGACATGAGATTGCATTACCACCCAGGAAAGGCTAATGTTGTAGCAGATGCCTTGAGCCGTAAGAGTTATGTGAATACTCTTATAGTAGGAGGATTACCCCAGGAGTTAGTCGATGACCTCAGAGATCTTCGACTGGAGATAGTTCCGAGAGGATATGTTGCAACTCTGGAAGTTCAGTCCACTTTGGCCGAAAGAATTCGTGAAGCCCAGAAGTCGGACAAGGAAATTGATGAGATAAAGGAAAAGATGAATGAAGGAAAAGCTAAAGGGTTTCGTAAGGATGAATACGTAGCTATATGGTTCGAGGATCGTATTTATGTACCCAATGATCCCGAACTCAGGAAGCTAATTCTTCAGGAGGCTCATGATTCACCGTACTCGATTCACCCCGGTAACACCAAGATGTATCTGGATTTGAAGGAAAGTTTCGGTGGGCGGTATGAAGAAGGATATTGCCGAGTACGTAGCAGTATGCGATGTATGCCAACGAGTAAAGGCGGAACATCAGAAGCCAGCAGGGTTACTTCAACCTTTGCCGATTCCCGAGTGGAAATGGGAAAAACTTGGAATGGACTTTATCACAGGATTACCCAGGACCCGTTCAGGTTATGATTCTATCTGGGTAGTGGTTGATCGATTGACCAAGGTAGCTCACTTCATTCCCGTGAAGACTACCTATACCAGTGCTAAGTTGGCCAAGATATACATGACCAGGATCGTATGTCTGCATGGAGTTCGAGGAGTATCGTGTCGGATAGAGGAACACAATTTACCTCAAAGTTTTGGAATCGATTACATGAAACTTTGGAGTGCGAGGCTGGAGTTGATCGACTTTTCATCCGCAGACAGATGGACAGACCGAGAGAGTCAACCAGATTCTGGAGGACATGTTGAGAGCTTGTGTGCTAGACTATGGGTCTAGCTGGGATGATAATTTACCATACGCGGAGTTCTCCTACAATAAAAGTTATCAGACCAGTCTGAAGATGGCCCCTTTCGAAGCTCTATACGGAAGGAGGTGCAGAACACCATTGCTGTGGGATGGTGTTGGAGATCGAACACTTTTCGGTTCCGATCTTATCAGAGATTCCGAAGAGAAAGTCAAGCTGATTCGAGATAGGCTCAAGATAGCTCAGTCAAGGAAGAAGAGTTATGCCGACAGTAAACGCAAGGAAGTAACTTACGAAGCGGGAGACCGAGCATATCTTCGTGTGTCCCCACTTCGTGGAATCAAGAGGTTCGGTGTTAAAGGAAAGTTAGCACCCGGTTCATTGGCCCTACAAAATCCTCGAGCGTCGTGGAGAAGTTGCTTACAAGTTGGAATTGCGGAAGGATTGTCCGGAGTTCATGATGTCTTCCATGTTTCCCGGTGAAGAAATGCCATGCCGACATGGCCGATATTCCGTTGAGAGACACGGTGCCCCTAGAGGCCATACAACTCGACGGTGATCGACTTATAAGGAGAAACCCGTCTGAATTCTCGAGACTGCGAACAGAGTCACCCGCAGCAAGATCATCAAGTTTTGCAAGGTCTTTGTGGAGTCATCATTCGAGGAGGAAGCCACGGGAGCGAGAAGAAGACCTCCTTGAGACCACCGCACCTATTTGCTAGCCAACCCGAATCTCGAGGGCTAGATTCATCTTAAGGTGGTAGGTTTGTAACATCCCAAATTTCCTATTTGGAATGTTTTACAATTATAGCTAAGCATCTATGCATTTTGTTTGAATTTGAGTGGCATTTGAAGTTTTAGAAGTTTTAGAGTTGTTGGAATTTGAATTCAAAGTTTGGCGGTTGAAATTTATTTCAAACCAATGCTGACAATACTTGAGACAGTATGAGAGGAGTAAACATGACACTCCAAAATGTCGAAGAAAACATTGCCAAAAAAGTTTGAATTCAAATTTGAGTTTTATTTGGAATTTTAGAAAAATGATTTTTTATAAAGTTTGAGTTTTGCCCCTGGAAAATTGTTCAAATTATAGGGAATATTCCCCTGATCATTTTGATATATATATGTCCTATATAAAATATTTATATTTATATATTTTTTTCCTCTCTCAAATATTCAAAAAAAATAGAAAAGAGAAAAGGACCCAGGCGCCAGCCAGGCCAACCGGCCCAGCCAGCGCCGAGGCCCACCCACAGGCCAGGCGACCCAGCCAGCCGCGCCAGACCGACCGAGCCAGCCCAGCGCTGAGGCGGCTGCGCCGAGCCGAACCCCTAGCCACCGGTCGCCTGACCCGATCCCCTCTCTCTCTCACCGACACCCGGCCCCACCCTCCTTCCTCCTCCATAAGCCATGCCAACCGCCGCCGAATCCCGAGATCCCGGGATCTCATCCCGATCCTCCCGCGATCGCCCCTCGTCCAAGTCGTCCCCCTCTATATAAACCCTCCCTCGCCCCTCGCCTAATCCTCCCCTCGCCCGCGCGAAATGCCGCGGAGACCCGACGCGCCGCCGCGCCATTAGCCCCGTTCCGGCCACCCCGACCACCTCGACCTCGCCCGACTCCACCCCGAGCCCCCTTGCTCGCCGAACCCGCCGGAGGCCTCCGCCGTCGTCCCCGACCACCGGAGCCACCGGAGCCGTCGCCGCCCGAGCCGCCGTCGCCGTCGACCCTCAGTAAGTCGCCGGAGCTCCCCGTCGCCGTTCGATCTAGATCGTAGGGTTTAGGTTAGATCCCCCGAAGGGGTACGGTTTAATTTAAGTGAACCGGTTTAATTCCGGTTTAGTTTTGGTTTTAGTTAGGGTTTTTATTAGACCGGCCCGACTCGGTTTTATTCCGCGTGCGTATTTTAGTTATATTACGCCCGAGCGCTAGATAGGCCCATTAGCCCAGTTTTTCTTTTTAGTTAATATTTTTCGTTTCTGTTATTAACAGAATAGTTTCAGTTTTGTAAAATGCATATCTTTTAATCTACGTAATATTTTTAAGTGATTCTTTTTTTGTTGGTTTGCAAATTTATTGTAGTTTCTGTAGAAAATATAATTAGTCATGTTAAAATTGTTTAAAATGGTTTTATTTTAGATTTAGACAGAATAGTAAATCTGCTATAAAATGAGTTAGGAATATTATTTTTAGTGATTCTTTTTGTCACAACTTTGTTTTGACCTTACCTAACCGTAGGTATTTATTTGGGCATTTTAGAATTAATAAAAAATAGTTTTAATCAGAATCATGTTATTCCTATTTATTTCACTAGCTACCGTTTTCCTATTGTTTTACTTAGCAAATAATTTTATTTTTCCTATGTGATAGTTTATTCTAGTTTAGTTTCTGTAACTTTAGAACATGAACTTTTATTTATAATAAATAAAACTTTTATTTTAGTTTCTCTTGCTAGGATTGTTTTAGGCCTAATAGGAGTTTTATAATAGCTTTTAAGGTGATTCTTTTTGCTCCTAGTTGCTTGATGATTTCTTTTCTGTTAGGTAGCAAAAAACCCATGCTTAGGTTCTGTTAAGAAAAATTTTGTAGTGTAAAATTATTCTTAGTTGTTGCTTGATGTAGGAAAACTTTGAGTTGGATTTCTTCGAGTTTTTCTTTAGGTTTTGGTTCAATTGTTTTATGTGTTATGTTAGCATGTTGTTATGTTAAGTGATCATATGTGGTATGCTTATTATGATTGTTGTTTGCCTCGGTAGAATTTCCGGAGTGCGAAGCTTGCTACCACGAGTCCCTAGCTTTCGAAGATCGTCAGCAAGGCAAGTCATTGATCATATTTCTTTTTACTATGCCTATGATTTGTTGCATTAGAATTAAACCTCCCCACCATGCATGCAGTAGGAGAAATTTGAAGTTATGTTCTTGAGTAGTATCATGAGGGAGGATGAACCCAATTCCCCTTGTTACCATTGCCGGGACGAAGTAGTTTATTTTGCTATGCTCGAAGCGGGTTGGTTGAGTGAATCATAAGGGAGATGTGAGAGTCAAGATGATGACAATCCCATGACTTCAAGATCAAGATGGACTTCAAAATTCACTCTTTGGGTGGAGGGCGGTTGACGGGCACCTGGAGAACCCAGTGGTTGGCGGGATGCATGGAGAAGTGCCATGACATCTTGCGAAAGCTTCACCCAGCCACGAAGAGACGGATGTATACCCCATTGACGGAAGCTTACTGTGCAGCCGCAAGCCATTATGGGCTCGGCTTGGTCAACCCTAGTTGTGACTCGGCCGGACGGTGCTACGAGATGTAGAAGAACGGTAGGATTGGATGGGTACCGGCGGTGGCGGAGGAACTCTTGGAAGACCCTGTTTGTTCGTCCGTCTTCAAACACCATGAAGTGCGAAGACTTAAAAGGAGGGAACGATTCTTGCGGGTAAAGTGCGCAAACCTCTGCAGAGTGAAGATCTAATCGGTTAGCCGTGTCCCCGGTTACGGACAATTTGAGCCTCTGGAACTTGGAAGTATTTCGGAAATCTCAACACTGAAATTAATAAATTAATTGAGGGGTTATTATTTAATAATTGGGAATGAGACATTGGTTGGCGGAACCATCTCAATAACTACCAACAATTTTGTAGTATTTGCAAGCAAGTCCTTATTGTAGGGAAAAACTGGCTTTTCACAAAATGATGAAACTTAGAGCCCCACAGCCAAATTGCATATAGTGTTAGTAATTTTATTATTGTTCTCTCTTCATGACTTGGCGGCATATTCAAAATGCTGACCTACACGGCTGCAACGTCTTATGTTGCAGAGGAGTATTCCGATCAGGAGTGAGGCTACGATCCGCGCTTGGCGATTGCCCTTTGGAGTCGGATGGACTCGCTATTCTTCTACGCTTCCGCAGCTTTACTTAGTTTTATTTCTCATGAGTTGGCCTTCGGCCGAATTTATTCTTTTGTAATAAAGACTCGATATGAGAATCGTGTAATAAATTCAGGTGTGATTGAACTTTGATTATTTCATCAATGTACTGTGTGTGCCAGCATGATCTTGGGATGGTACAGACACAGAGACTTGACCGATTTTGGGTCGGGTCGCTACATATTCCAACTTTTATATGGTTCATAAGCTCCATTACTAGCCATAGATTCATCAAAATAAACAAACAACACACGAAAAACAGAATCTGTCAAAAACAGAACAGTCTGTAGTAATCTGTAACTAACGCAAACTTATGGAACTTACAAAATTCTAAAATAAATTTCTGGAAGTGAGGAATTTATCTATTAATCATCTGCAAAAATAATCAACTAAATAGGACTCTCCAGTAAAAACTTGTAGCTAATCTCTTGAGCGCTAAAGTTTCTGTTTTTTACAGCAAGATCGCAAAGACTTTCCCCAAGTCTTTCCAAAGGTTCTACTTGGCACAAACACTAATTAAAACACAAAACCACATCTAAACAGAAGCTAGATGGATTATTTATTGAATAACATCAAGGAAAAATATTGGGTTGTCTCCCAACAAGCGCTTTTCTTTAAACCCTTTTAGCTAGGCAAAAGATTTCAACGATGCTCACATGAAAGACAAGAATTGAAGCACAAAGAGAGCATCATAAAACACGTGACAAACACATCTAAGTCTAACATACTTCCTATGCATAGGCATATTATAGGCAAATAAATTATCAAAGCAAGCAAAAACTAGCATATGCAAGGAAGCGGAAAGAAACAATAGCAATCTCAACATAACGAGAGGTAATTTAGTAACATGAACATTTCTACAACCATATTTTCCTCTCATAATAATTACATGTAGGATCATAAGCAAATTCAAAAATATATCTATCACAAAACATATTCTTAACACGATCCACATGTATGCAAAGTTGACACTCTTCCAAAATAGTGGGATTAACATTAACTAAAGTCATGACCTCTCCAAACCCACTTTTATCAGAAACTTCATAAGATTGAACATTCTCCAAATATGTGGGATCTAAATATGACACTCTTCCAAACCCACTTTCAATATTATTCCGAACATTATAATCAATCTCATATTCATCATGGGGCTTAAATAAATTCTCAAGATCATAAGAAGAATCATCCCAATCATGATCATTGCAACAAGTAGTAGACATAGCAAAACTAGCATCCCCAATTTTAGGGTTTTGCATGTTATAAGAAAAATTGACATTAATAGAATTCATACTATCATCATTGCAATCATGCTTTCTATTCAAAGATCCATCGTGAATCACTCCATAAAGTACTTCATCACAATTTTCAGATTCACGAATTTCAAGCAAAACTTCATAAAGATAATCTAGTGCACAAAACTCACTAGCAATTGGTTCATCATAATTGGATCTCTTAAAAAGATTAGCAAGCGGATGAGGATCCATAGATCTTGGGTTCTCTGTTTAGCAATAAATAAACAACTATTCCAACCAAACGAGCAAACGAGCTAAGTAAGACATCAAAGCAAATGGAAAGACGAACAGAAGAAGGGCGAATAAAACGGCAAGGGTGAAGTGGGGGAGAGGAAAACGAGAGGCAAATGGCAAATAATGTAATGCGAGGGATAAGAGTTTATGATAGGTACTTGGTATGTCTTGACTTGTGCGTAGATCTCCCCGGCAACGGCGCCAGAAATCCTTCTTGCTACCTCTTGAGCATGCGTTGGTTTTTCCCTTGAAGAGGAAAGGGTGATGCAACAAAGTAGCGTAAGTATTTCCCTCAGTTTTTGAGAACCAAGGTATCAATCCAGTAGGAGGCCACACGCAAGTCCCTCGTGCCTACACAAACAAATAAGAACCTTGCAACCAATGCGATAAAGGGGTTGTCAATCCCTTCATGGCCACTTGCAGAAGTGAGATCTGATAGAGATGATAAGATAATATTTTTGGTATTTTTATGATAAAGACTAAAAGTAAAGAAAGCAAAATAAACGGCGATAGAAATAGCTTGTTGACGGGAGATAAATATGATGGAAAATAGACCTGGGGGCCATAGGTTTCACTAGTGGCTTCTCTCAAGATAGCATAAGTATTATGGTGGGTGAACAAATCACTGTCGAGCAATTGATAGAGAAGTGCATAATTATGAGAATATCTAGGCATGATCATGTATATAGGCATCACGTCCGTGACATGAAGACCGACTCCTGCCTGCATCTACTACTATTACTCCACACATCGACCGCTATCCAACATGCATCTAGAGTATTAAGTTCATAAGAACAGAGTAACGCATTAGGTAAGATGACATGATGTAGAGGGATAAACTCAAGCAATATGATATAAAACCCATCTTTTTATCCTCGATGGAAACAATACAATACATGTCCCCTACTGTCACTGGGATCGAGCACCGCATGATTGAACCCAAAGCTAAGCACTTCTCCCATGGCAAGAAAGATCAATCTAGTAGGCCAAACCAAACTGAAAATTCGAAGAGACTTTCAAAGATAACCAATCATACATAAAATAATTCAAAGAAGATTCAAATATTGTTCATAGATAATCTTGATCATAAACCCACAATTCATCGGATCTCGACAAACACAGCGCAAAAAGAGTTACATCGAATAGATCTCCAAGAAGATCGAGGAGAACTTTGTATTGTGATCCAAAGAGAGAGAAGAAGCCATCTAGCTAATAACTATGGACCCCAAGGTCTGTGGTAAACTACTCACACATCATAGAAGAGGCTATGGAGTTGATGTAGAAGCCCTCCATGATCGATGCCCCCTCCGGTGGAGCGCCGGAAAAGGCCCAAAGATGGGATCTCATGGGTTCAGAAGGTTGCGGCGGTGGAATTATGTTTTCGTGGTGCTCCTCAATGGTTCCGGGGTACGTAGGTATATATAGGAGGAAGAAGTAGGTCGGTGGAGCCACGAGGGGCCCACGAGGGTGGAGGGCGCGCCCAGGGGGGTAGACGCTCCCCCTGCCTCGTGGCCTCCTCATATGTTTCTTGACATCCACTCCAAATCCTCTGGATCACGTTTGTTTCAAAAATCACGCTCCCGAAGGTTTCATTCCGTTTGGACTCTGTTTGATATTCTTTTTCTGCGAAACACTGAAATAGGCAAAAAAAACAGCAATTTGCACTGGGCCTTGGGTTAATAGGTTAGTCCCAAAAATAATATAAAAGTGTATAATAAAGCCCATTAAACATCCAAAATAGAATATATAATAGCATGGAGGAATCAAAAATTATAGATACATTGGAGACGTATCATGGACATGGTGCTTTGTCAACTAGAAGTGGGTTACTATCCGTTGGGGTTGGGGTTAGATGGGTTGTAGCTGGTTCTCTGCCCAACGGTGTAAGTGTGCAATCTGGAAGAGTCTCGATTATGTGTGGTGGGGCTAGTTTGTGGTCCAGTACAACCATGGTTCTATCTACATCGACGGGTAGCATTGTCTTTTGTGAAGAACGGGTTTTTGCTCCCTTAGATACTGCCATCACCCCCTCCAATTCAAATGGCTGATAAACAAGAAAAGAAATTGAACGTACAAACATTATATGATAGACAGATGTGGTAATTCACATATATGTTGTCTAACCAAACAGGACAACATGACACAATTTCACATATATGATGCCTAACTAAACAGGATAGCATGACACAGTTTTAGATATATGATGGATAACTTAACATGATATAATGGCATAATTCAACATATGATGAGTATCTAAACAGGATGACATGACAAAACTATATGATGTCTTTATCAAATAGGTTGGGATGAAATAATTCACATACATGTTGTCTAAGTATATAGGATGGCATGATACAATTGACATAATCGATTCATATACTAAGCAGCTGGCACTCGCATGTATGATCTCTAAACTAAGCAGATGGAATTCAATATTGTGCATATGATGTCTAAACTAAGCAATGCAAGACACCATATGCATGATATGAGAAATATGAACATTGCAACTTAGAGCATACACCTTAGGTGGGATATAGGACTGGTCATTTGTCTCTGAATCCTCCTCTAAGGAGCTCCCTGTAACCATCGAGATATATGCTTCAACAGGTACCATTGCCTGCTCTGAAGACCTTGTTTTCACTCCTGATTTTTCCATAACGGGCTCAAATGGCTGATATACATGAAGAGTAGTTCAATATACACAGATTGTCGACAAATGGAATACGTAATGAAAAAAAGATGGCATGAGATAATTCACATATATGATGTCTGGCTACATGGCGGTGCATAATTCACATATATGATAACTGGCTGAAAAACATCGCATTGCATAATTCACATATCTGATATAGAAAGCAAATAGGAGGCATTCACACGAAGCATGTCTAATCTAAGCAGATGGCATGGCAATGCAAGACACCATATGCATGATATGAGCAATATAACCTTGCCAAGTTAGAGCATGCACCTCGGGGAATCGTTGGTCATCATCTCGAATCCTCCTCTGAGGAGCTATCTATAACCAGCAAGAAATCTACATCGACAGGTAGCACTAACTGCTCAGAAGACCTTGTTTTCACTCCGGATTTTCCCATGACCGACTCAAATGGCTGATGCATAGGAAGAGTAGATGAATGTATAAACATTGTTGACAAATGGAATACATTATAAAAAAAAATATGGCACGATACAATGCACATATACGATGACTGGCTAAACAGGATGGCATTGCATGATTCACGTATATTATGCTTGGATAAAGAAGATGGCATTGCATAATTCCCATATACTCCCTCCGTTCCTAAATATTTGTCTTTTTAGAGATTTCAAATGGACTACCACATACGGATGTATATAGACATATTTTAGAGTGTAGGCGTATGTAGTCACTCGTTGAAATATCTAAAAAGATAATTATTTAGAAACGGTGGGAGTATGATATAGAAACCAAACAGGTGTCATTCACACAAAGCAAATCTAAACTAAGCTGATGACATATAAGATGTATAATGTAACCAATGAGAGGCGCCATATGCATGATATGACCAACTTCAGCATGCCAGGTTAGAGCAAACACCTCAGGTGGTAAATTGGAGTGGTCGGCTCCCTCTGAATCCCCATCTGAACAGTTATCTTCCTCTGGAATACAATCTGGAATGGCGGGAGGGGGGGGGGGGCCTTCGCCCACCATGGAGCGGCGTCTGCATGACATTATATTCCCATGCAACGGTCTTCTCGTTTTCTCTACATGTTCAGTATGATTGTGTACAATAACTGACATGCATAATAATAAAAAATAGTTAGATTTTGTAAGGCCTAAGGGGTGCATGGAGAAATCAAGACTGATGGTAGCAAATGAGTGGATAGATCCAAAACTAATGATAGCAGGTAGATTATAGCTTCAGTTTTAAAAAGATAGTGAATGGATCATCTACTGTTTGTTGCCCACCCAACTCCTGTAGCTGCCGGAGGTCGTGCAGCAGCAGCAGCAACGCGAGCGAGAGCAAGAGCAGAGCAGCAGCACGAACAAGAGCAAGAGCGGAGCAGCAGCGCGACCGACAGCAATAGCAGAGAAGAGCAGCAACACGAACGAAAGCAAGAGCAGTGCAGCAGCGTGACCGACAACAACAAAAGAGCCGCAGCGCGAGCGAGAGCCGGAGCAGCCGCAGCTAGTGCCGGTGTGGAAGTCGCCGCCGAGGAAGCAATGACATGGGGGAGAGATGCCGCGGATGAAGTGGCCGGCGACTGCGCCGTCGATGGAGACCCTCCATGGCTGCTCGGTATCGAGCACCGGCAGCCCCGTGAGATCGGATAAAAGATAAAATGCAGCGGTGAGTGCAGAACCTCCTTGGTGGAGCCGAGTGGGCCTCGGCTTCATCAGAGGAATTGGTGAGGGTGGTGCAGTTATGGTGGGGCAGGTCAAGACGGTGCTGTGGGGATGGAGGTGGTGCGATAGACGAGGCGAACATCGGGGCAGCTCCTTGGAGGTGGAGGACGGGGCGGCTAATCTGGTGGGACGACGAGATCGACGACGGATCCTCATCCGGTGCGGTGGATGAGGGACGGCGAGCTGTTGCGGTGGACGACGTTGTCGGGGAAGAGTCTCCGGCTGGGCGGCGGTCGGGAGGCCGACGGAGGAGCGTGGGGTTTCGCGGGTTTTGGCGGCCTCGGTGTACGAATGGGGGGGCGAAGGGGAAGGTATGGGGGGAGCCATGGCTTAGGGACGCGCTTGTCCAAAATGTAGGTAAGTTACCAGCATACCCCCGCCGGTTTTGACACCGCGACATTGAGCCGGCATTTCCAGCTGAGGGGTAGAAGGGGGATTTCGCGTGTCTGGGCTGCGGGACCGATTTCGGATGAGGAGAGAGTTTTTGCGCGCGTCGAAATTTTGGGATAACAAGGCATGGATAGGGTTGAAGAGGCGGGAGTTTCAAAGCAGATGAGACAAAAGATACTCGAGCTTGAAAATTTCGGCATAACAAGGCGCGGATTCCTTGTTCGGCAGAACAAACTTAACGTGTACAAGAAAACAATTCATACAAGACACAAGAGAGTCATGTCCCCTTTTACTATATATAGATGTCATTGAAAAAACTACAAGAAAAATGTAAATAAAATCGGAAGAACAAGATTACCTTGTACAGTACCAAATCGATTCGCACTTCCCTCAAAAACAACAAAAAACAAATCAATTCCCACCAAAAGAAAGAGTCATGTCCCTTTTTATATGATTACAAATGCTAGGATCTCGAATTTCAATTTTTGAATCCACGTTATGTTGAATTCGAATATGTCGTTAGGTGACCTTGCGGTTTATAATGGATGTAGTCCTACATTTTGATCTTCCATCGTATATGAACATTTTACTCCACCCTATGAACATATATATTGTTGTCTACCATATGGACTAAATTTGAATCAATTTTCCTTATTTGAATATGATTGTTGTCAAGTTATACAATAATTTAAATATTACCTTGATAACAAAAAACATGCATATAGCAGTAATCATATTTCACTATGAACTACATGTACCATACGATCTCCAATTCAAATATTTGTATCCATTTTATGTTGAATTCAAATAAGAGTACATTGGTACATTGGTAGTGAGATGTTCGGGATAATCTAAACCCTGTTTTCATATGTATATTTTTTGGCTGAATTGGGACAAGTTTTGGTATAAGCTTCTTTGCAAAACCGGAGATTCTCTCAACAAGCCTTGTGGTTCCGAGAGGGAACGTGCCAGCTTTGTGTGCGAAACGATATACGCTGCCTTCCCCGGGATTTTCTTTACAGAGGCAACATAGAACTATATGAGTGCCCTGTTAAATTTTGGAACTATTTTTTTGAACCTTTTAACAGTAGGAGTACCTCCTACTGTTTTTGTATTAGTATAATAGGGGGGAACAAATTACATGAGGATATTTACATGATGACTTTACCAATCACCCTCCCTTTGGGAGGTGGCAAAGGGGTTAAACTATAGAGGAGAGGATGTGTGGGATGAGATTTCTGTGCTTTTCCTTAACCCTATAGGTAAGGAGTGAAAAATCAGTCTTAAGCCTATCTAACCATGAAGTCCTTGAGGGCATTTCCCCCTGAAGTGTTTGTTGGTGCGTTCTTTCCAGATACTCCAGGCAGCAGTCAGGAAGAGCTCCATGAAGAGGGGCCTGTTCCAGAGACTTTTGGCCGACACAACTTTTTGTAGGCGATGTTGACCACGAATCCAAGAGAATCCCAGATGGACCAGCATTCAACACTGAATTGACACTCAAAAAGAGGTGTTCGGTGATTCTTCAATGTGTTGCCCACAAAGGATACAGATCATAGTCATTTCCTATATTGTAGTGTCTCCTCTTGAGCATATTCCGCGTGTTAAGACGATCAGAAAGGAGTAACCATCCAAAAACTTTAATTTTAATGGTGGCTTTTGATTTCCAGAGCCAGTAAAACGTCTGATGGGCCCTCATGTCTCTGAAGTAGAAAGTGTAATATCTGTGAGCAGTGTATTTTTCCGTTCCCCAAGTATAAATCCAAGTGTCAGGATCATTGGATAGAACCGTTTCCCTCGTGTCTGCTTGTAGTTGTCGCACCTCTGCATAGGCCTGAGCCGAAAGGGGCAGGTGAAACGCCTCACTCAAAGATGTGATGGACAAGAAATCCCGCACAGAGATGTCTTCATTGATTGTGTAGGATAGAGCGCGTGGGTACTTCTCATCAAAAGTTGTATCTTGCCATAGGTCTTTCCAGAAGAGCACGGTGGATCCATCGTTGACATTAGCGTTTGAGATGCCCCGAAATATTGGCATTAGTTTGGCAACATCAAGCCACCAGAATGAGCCACAAGGGTCAGCAGCGTGTGGGATTTGTTCGACGTAGTATGTGTTCCATACGAGCTCAACCCAAGGTACATTCCATCTATTGTAGAATTTATGTAAATATTTGAGCAAGAGTGCATCGCCTTGGATCCTGAGGTCAATCACACCCAATCCACCGCTTTCTTTTGGGCGGCAAATCATTTCCCAGGAGGCGAGGGAATTGCATTTGTCCCCCTGCTCCATTTTCTTCGTCCACAAACACTTCCTTCTAATTTTGTCAAGGAGCTCCATGATTTTGGTAGGCAGTCGGAGCGTGCATAGCGCAAAGATAATGAGTGAGGTAATCACTGAGTTAAGCAAGGAAAGCTTTCCACCGTATGAAATCATGTTGAGAGTAGCAGTCAATCTTCTCTCCATGGAGCACACCAGAGGCATGAGATCAAGGACACTTGGCCGAGTGGTTCCAAGCGGGAGTCCTAAGTATGTGAAGGGCATCTTTCCAACCGCACATCCAAAGATATTAGCAATTTCTTCGGTTTTTGCAGTGCCAGCATTGATTGGAATGAGAGTGGATTTGTGAAAATTTATTTTCAAACCAATGGATGTAGCATAGTCAGTCAAAATATCCTTGATAACGGTCGCTTGTGGTGCACTAGCTGGAAGAACAAGTATGGTATCATCGGCGTATTGGATAACTGGATACTCTTTTTGATGTGGGGAAGGGAAGGGCAGGTTTATTTGACCGTGTGCAAATGCGTCGTTGATGGCCGCTTGGAGAAGATCTGCATAAGCACAAAAATGAGTGGCGAGAGAGGGTCCCTTGCGACCCCACATTTGCGAGAAAAATTGGCGTCCCGGAGTACCGTTTAGGAGAACCGAAGATTTGGCTGATGAGAAGATACAACGAATCCATGTAAGCCACTTATCATTGAAAGCCATGTTGTTCATAATCTCAATCATTGCGTCATGCTCAATTGTATCGAAGGCTTTTGCAAAATCAAGCTTGAGGAGCATGATTTCTTTTTTGGAAGTGTGACATTGATATATATACTCGTATGCCCATGCGAGGCAGTCCTGGATGGTCCTCCCCTTGAGAAATCCATATTGATTTACGTGAATAATCTTCAAATGACTTTTGCGATCGATTGGCCAAGATCTTAGTAATGACTTTTAGGCAGCAGTTTAAGAGAGTAATCGGCCTGTAATCATTAATAGATTCAGGTGATCCAATTTTCGGAATGAGAGTTATGAAACCATCATTAATGCTTTCCAGGTTAAGATCACCATTGTGGAATTGAGTACAGGGATTGTAAAGATCCTCTTTAATAATTGGCCAGCATCTCTTAAGAAAAAGACCAGTAAAACCATCCGGGCCCGGAGCCCTATCAGCCGGCATCTCTTGAATAACTGTGTCGATTTCATCATGGGTGAAAGGAAGCGTTAATTCATCAAGTCCTTCACATTTTTTAATTATCCTGGGAAGGTCAAATTTCATGTTGCATGGATGTGAGGAGCCCATCCTTTCTTTGAAGGCCTGATAAATGAGTGACTCTTTTCCCGCATGATCTTCAATAGTTGCTCCATCACTTGTCTTCAAAGAGGCTATGTTGTTCTTTCTGTATCTTTCTGAGGCCATAGACTGAAAAAACTTTGAAGGTTCATCTCCAAATTTTGGAATTATTCCGGGTTCGTTTGGCCTTTTTATACATTAATTGAGTTTTTGGACATTTAATGTGCATAATCCAAATTTGAACTGCAAGCACATGCTCTGGTGCACCAAAGTTGGTTGAAAAATCTCATGTGTGTCCTTGGGTGAATTTCTAGGTCCCATGCTAGAAATGGGAATCAAATTCAAACATCTTGGCATCGTGACTCGACCGAGAACATCGAGAAACTTGGTTTTAAAATTCATGTAAATCCAAAACTCGCCTGGAAATCATGAAACTTAGCATGGTGTAATGTCATGGCACTAACATGTTGTGGTAAAAAATCGTATGATTTGGAACAAGTTTTGGTATAAGCTTCTTGCAAACCGGAGCTTCTCTCAAGAAGGCTCGTGGTTCTGAGAGGGAACGTGTCACCTTTGAGTGTGAAATGATATACGCTGCCCCCCTTGAGTTTCTTTACAGAGGCAACATAGAACTACATGAGTGCCCTGTTAAATTTTGGAATTATTCCGGGTTCATTTGGCCTTTTTATACATTATATTGAGTTTATGGTCATTTAATGTGCATAATTCAAAATTGAATTACAAGCACATGCTCCCGTGCACCAAAGTTGGTTGAAAAATCACATGTGTGTCCTCGGGTGAATTTCTAGGTCCCATGCAAGAAATGGGAATGAAATTCAAACATCTGGGCATCGTGTCTCAGCCGAGAACATTGAGAAACATGGTTTTAAAATTCTTGTAAATCCAAAACATGTTTGAAAATCATGAAACTTGGCATGGTGTCATGTCATGGTACTACCATGCTGTGGTAAAAAATTTGGCCGAATAGGAACAAGTTTAGGTATAAGCCTCTTGCAAACCGGAGCTTCTCTCAAGAAGGCTCGTGGTTCTGAGAGGGAACGTGTCACCTTTGAGTGCGGAACAATATACGCTGCCCCCCTTGAGTTTCTTTACAGAGGCAACATAGAACTACATGAGTGCCCTGTTAAATTTTGGAATTATTCCGGGTTCGTTTAGCCTTTTTTATACATTAATTGAGTTTCTGGTCATTTAATGTGAATAATTCAAATTTGAACTACAAGCACATGCTCCCATGCACCAAAGTTGGTTGAAAAATCACATGTGTGTCCTCGGGTGAATTTCTAGGTCCCATGCAAGAAATGGGAATGAAATTCAAACATCTTGGCATCGTGGCTCGGCCAAGAACATTGAGAAACTTGGTTTTAAAATTCATGTAAATCCAAAACACGCCTGAAAATCATGAAACTCGGCATGGTGTCATGTCATGGTACTACCATGCTGTGGTAAAAAAATTGGCCGAATAGGAACAAGTTTTGGTATAAGCTTCCTGCAAACCGGAGCTTCTCTCAAGAAGGCTCGTGGTTCTGAGAGGGAACGTGTGACCTTTGTGTGCATAATTCAAATTTGAAATACAAGCACATGCTCCAGTGCACCAAAGTTGGTTGAAAAATCACATGTGTGTCCTCGGGTAAATTTGTAGGTCCCATGCATGCAAGAAATGGGAATGAAATTCAAACATCTGGGCGTCGTGGCTCGGCTGGAAACATTAAGAAACTTGGTTTTTTAATTCCTGTAAATCCAAAACACGCATGAAAATCATGAAACTTGGCTTGGTGTCATGACATGGCACCAACATGTTGTGGTAATTTTGCTGTCCGATTGGCGAAGGCGCACACATTAACAATCAACAAAGTCATTTTGGAACAAGTGCTGCCACGTTACAAGGAAACACAGGTATTATTGAAACCGTGGGTGTTCTATTTACCATTTACGTGTAGCCACGCGTCCCCTTTTTTTATTAGCTAGGAGGCGCCATGCAGGGTAGCTATTTGAGTACGGGAGGCGTGCGATCAGACCCCTGCGCGTGCTTATTGGGAGGAGAGCCCTTTGACCTCCATCTGCCGTCCACCTCTCTCCCAAGGTCTCCATTAATGGCGCCTGAGCCTCTGTTTAATGGCGTGGCTATGTCTCCCTCGACTGCGATTTAAGAGAGAAAAAAGAAAATCTGAAAAGAAAATTTTGCACGAATCTTGATGTAAGATCCGACGGACCTATATAGCATCTACTGCGACTTATAGCAAGACTGATGAATATGTAAGGACGACGACAGTGGATAATAATTTTCTTACATAATTAGGAAGATAATTAAAAAAGCCACATGCGGCTACGCCTGAAGGGCAAAAGAAGAAGGCAGACAACGATCTAGCTCGCTGATCTCTACTTTCTTGATGCGTTGCTCCAGGCCGCGGGAACTAGTCTCCGCGGCGAGCGGCGATGAGCTCTATCGTGTCCTCAAGACGCTGCTCGAGAGCATCCAGGGATTCCTGCACCAGCCTTTGGCGCTCGATGCGGAGCATGTCATTCTCGTCCATAAGTTTCTTGACGATGACGCCGATCCTCTTCAACAATGCACTGGTCTCCTCCTACCACTCTGCACTTCGGACGATCTTCGCCCTCAGCAGGTCGCTCTCGGCCCAGAGCCTCTCATTGCCCTTCCTTATTTGCTGGATGACGCCGGTAGCCTGTTCAAACGAGGCTTTCATGTCATCCTGCAACCTCGCCCAGCCGGAGATCTGATCCATCAGACTATGGATGATCGCATGCATGCGCCTGTAAGAGTCGCCGCCTGCTCGCGAGACATTTTCCCAGGCCACCGCGGTGTGGCGGGACATCTCTGCTGCATTCGCGGCGCGGTAGGACATCTCTGCTGCTTCCGTGGCATGGCCGGAGCAGTCTGCTGCATCGACGGTGCGGCGGGACACTACAAAAAAAATACACTTCCGTGATGATACGTGTTTCTCACAGTAGGTCGCGTTTTTTGTCATGCATGTACATCCTTGACAAATTTATGACAGAATCAAGATAGTCATACCTGTGTTGTCGTAGAAGTGTTCCATGACATTACCAAAATTATCATCACGGAAGTGTCCACTTCCATAAATCGCGCGTCACAGAAGTGCTTTCGTCAAGGGTGATAGACACGTGGCATCCACCGTAACGGAACGCCGTTAAGCTATCGGGTCGGGTTTTGGATCCGATAACCCGTTAACAGCCCCGACCAATGGGGATTTTCCACGTGTAAAATCATCATTGGCTGGAGGAGACACGTGTCAGGTCCGTGCTGGCACAGGTGTCACTCATCCAATGGGCGAGACGCGCCTATGATATGTTGACACGTGGACCGACCCATCAAGTTTAAATAGGCCGGCCCAACTAAAGGCCCACAAGATTTTGCGGACCATAATGGGCCGGCCCAGCTAAAGGCCCATGAGATCTTGCGGGCCATAATGGGCTGGCCCAGCTAACGGCCCACAAGATTTCGCGGGCCATAATGGGCTGGCCCAGCTAACGGCCCACAAGATTTCGCGGGCCATAATGGGCCGGTCCAGGTAAAGGCCCACAAGATTCTTGCGGATCATAATGGGCCGGCCCAGCTAAAGGCCCACGAGATTTTGCCGACATTAACGGGCCGACCCAACTGTAGGCCCACAAGAATTTGAGGGCCCTAGTAGGCCGGCCCATTAACTGGCTGCCATGTTTTGGGCCAAATGCCGGCCCATATTTGATCCGGTCCATTAATGGCCTGCCATGTTCCGGGCCTAATAGTGGTCCATATGAGATCCAGCCCGTTAAAAGCCTACCACGTTCTGGGCCAAATTACGACCCAGATCAGGTACGGCCCTTTAAGAGGCTATAGGCTCAATTATGGCCCATATCAGATTCGGCCCGTCAACTGGACACTATGCTTTTGGGCCCACTTGCTAGAGGCCCACTTAGTAATTCGGCCTGACATTAGTTTTGGCCTCTTAAGGACCCATTTAACATTTCGGCCCTATATTAATTTCTGCCTGTTAAATGCCCGTCATATAGTTGGGCCTAACTACGGCCAGGTTTGCATCCAGCCTGCTCGCAGCCGATATCTGATTGGGCCAAACAAGGACGGAGACAATTTTGGCCAGTTAAAAGCCCGTGATTTGATTCGCACAATCATGGGCCGGAGTTCATTTCGGGCTGCTACCGGCCCGTTAGCTGTTCGGCACGTTTTAGGCCCAACCTACATCGTGATTGCATGACGGCCCGATTATGTACCGTAATTTTACGGTTTGGCCGGTTTACTGCGAAGACAGTAAAATAACTGCAACATCGTGAATAAGAAAAACCTAGACTATACAATAAAGAAATTACAGCATATTACATCCTTTGGGCATCAAAGTTCGCCACTATGATAATAAAGCACAAGCGGACAATAGATTACATACACTGGGCATCAAAGATCGCCACCGATTGCAAATAAACACGCCGACAAAATAATATACAAAACCGACAGCACTTCAATAGAGTTAAAGAAAGGTTAGCCTCTTTGGGAGCTGCAGCAAGCAGCTGAGCAAGATGATGAGACTGCGCTTGTTCAACACTTAATTCTTCCTCACTCTGAAAGATAAACAAGCGAGCATGATGACAGGTTTTGCACATAAAAGTACCAGTGCTGACAATTCATCACATTTCTTACTGGCGAATAAAGTGACACAGTTTAAAATTGCTTTAACACAATATGGTATTGTTCAGGTCAAGACATGGCAGGAAATGACACTGTGAAGGAGTTGGCAGCTTCACGACACCACTAGATTATAGATCAAGAACTCATAAGTATCAATGGTTAGTGTGCTGTCAATTTATCCCATTTTAGATTGGCAAATAAAGAGACGGTTTAAATAATACTCCCTCCGTCCGGAATTACTTGTCATCAAAATGGATGTGTCTAGAACTAAAATACATCTAGATACATCCATTTCAATGACAAGTATTTTTGGACGGAGGGAGTAGTAGAATGATATGACATTGTTCATAGTTAAGACATTGCAGAATATGACATTGTCTTTGTAGTGGGTAGGTTCACCACACCTTTGGATTACGGATGAAGAATGAAGCATACATGCAGTGCAAAAGAAGATCACTTGCTCTGTATACTTTAATTTACATGGTATGAATAAGGAACTTGGTTGTACAACTGAAAACTTAAATTGAGAAAGGACAAACTTTTGTTTATGAACTACTCACTCCGTTCTAAAATAGATGACCCAACTTTATACTAACTTCAGTACAAAATTGGGTCATCTATTTTGGAACGGAGGGAGTACATAATAAACTTTAAACATGTCATTTGATGCAAACACCAAAAATAAACAGCTGTTGCAGTCATACCTAACCAAATATATACAACAAAGTTTGAAGGCTTGAGATGGACAAACTTACATTATTGGTGAAGACAGGCTCTATAAAGGCCTTGTCCATGCTGATGGGGGGGCAATTCAAGAAGTTTACCACAGAATCTTCTTCATAAGCATTGCCTTTATTCTACATTTTGTTAAGAGTAAATATAGATGTGATAATATAAGAAAAAATGGAGAATATTTAAGATAAGATGAAGAGTGATGCTACATAACCAAGTAGCTATAAATGTAAGTGCAGCGATACAGGCAAAAGGTACATCCAAGAGCAATGCACAACTAAACTTCTTCAGTACCAACCTTATGGTAAGAGTAAATATAGATCTGATGTGTAGAAAATGGAGGGCAAAGGAAAATAAGCTGCAGAGTGATGGTACATGAACAACTACCTGTCATTATAAGTACACTGATAAAGGACAACATGTACTTACAAGAACAATGCAGAGCTAAGAAAAACATTGGCATTGGATACTGAAGAATTTGGAGCGAACAATTGATAAGCAAGCTATCATGCATACTGCTGTCACATAATGAACCAGGTATGTATGCAAGTACAATGATACATGACAACATGTACTAACAAGAGCAAAGCAGCGGGCAGCATATTTGCGATATCTTGTCGTTCTTTTCAAACCGGAATTCTTCTTCGAGCAGATTTCCTGCAAACAAGATCCGTAATGCACATGCGGAAAAGTAGAAGTTCAAATTGTCATGTGATTTCATAGACAGTACCTCATCCTGGGAACGAGACCAGTGCATAATAATGTTTTTCCATTCAATGTCTTCTAAATTTAGCACATGAGACTTCACCAGAAATTCGTTTATAGATTTGCCACCAAAGTGTGATTTCCTCAAGTAACACCGATGCTGCTGTAATGCTTCCTTGAAAAGCACAAGCAAGCTTTCCTCATCATGACTATCCAGATTGACCCTCGCCTAGTTACAACAATGTAATGTAAATCATTAATGTGTTCAGTCAGCAGAAAACAGGAAAATAATAACCATGAATAATAGCACTTACACGTAAGTTGGACAGGAAGATGTGAAAATGGTGTTTGTCTTCACAATAATCTTCCCATGATGGGAACATATGCACGTAGTCCCTAACAACATTGAAAGCATTGTATTTTAAACTGGGAATAAATGGAATGGGGTTCCAATATGCAGGAATTGGCCGTCTCTGCAGTTGGGATAGGTCTTCGGCCGGTGGACTTGCTGTACTTTTTGCTGGAGTGGGATTTTTCTATGGTACAGCTGGTGCTATGGCAAATGAAATCGGTATACCTTTTGCTGGAGTGCAGGTCTTGTGTGGTGGGTCTAGTGGTGTGGCCAGTGAAGTATGGGTACAGTCTGCTGGAGTCGGTCCTATGTTTTGTGTCACAGCTCTATCGAACATGGTAAAGAAGAGCAAGCAGATTTTGGATAATAAAATGTTGGTTGCGCAGTGCCCACACATGATGAACCAGTGCGTTAAGAATGCAACTCCAGTTGTCTCGACCATTTCAGGCGGTTGGATGAAGATCCTCGTCTCCTAACCCTTCTTCTTCCTCGTCTGTGATTCTTCCCATCTGAGAACACACGGGCGGGCGGCGGACCACCGCCCCCACCGCCTGTGTTCCTCCGCCACCCCCACCCCACCAGCGCCGAGTTTTCTTCGTTCGGTGAGGCCCCACAACCACCCGAGCCCTTGATCGCACCGCGAACTCCGCGAGCTCTGAAAAATCGACTGGCCCAATTTTGAATTTTAGTCTACTGTGATTTAACTAGTGTGGAATATAAAAGGGGAAAACCATAAGCATTGGGAGTATAGAGTTGAGCGTGCCATGGCAGATCTGAAGGTGCAAACCGGACAAAGGCAACTTTGCAACCAAGACAAGAAATCAGAGTAAAGCAGTGGCGATCTATTTTCTTGCTGCGGTAAATAAGTTGAGCAGATACGAAAGAGTACCGCCTCTGGTGCGGCACCGTGTACGCATCTGGTGAGAATTTGACGGTGCTACGGTAGCGATGGCTGTCAGCGGCGTGGAAGCAGATCTAGGAGGGTAGACGGTGACGGCGGGGCGTGGTGGACGAGCTGGTCGTAGGAGCGGCGCCGGCGAGGTGGACGACGGCGGGGATGAAGCGAGAGGACGGGATGCAAGGATCCCGGTCCGAAGGCGTGGATGAGAGAGGTCGATCTCTTGTAATGGACGACGGTGTCGAGGTATCATCTCCGGCATGGTGGAGGAGGACGGCGGTGGATGGGGTGGCGGACGGCAGCGGACGGAGGAGGGTGGGGGTAGAGAGGGTGTTTTGGCGCCCACGGAGTACGAATGGGGAAAAGGGAGGTAGAGAGGAAGGGGGAACCATGTAGTAAGGGCGCACTTGTCTCAAATGCGAGGAAATTTACAAACTTAGCCCCCGTGTCAAATTTCTACTACATCACAGCAACATTAGTCGGTTGGGGATAGGACGGTAATCTCGCATACACGAATATTTGCCGACGAGAGTTTGTTTTGGCGCCCACGTGTATGAATATGAATCGGGAGGAGTCGATTTTGGCCGAGGGCTGCTTGTGTTTTGGCGCCCACCGTAAGAATCCGGGTGAGAGGCGGTTACATCAAGTTTGGGTGAAATTACAAACCTACCCCTATCGAAACCTATAGAAATCCAGCAGATAGGCTTTGCACGACAGGGATAGGCAGTAGTGATTTCCATCTCGCAGATTTTGGTTTCGGGCGGTTACTGCGACTTTCCCCGCTTCATTCAAATTTTGCACAGTGCACGTTTACCGTGCCAACTCAATTCGAATCCCGTTTGTATTCTACTATTTTTTTTCGGGCGGGATCCATTTTCAATTGGAACTACATTCTATATACATCATTTTTTTACATATATACTTTCAAAAGCACAACAAAGAATTCTGCTCCTTTATATGTATAATATGATTTACAAATACAACGATCTCGAAATCTTAAGGTTGAATTCGAAAAAATTTAACCAAATTATGTTCTACTAAAATGTATGGATCAGTAATATCTACATATTAAATAACATAGATGTGCGTGAATTCATATGAGTATGCATGTTTGATAGATCAATTTTGGTTCGAGTATGGATTACATGTATCATCATCTCGAATTCAAATATTTGAATCCCTTGTTTGTTCACTCCTTTCACGCCCATCTCTCTCGCATGCATGCTCCTTCAGGTAGCCATCACTCTCTTTTCTCCAGCTCACCCGCACGCTCACTTCATGTTTCTCCTATCCTCGCAAACATGGTCTCTTGACGTCTCCCTTGAGAAGTTTCACACTCTCCCTATCATTATACATTACACGGTTTTCATTATCTCTCACGTCTCTACTGTTCTCTGGTATCACTCGGTACCTAAGCTTTCTTTTTCACCACCACACACACAGTCTCCACTCGTCTTTCACTTTGTCTTTCTCTCTATTGGATTCTCTCACACACCCTATATGTCTCTACATATGACTCATACCACTAAAATTACTCTCTCTCTCTCTCCTGTAGACACAACATTTGTTGCGGTCTCCTTTTCGTCTCCATCCCAGACTGACACCGATCAGACAACCTCGACTACCGTCTCCTCTCTCTCTCTCTCTCTCTCTCTCTCTCTCTCTCTCTCTCTCACGGACACACACACACAACTCCTTCTTCCACCCCCCTTCCCGACTACCGCTCTCTCTCTCACACACAAAACTCTCGCTTTCGCACCCCGACTCGTATTTCTCTCACAAGCATTTATCGACTAGCTAGCCTCTAGATAGGTTTATACACCCGCACACTCATGCTTCCACCATCACATACATGTCTCTCTCTCTCGCTCCTTGTATCTATGTAGCTTTTTCTTCCCTTCTTGAGACACGCCCTCTCGATCGTGCACACACACACTATCGCCTCATTTTAAGCTGATACCTATCGCACACACACTACTTGTGTCTTTGTCACACATGCACTCCGTCCTCCTCCACTCTCCCTCTCTCTCACACACACATGGGCTTTTTGCAACAACTAGCAAGATGCCATGCATTGCACGGAACATCAAGATGCATTTGTATGAGTAGTTTATCTTGTGGGGGAAAAGGATGAACGAGGGAAGACCTTATTTGCAAATGTGGAGAGGGGTGTGGGTATCTTTTTGCAAAATTGCCATAGTTTCCTTCCTATCCGTCATATATAGATCGGACGGCCTATATTGCAGGATGGCAGGCACACGATCATCACCGACAATGCTTTTTTATAAGAGTAGGGATAAAAAATAGAGTTGGTGATGATGGTGGGCCTGCCATCCTGCAATGTTGGTCGTCCGATTTATATCTGACGGATAGGAAGGAAAATATGGCAATTTACCCACACTCTTCACCACATTTGCAGATAAGGCCTTCCCTCGCTCATCCTTTTCTCCCACGAGATTTTGATGTTCCGTGCAACGCACGGGCATCTTGCTAGTAAGAGTAGAAATTAGATATATACCACTTCTCGAATCTTGAAACCAACAACATGCCTCCCTTATCTCATCAAAACCGCCAAAGGAATATATTTTGAGTGAAACATAACATATTTTTAGTGATATACGTATTTCAAAACTAGACTTTTTTTCTACCAAATCGGTGAATATGTATTAATCTACTTTGATCGTGTGGCATCGCATTGGCACATTGCTAGTAGTTATTATAATTTTTTGGACACCAGACAAACGGTGGAGTACATATACAAAGAGAAGAGGCGCACGCACGCAGTCAACCTCTCGCTGTCTCGCACACATGAGTGTTACGTAAAGGCGACATCAACAAATAAACCCTAAAACCCTAGGTGCATGATTGCTGCATTCGCGGGTACCGGGTACGTGGTGGAGCACCTTTGTGGGAGTTGATGGTCGGGACCACAGGTGAACGACTTGGAGCGCGGTGGCTCGCCAGTTGCCATAGACCGAGTAGCCACGTTTAAAATATCGTTTTTTTAGCGGGGTTAAGAGTTCCGATTTTAAATGGCACGTTATAAGTAGTAAGTAGTTTTTAGAACGATTGGTATGGAGCGAAAATGGAATTCATAGTACTACGTACCTCCTTGGCGTATGGTTGTATGGGTTTATGTTACGAGATGTTGAACCTGGTAGTTCTAGGGCAAATACTATGGTTTAGATTTAGATGCTAGTTTTCAGTAATCAGAAGGGGAAACCCTTCTTTGATTAAAAAAACTACTACCTCCATTCTGGTTTACTAGTCCCCATCGTACTTTGGGTCAAAGTTTGTCCACGAATTTTACTTGTAAAATGTGAATGGAGAATGAGATTTTGTTATACCCAAACAAAAAAGGACTAGAGGGAGTGATTGCTCTGACACGGGCGCGACCTCTCATAGCGCAGGCATTGAACCGGCGCGCCGACCAAGAGGGCCGCACTCGCTGCAGGCCCGGCTGAGCACGCCTCCTCGCCGCGTGCAACCAGCTTAAGACTGCCCCATCTGCCTTCATTGAATCCGCGCGTGTGCCGGCAACACGTCCTTCCGCGAGCCGACAGGCATTTTAGAACACAAAAAATGACTAAAATATAATTAATTTACGCATGGTCTTGACTTGTTGTGCTCAGACTTGGTAGCAGGAACTAGTAGAGGTTTTTCTTTATTTATAACTCTCCTCACATTTTTTTGGCTTTGAAGTGAATCATGGTTGTGGACATTATGTATGAATGTGCAGATATCTGTGAACATGAGTTTGATGTGGAAGTTGGACTTGGAATGTCGGGCTTCTTGCGTGAACTATACCATGTCCAATGCTTAATTCATTATTGTTTGGAAAGTAATTGCTGTTATTACATGACTTAAAAAACATTTTGTGCCACATCGGTAGATGCACAGACATCACAACAGCATGCTTGTTGGATAAACATTTGAACCTAGCTATTATGAAGGAAATTTTGTATTGACAACAGTTTTAGATAGCAGGAGATGCCTAGCCTGCTCTGCCTCTGCTAGCTTATTTCGGCTTCTTCCATCTCTTCTTTGGCTTGGGTGAAGAGATCATCTGATTGCTCTTTTCGCTTCTTCAGAACTCAGCTACATTCTCAAGGGCTGCTGCACGCTTTCTTTCAGCCTTTACTAATGCCACGAGGACACGAACAGTGGCGACTCCACACGGCTTGTGTGTAATCCAGCATCATCAGGAATTTGCACCTTGTGTCTAATCCAAGATCATTAGGAACTGCACCTTGTGTGTAATCCAGCCTCATTTTGGAAACATGATCTCGAGGTTGACCATACTTCCCTCCTTGAAGGAACTACATCCCGACATGAAGTTACTTTTTTTAGATCAATACTCGAGAGAAACCTAGATCCATTTAGTAGAAGCCGGATAAATGAACTCGGAGAAGTGAATTCAAAAGGAAAAGAAATATAAAACAGACTACGGTGAGAACACCCACTTCCTACATCAAGCTAAAAACGAAAGCATTAGGACGATTAAGACTCTTCTTATTACACATCGAAGAACACCATGCTTAAGAGAAACAGAAACTACAACATATACACATCGAAGAACATGAGGCTAAATGAAAGTAATTGAAAGGGTGTTGCTTACCAAAGCTCGTTTTACAGGTTCGGTGCAGCTCCTCTTTAACTTGCCACGCTCCTTGAAGATGTCCCGAATATCCCGTGTTTGGTCTTCATTGCTCCTCTGCATGTTCACACTCGTGGTTTCAAAATCTCAACATGGCAAGAAAAATACTACTAGTAATACTCACGCATCTTGTGGGCAACATTAAAGCACTCTGCCCGCCATGTTAGAGCATCTCCAATGAAGCGCAACGCGGGCGCTTTAAAAAGCGTTATGAGTGCTGAGATCGAGAAGTAGATACTAGAGAGTAGAGGATAGTTCTCAGCATAGATAGATACAAAAATGATAATTCAACTACTCCTCGTCGTCCGACTGCTCCTCGGTGATGTCCTCCTCCGACCACTGACTGTAGGCGTGAAGATACCGATCGTCGTCGGATTCCCAGGGCGACGCTGCTCCTAGCCTCATGTTGAATTGATCCGCTTTGCGTCTACGCTTGTCCTCGCGATAGGCGGCTCGCTCCGCCCTCCTCTTATCCCTCTCCGCCCTCCTTTGCGCGTAGAACTCGCGCTCATTGATGATGTCCTGCGGGAAGTGTTGGCGCCACAGCGCAACGGCTTCCTCGTCCATCTCGGCTATGCCGAGACAGTGCTCCCACCTCCGGTTGTCGCGACGATCCTCGTCGGTGCTAAGCTGCGGCAGAGGCACGAGCTCCTGCGCCCGCTCCCGCGTCGGCACATTGGGGAAGTTCAATGTTCTACGAGGCCACCGGAGGCGCCACGCCGCCGCGTCGTACGTGCGGGCGGCCTCGGTGGCGGTGTCGAAATTGCCGAGGCAGAGGCGCATCCCGCGGAACCGGATCTCGGCGGAGAAGCCGCCAGAGGGGCGCGCGCGGACGCCGCGGTATCCCCAAGTTTCCCGGCGACGCGACAGCATGGTGGCGCGGCGGCGGCGAGGCGAAAAAGAGCGGGGAGAGAGCGATGGCGAGGCACAGAGCGGTGGCAAGGCACAGAGCGGTGGGAGGGCGTTGGATTTTATAAAGCGCGCCGACAGCTTTTTCCCGCGCGCGCGCGATCCTTTCCCGACGTCTCTGCTATCTCTACTCTCTTCTCTACGGTTATATTTATTTTATATTTAATATTTAATATTTATCTCTACTTCCTTTACTGTCTACTTTTTTTCTCTGTACTTTTTTTTCTTGCAATATAGGCCGTCCGGTTTATATCGGATGATAGGAAGGAAACAAATGGGAATTTTGCAAAATATACCCATACCCTCTCCAGATTTGCAAATAAGGCCTTCCCTCGTTCATCCTTTTCTCCCACAAGATAAACTACTCATACAAATGCATCTTGATGCGTGCAACACATGGGCATCTTGCTAGTTCTAAAACCTTTCCATCATTTGCCACACTGCTGGTTGCGATGAAAAACCTACCCAAGCACAGTAGCGATACTGAGAGCGACGCACAATTACAAGCTGATATTCTGTTGGACAATGGAGGCTATAACCAATTACTTTTACGGAACAATAGCACCCAGGAAAATTGAAGGGTAGGTATGAACAAAATTGGAAATGCACATGTACTGCTAAGTGATTCAATACACACATTACCAATCGAGGAGGAGAACGATGGTCGCGGCGGCCTCTGTGAGTCATGGTCGGCAACGGGAGTCAGTTCATTGTCCACGACGGTGGTACTTCTGCGCTTGGTGTCGGCTTCCGGGAAGTAGATCCGAGACCGTGGAAGACGATGCCGGGGAAGAGGCTCCGTCTACGACGACAACGGTGGACCGGCTCCAGTGCGGCGTATGAGGTCGTCGATGAGGCAGATGCGCTGCGGTGGACGAGTGCGCCGATGTAAAGGGGAGGAGCACGAAGGTTGCGGTGCCGTGGAGAATTCTATTTTGCGGTGGGGATAGAAAATGAGGAGTATTCAGGTGTACTACTCTGGGTGCCGGGGTGGGGCTGGCTGGGTAGGGTGAACCTGAAGTTACGAAAACAGCCCCCTACCAAGCGTCGACGTAGGCCTGTTCCAAGGCTATGATGGTAACTTCCCTTCGCTCGAATCAGGATCGCGGGAGATTTTCCCCGACCTCAAAATTTTGTGACTTTGGACTCCCGTGTGGCGTGTTGAGTGATTCGCTAAGCAACTAGCTTAGTAGTAGTAGTAAACTCTGCATATTAGGTTTGACCAAGTCAAACTTCCTAAAGTTTGATCAAGTTTATATAAAAATATAAACATTTACCATAACAAATATGTATGATGTGGAAGTACATTCAATAATGAATCTAATGGTATTTATTTGTTATTGTATATGTTAATATTTTTGTTATAAGCTTTCGAGAGTTTACAAAACTTGACTTTGACCAATGCTAATACGCTGGACTTAAATAAAAGCGGAGGAGTCCACATTTGTTTTCTTAGTTTGTAGTGAACTAATCATTTGTTGAAATTGTGAAATAAATATATTAGGCTATTGACTTCGAATGTAATGGTCTATACAATTCAATAGTTACAATCATTGTCGAATCCCAAGATGTATACAAGGTCTATAGTACTTCACAACATGCTCAAACTCACATAATCCCAGTCAAATGAGAATGTAAATGCATTTCATAGTTATTACTTTGTAGGATGCAACAAAAACAACAAAAACTCTACATCAACCATTATAGAAGCAACATTTTGACATATCCCATTGTGTGAATGAAACGTGCAGAGAGAGAGCTTTTGAAGATGGAGCAGATAGGGCGGGAAAGATTGTATGTATGTGGACGAGAGAGTAGGAGACAAACCTAACGAGACACACACATAGAGAGAGAAAGAGAGAGGAAGAATTTAGGTCTGTGAGAAAGATGGAGACATGTAATATACGTGATTCTGTATACGTGGAAGGAGAAGAGACAACATGTTTGATGAGAGAGCTGGAAAAACATGGACGAGAGGGGAAGGATCTCATGGGTTGAGGGATTGACAATTTTGTGCGGGGGAGAGAGGGATTGGTAATTTTGTGCAAGAGAGAGAGAGAGAGAGAGAGAGAGGGGGGGGAGGAGTCAGTCAGCCGTCGTCACATCACCCTGCTTCCAAATGACCCCGCATTCTCTAGCGCGGTGTGGTTGCCGTCTTCGATCTGCTCGATGCCCTCTTTGAAGATTGAGGTGTTGTGCATGTTGGGGTGCAAAGAAGCACAAGCGAGAGTGGTCGCCGTATAACCTTGGATGGGGATGAATTGTGTGCTTGGGGGAGTGTGTGTGTGTGTGTGTTGTGCTGCGTGCGTGTGTGTGTGTGTGTCAGATATTGAGCGAAAACAAACCTAAGGAGAGAAATGGGTATTCACGAAGAGATTGCGCGGGCCTTGAGGTGGGTAGGGGCGGAGTGAGGGTGTCAAAATGTGCGCGTTGATGCATATGTTGCATGTGATCATGCGAGGGACGGACGAATCGAGAGAGATGGTTGTTGTGTTACGGATGCTCCTCTCTCTCTCTCTCCCTCTCTCTCTCTCTCACACACACACACACGCACACACAAGTAAACTAGAAGACCGTTCTCTCATGTATACACAATGTTTCGGCATCTGTCTATGTCTCACTCATGCATGATCGTTTGCACATTCACACCTCTCTATGTGTATATCACACGCACACCGTATCCACATTGCCCTTCCGCCACAACACACATATGGACACATACACACGTTCTCTCTCAGCCACACACACAAAATAAGTATTAAAAAAAACTAGGGCGCACCTAAAACGTCCAAATCCAAATAAACACAAACTGGAGCTAAATTCAAATATATGGAAATATTGCAGCGTCAAGAACTTTCCCAGGAAAAAAAAGTTGAGTAATATTCGAGGATTGTTTTCACACACACAAAAAGGTTCGGTGGATGTCCTTCGAGTGCGACACGGTGACACACTGTTTGATCGACCGCGCGGCCGCGGTTCACGCGCTTGCATAGGATTCCGTATCGTGGCTGTGGTACTAACTTCAAAAAAAAGCACTGCCTAAGTCTAATGTTTACGTGTACTAGTACGGTTTTCTTTTAAGTTTGACCAACCTCATATAAAACTAAAGTAAGCTCCCATACGCGCACTGCCGCCGTCGCCGTTGCGCATGCCGGCGCCCGCCTGCTCCGGCCAACAATTTCTCGCCCATCACCGCCGTGTCACCGCCATCCCTGTGCCATGAAGCCGAAGGCTCGCCCGCTCACGTCGTCTGCAGTCCCTCCTCGCCATGCCGCCGCACTGCCAAGCACGCGAGCAGCTGGTAGAGCCGCGTCTATGCAAGCAGCGTACGAAGAGGAGGATGAGCGCGTGCTCCAGCACGCCGGTGAGGAGGAACTAGCGTGTGTGTCATTGTCGTCTCCGCCCGCGCGGAGGAGGCGCGCATGGTGGCTATCGCGGCGGAAGCCGGTCACGCGTGCGTCGAGCCCGCAAACCGGGTGTGGACGCGGAATCTACCTTCGAGACCTTGAATGCCACGTGGATCCTGCAATCTGAAGGAGCAATTTGGGTCAGTCGACTCATGTGAGCCGTTTGATGCAACATGGATGGCTAGAAGGGCTTCTTCCACCTCTTTTGCCGTCTTCTTCCTTCGCTCCGTCGAACTTCTTTCACAAATCGACTGACCCAAATTATACTAGTAGTACGAACGTATTAAGTAAAGTGGGAACACGAAGGTACGAGCAGTAGTACCAACTGCAAGAAGAACAGTAGTAAGACATAGTACTAGTACTACTCTACGTACTAAACAGTTCAAATAACGAGAAAGAACATAAACATAGTTCTGCTGGGACCTCAAAGACAACACACCCTTGAAAATAAACTAAGCAACTAGTTAGCTTGACATCGCAGAGAACCAGCATGAGCGACGGCATCGCCACCTACTCGAGTCCGAGTCCACGCCCTCGACTTCGCCCTCGCCCCTCTTCCTCTTCCTCTTCGCCGCCTTCTTTGCTTGAACGGACTTTGGGCTCGCTTCTTCATCCAACCCATGTAGATATTTAAACAAAGGTAGGCATCCATTGCTGCGTATAGGATGTGATCTTCATCTAATGTCTTCGACTCCCATGCATGATGAAACTCGTGATGAGGTTTCTTCAATTTAGCGTACGAAGGATCAATCATGGTTGCTGCCAGGGTCAGCATTGAAGGTTGAGAGGAGGACACCAGGCTTGCCTTCTGGAGATCGAAGGGCTGGCCTACAACGAGACCTATCCGACGCTGGACTTCTTTGTCGTTCTTAAAGCCTACAGTAACGAATTTCACTCTTTTGTCCTTGAGGAAGTTCTTAAAATCCTGGCACTCAACGTCGGCATGGCATATGTGGTAGACCAAGCAAAGGTTATGTACGCAAACCTGGATCACGGCGGGCTTCTTCCTCTCTTTGTCCTTTAGATCCTTCTCTCGTCCCAGGACTGTGGTGTACTCAACATCTAGCCCAGCGACCCACTCATCCGTTGAACTGTTGAACATGCATAGGAAGCGAGCAAGCCATGCTTTCACCGTCGCGGATCCACGTGTGTAGATGACGATGAACTGATCGCCGATGATGGCTCTAACCTGGTACTCAGCGGCGACCATGGAGATTTGGGAGGCCATGGATTTTGGAGGAGGGTGTCGGGGGCGTGGCTGATCGTGCCCCACGAGCACCTACGGGACCTGGGTCCCTTGTGGTTCGGAGGGGGGCGAAGATTGCGCAAAGAGCGGATCGAGGCGATGCACACGAGCGGATTTACCCAGCTTCGGAGCTCTCCAGAGAGATAATACTCCTACTGCTGCTTTGTGGATTATCTTGTGTTCTTGCTAGGGAGCAATGCTGGCTACAAGACCTAGCTTGAGTGTGATGAACTAAGCTGGAGCTGGACTGAAAACCAGCCGAACCCCTTCTACGTTGCCCCTGGGCCTCCTTTTATAGGCACAAGGGGTTACCACATGTGGCAAGTAGACAAGGTTACAATGGTAAAAACCTAGGTTGGTACACCGCTTTGTACAGTGTAAAGTAATCTATACCTAACTATGACGGCAAGGGACAAGGGTCATCAATGCCCGTCTCAGTCGCCCGAACAGTGTAACAGGGACCGTCAAGTGCGCCTCCGTCCGCCACGATGGTAGCTTGTCAGCGCCGTCTGTCGCTACTCCCCGCTGGCTGCACAGCCCGTCGACACGCGTACTTTGGGAGAGCCCCGTGGTGACACGTTGGCGGGTGAGCTGGAGCGGAGAAGAAGAGAGGCCGCCCGCCCCGGCAAGCGCCTTGCCGCGGCGGGAACCTTGTCGTGCTTGAGGGTTCAGCGCCCGCCAAGACTTCCCGGCAAGCTCCTCTTGCCGGGGCCTTGTTTCCTTTGCGCCCTGAGTGGCCTTCCTGGCAAGCTCCTCTTGCTGGGGTCTTGACTGTTTTGTTCTTGAAATGGCTCCAAGGGAGCTACTGAGGATCTTGGCGGCCATTAGGCCGCCCGCCGTGAGCACCTTGAATCGTCTGCAGACGCGAGTTCGGGGTACTAGGGTACCCTACTCTAGTACACCGGCAGGAGCCCCGGCTGGTTACACACGGCGCCAAGCTCTGTTGGGCCAGGCCCAAAACAGTGCACGGGCGCGCGTGGTCTTGATTATGCCGTTATTTTCCTTGGACCCACCACGTCTCCCACGAACG
The DNA here is from genome assembly GCA_021605205.1 of Aegilops longissima. Taxonomy (NCBI): domain Eukaryota; kingdom Viridiplantae; phylum Streptophyta; class Magnoliopsida; order Poales; family Poaceae; genus Aegilops; species Aegilops longissima. The sequence goes on from CM038679.1 coordinate 85,305,362, forward strand.
GCACACACCCATCGTGTTCCTCTGTAACGGCACGCGTTAATTGTGGTGTCGTGGGTGAAGTGGGCGGCGTGTGAGGTCGCCTCATCTGTCGCTTCAGTTCTGCATGTCCGCCACGTGGTTCCCATGCACTCGGGGTCACGGGCGGTGGAAGTGGGAAACTGGGCCATTGCGAGCAGAGGCAGCAGGTCTGTCCTGATTCCCTGCTCTTCCTGTGCCTTGATTCGCCGAGCGGGGCGGCCGAGCCCCCACCTTGCTTCTTTTAAGAAGGGCGGAAGGGGAGCGCAGAAGCCCGCACTCTCCCATCCCTTCCTTTCTTCAGCTTTTGCTCCCCTTTCTCCCATTCGCCATGGAGAAAGGGAACCTTGGTTCTCCGTCGGTGGCGGCGAGGGTCGCAGCTAGACAGCGCACCCCTCCCAATCCCACGCTCGGGGTGGCAGAGCCGGCCGCAAGGGAAGAGGGAGGGGCGAGGTCGTGGACGAGGTCGAGGAGCCCGGGGGAGAGGCGGACGAGGCGGTGCGCTGCCTCCGCCTCCGTCGGGTGGTTCCCCCGGGCAGGCCGTGGACGAGCTCGAGGCGCTCGGGGAAGAGGCGGGCGGGGCGGCGTGCCGTCTCCGCCCCCGCCGGCGGTTCCTTTGCTCGCGGCAGTCCATACGAGGGACGACCCTTGCGAGTTCTTCGTCAAGCTGCGCTGGGCGCCTCGTCGTCATCTCCGGCTTCCAGCTCCGTTCGCGATGGCGATGGAGTCGGATCCGCCCGAGACGTTGAGGTTGCACATGAGGGGCTGTGGGATCAGCGGCACGCGAGTCCGCGTTGCATTCCCAGCCCCTAATGTGATGTATCTTGATCGTGGGTGGAAGACGTTCGCCCACATCCACAACCTGCTGGCGGGGTTTACCCTCCATTTTAAGTTAATGGAGGGTGACCTCCTCTCCGTCAAGGTCTTCGGGGATCTTGGCACTCGGGCAAGGTGCTGCGTGGATAGCTCCTCTGACAGCGACGATTCCTCCTCGAGTGAGTGTGACGAGGAGGAGAGCGACAGCGACGACGAGGGTAGCGGGCCCAACTAGTTGCCGGGCGCCGCTCCGCGCGTCACCGGCGACCCCATCATCCGTGTCGCGGCTCCTTGAACTCCCGGGTCGTCTCCTTGGGCGGCTGGCGAGGGAGGCTGCAGAAGGGAAGAGGGATGGCGACAAGGCCAAGTCGGAGTACGAGGGCGAGGCGCCGTGCGCAGGCCGACGCCCCGCCGCCTGTCTCGAAGCTCGCTTCGGCGCCGCCGTCCCGTCAAGCCTTTGGAGAGCCCCCGGCATGTTCCCTTGGTGCCTTCGCACTGTAGCTCAGCAGAGGCTCTTCTTTTGTCCTTCCGCCTCCTTAACCTACCTCCCAAGATAGGGACAGAGAAGAAGGATTACGGGCATCTTATCTTTTAATTTGTAAGCCTTCGGCCTTATCGCATTTAAAACTTGTAATCCTCTCTTTCATGTTTTTCACTCTCCACGGACTGTATCTGAGTAGAATGTTTTTAATGAAAGAGGGATGTTTGAAGAAAGACGAAAGGCTTATCTGATACCGCAGCCCCCGACAACTTTGGCTTGCCGCAGCCCCCGGCAACTCTAGCTTGCCGCAGCTTGGATGTCGGCGCACCTTTCTTCTCTTCGCTGTTATTTCAGTTCTGAGAACAATTTAGCTAGTGCTGCGATAAGTTATTTTTGTAATATACACTATCTTAGGCCGCCGAATGCAATGTTATTTCCTTTACTCGATTTCTTCCTTGTATGTTTTTACCCCACGCTTTCAGGAAACTTGTCGGTGCAGCACCCTTGTCATGAGCGCCGAAAATCGGAACTTCAGCAGCCTCTTTGGCGGGTCGCTACCGACAAGCAACCTTGTCACGGACTAGCCGCAGCTCACTTAAGTTGTTGAGCGGACTCAAACAAAGTAAGGGCGCGACCAGTCACGATTTGGTTCCTCCACGCACAGGTTTTCCATACAAAGTACTATCGCTCGAGGAAGATAACTTGAAAATTTAAACTGGCTGTTTAAACTTAGCAACTTAGCTTTTACGTTGTCCGCCTTCCGCAAGGCGACAGCCTCGAAGCGACGCTTTGTCGCCCACACCATTATCTCCTCCTCTCCCCGGTTAACTTGTGGGTGGATGAACCTTCTTCTTGTTTGAGAAGAAAGAAGAGAAAAAAAGTTGTGGAGCCTAATGGCTCGTTATCGCCATCGGGTGCGGTGCTGCACAAGATGTTAGTAAACACATGCATATTTGATTATGAAGGCATGTATTAACAAAAATGTGCGCAACCATAGGCTTTACTGATGCACGGGGTCTGCGCCCGGCTTTGTACAAAGGATTACATGCAACAGCGGCAAGACTTGTACAAAAGGGTGGTTGCCGAACGGGTTCCGCAACCGCGCCTCATGGGTAAAACTTGCGAAGATGCTCTATGTTCCAGGAATTGCTCACCGAAAGCCGTCTTCGGTCTCAAGGCGGATAGCGCCGGCCTTGTGACTCGCTTTACCCGATAAGGGCCTTCCCACTTCAAGGCCAACTTGTTGGAATTCTTGCCGGATTGAACGCTACCAAGAACAAGGTCGCCTTCCTCGAAGCTTCTCGCATTAACTTTGCGGCTATGGTAGCGACGCAAAGCTTGTCGGGTAACGAGCAGCTCGACAAAGAACTGAAGACGATCTTCCTCGAGGAGCAGCGTCATCTTGTCGCAGCTGCTCTTGCTCAAGCTCATCATAAGCGAGCACTCGAGGTGACCCAGATACGAAGTTCCGTGGGGAGAACTGCCTCGCCCATAGACTAGAGCAAAGGGTGTCCGCCGTGGCTCGATTTGGCGTCGCCTGATCGACCAAAGAACCACCGCAGCTCCTCGATCCAGTTCCTTCCGCGACTTGTGCAGCCAGCGTCGAAAGTTCTGGTCTTGAGTCCTCGCAGCACTTCAGCGTTTGCCCTCTTCGCTGACCGCTGCTTCTCGGATGAGCAACGGAAGCAAAGCAGATCTTGGCGCCAAGATCTTGGGCATCTTGCATGAAGGTGCGACTCGTGAATTGGCGTGCCGTTGTCGGTTATGATCCAGTTAGGAATCCCAAAACGGCAAACAATTGACTCAAGAACTTGACGGCCGATCGGTTGTCACCTTCCTCACTGGTTCCACTTCCGCCACTTTGTGAACTTGTCGATTGCGACGCATAAGTATTCAAAGCCCCGACAGCTCGGGGAAAGGGCCGAGATGTCGAGCCCCTGCACCGAGAAGTGCCGGGATAAAGGGATCGCCCGGAGAGCTTGAGCTGGCTGGTGTATCTGTCTTGAATGGGCCGCACGCTTCACACTTGGTTACTTTGCAGCTTGCATCCTGGAGGGCTTCGCCGAAGAAGCCTTGCCGAAAGCTTTGCGGCAAGTGTTCTTGCGCCAATGTGGTGACCACATATGCCTCCGTGTATCTCCGCCAACAGCTTCATCCATCTTCCCGCAAATACACTTCAATTTCACTCCGCTGAGTCTTCTTCATGCATGTGATGTTGTCAACAAACTGGTACATACTTGACCGCCGGGCTACTTTTTCCGCTTCTTCTTGCTCTTCGGAAGTTCTCCTGCTCAAGGAAAAGGACGATCTGTTGTGCCCATGTTGGAGCCTCGTGGCTCGACAACAAGGACTAAAGGCTCATCTATCACTGCGGGACCATCAGCTTCTACGGCAAGGACCTGCGGGTCCGCCGGAGTTCGTTGATCCCCGTCAAGCTTGCCGGGCTAAGCTTGTCGGGAGCGTTGCTTCAACGATACAAACTGCATGGTTTGTCGGAGCAGACGCCTCGGTGATATTTGCGTTGGTTTTAGGGACCTTCTTGGCGGCGGCTTCGAGAGCTCTGCCGGAAAGTAGTCGCCGAAACCAATTTTCTTCTTGCTCTGTCCCGTTGATGGTGTCACGGTTGGCTGAGTCAGCTTGAGCACAAAAATCCCTGGTTCCATTGTAACTTAAGCGCGCACATTTGGAGAGGCCATCAGCTATATCGCTCGCGCTCTTGGAACGTGTTCCATTTGCAGGCCTTCAAAGTGCTCTTCCAGCTTCCTCACTTCATCGACATACGCTTCCATCAACGGACTCTGGTAGTCTTTATTTACTTGGCGGACGACAAGCTGTGAGTCTCCCCTGACAATGAGCTTCTTAATCCCAAGGTCCACCGCAATCCTGAGACCGGCAAGCAAGCCTTCATATTCTGCAGTATTATTTGTTGCTTGTTCCTTGGGAAAGTGCATTCGGACTATGTATTTGAGGTGTTCCCCGGTGGGTGCGATAAGCAGCACGCCGGCACCGGCGCCTTGCAGTGAGAAGGCACCGTCAAAGTACATCAGCCATTCTTTATTTGCCTCCTTGACGGGGATGCTCGTCTCCGGAATCTCTTCATCCTGCGTTGGCGTCCACTCTTGTAACGCCTCGGATTCCATGCGCCAGGTGTCCTTCAGTTATTCGCCATCGTTGCCATGTCATATGCTTGCGTGTCTCTCTTTGCCATGTCATCATCTGCATTTCATATCATGTCATCATGTGCATTTCATTTTGCATACGTGTTCGTCTCATGCATCCGAGCATTTTCCCGTTGTCCGCTTTTGCAATCCGCACTCCTATGTCTCCGGCGCGCCTTTTACCTTATTTCGTGAGTGGCATAAAATGTTCTCGAATGGGTTGGAACTTGGCGGCAGATATTATTATAGTGTAGACAGGCCGCCGCCAAGTTTCACGCATTCGAGTCCGCTTGATAGCCCTACCGTTAAACTTATAGCGCACCCTTGCCGGTTTATTCGTCGGACGCTTCGCCTCCCAAACTGCCGCCCTCTCTCTCTCTCTTCTCTCCACTTAGCCCAACCCTCTTCTCAACCCACCTAAACCTCCTCTTTTCACGATCGTCGGATCGCGATCGGAGGCTCCAACGGCCTCAAACCCCCTAAACCCAAACCCTAGCCATCCCCGCCTATATATGGACATCCCCTTCCAATTTTGGCATCCCTAGCCCCTCCACCTACCTCTAGCCTCCCTCGATCCCCTGCACCGCCGCCGCCTCCCTCCATTTCCACGCTCTCCATCCCTCGCATGACACTTGGCGGCTCCCCACAGCGCCGCCACCCAGCCCTGCCCCAGCCACTCTAGGCGCGCCCCTGCCTCCCCACGCCTCAAGAGCCTCCCGCCGCCGCAGCCTGCCCCAGCCCGCCTGGGCCCCGATCTGGGCCCCGAGGGCCGCAGCCAGCCCGGGCGCCCGCTTCGCTCCTCCTGCTGCCTCTGTCTGACCCCATCGTCGGCGTGTCGCCGCTGGTCGCCGGAGCCCCGCCGTGATGCCCTGTGCCAGGCCTCGCCACCCCTCTCCTTCCCGCCCTCGTCCTCCTCTCGCGCTCACCTTCTCTCTCTCCTCTGTTTCCTTGCAGCCGCCGCCCATGGATGCCTCGCCGCATGGGCCTCAAGCTCGATCCCGGTGACCTCCCGACCTCTACTCGCTTAACGCTGAACAGGATCCCGGGTCCGATCCGACCGGATCTGGCCTCCTCGCCTTCCTCCCTCATGGGACCACTCCTGCCTCGGCCGCCCACTCCCAAGGTCGCGCCGCTCTGCTTCCCTCGACCCCCCTCTGGATCGAGGAAGAGGACGACGGGCGCCACCCGCCGCGTGGGCCCGCGGCCCCGACCCCGCCGGCCCCGGCCTGCTCCCTCTTCATGGGCCGAAGCCCAGGGTGAGCAGCCCCTTTAACCGCTCGTGCGTCATATAGCCTCATAGCGCTCACCCTGTTTTTTTTTTTCAAAAAATGCCTAAGTCCCCGAAACTGTGATTATTTTATTGCTTTTTCATCGCATCATATCTCTGTCATCGCTGTCTGCTTTTGCGCGGTAATATGTCAAATGTTGTTCCTCAAGAGTAGATCATTTCATATCATTGCATCATTTTCATTTGAGCTCATCTTGATGCCCGAAATGCTGTTGGAAGAGTGCTATGTGATGTTAGTTTCTGATTCTTATCAGAACATGCACTTTTGTCATTTTTGCCATGATTGATTTGTGCATCCTATGAACTTGAGCCCTACATGTGTTTTGTAATATGCCATGCCATCTTTCCAGGGGTGTATGCCATGTATTTTTGTGATCTATGTGGTGACTAGCACAAGCACGCAAAGTAGGCTTCCTGATGTTGTTGTTTTCAGCCCTGTTTTGCTGATATTTTGATGCCATGTTAGCTTGATGCTACCAAGAGATCCATGCATATTTTGAGATACTTCAGTAAGGATGTTTTGTTCTACATGTCTTGCTCTATTCATGCATGCCCTTGTTTGAAATTATGGAGTGCCATAGCTTCAGTCAATCGAGCTCTACTTTTGCTATAAAATGTTTCCTGGCAGATTGTTTACATGTTATTCAATTTTGCCAAGGTTGTTGTAGTTGATCCTTGCATGATATGATGTTGTTCTTGCCATGTATAGCTTCTATGCCATGTCTTCTTACTGTTGATTGCCTTGCCATGCCATGTATTGCTCTGTGGTGAGTGGTTCAAGCTCACCAACATGCCTACTTATTGTTGTTTCTGCCATGTATGAATCTGTAATATAACTTGCCATGTTTACATGGGTGCCATCATATTTTCTGATCCTTTTTGGCTCATGGCCAGTAAAGGACTTTTGTTCTATGCTATTAGTAGATTCATACCATGCCTTTTTTTGCCATGTTAAGTTCCTGTAACATGTTGTTTGATAGCTCTAAACATTGCAACCTGATGTTATTTCGCTAAAGTCAAACTGTTATTATTTGCAATCTTGCCATGTCTTTTTGAGCATGTTCTAGTGATTTATGGAGATAGCTCAGTGTTCATGTTTTGTAATGCTTTACCTGTACATCATGCCCATGCCTTTTGTTGTTTTGTTGAGATGTTGTAGCTTGTTGTTTTGGTGCTTGCAATATGCCTAGTTGCTGTTTTGGACAGATTGTTGCTATGACTTGTATAGGGTGTATGTGTTGAACCGTTGCTCCGTTTTGAGTGTCCTCTATATGAAACTTGCTTAGAATTGCATGTAGTTTCATATTATCATGTTGCATCCTTGTTTTGAGGTGTTTGCTTGATGTTTGTATGCATTTTGCATCAATGCCATGTTTAACTTGTTTTGCTCATATCTTCTAGACCGTAGCTCCGAATCTAATGAACTTTATATGTAACTTGACTAGAATTTCGTGTAGATTCTCGTGGTGCATCTTAACTTGCTGTTTAACAACTTAAACTTAAGGTTTATTCAGATCTGGACCAATTTGGAAATTTGCATATGAGGACTTACCGGAATTGTTATATGTTGTTCCCGGCCTCATTTAAACTTGCTTTGATGTGTTGCTCTTGTTTGCATCATCTCTTGCCATGAGTAGCTTCATGTAGCTTCGTCATGCATCATGCTTGTTGTGCATCATGTCTTGTTCATGTGTGATGTGTTTACTATGTTGTGAGATTCTTCTTGTTAGTTCCTGTTTCGTTGCGATCGTGAGGATTCGTTCGCTCACGCTTGGTTCGGCTTCATCCATTCGCCTTCTTCATGGACTCGTTCTTCTTCCTTATGGATTTCAGGCAAGATGACCGCTACCCTGGATCTCACTACTATCATTGCTATGCTAGTTGCTTCGTTCTTTCGCTATGCTGCGCTACCTATTACCTGCTTATCAAGCCATCCCAAATTGCCATGTCAGCCTCTAACCTTTTGCACCCTTCCTAGCAAACCGTTGTTTGGCTATGTTACCGCTTTGCTCAGCCCTCTTATAGCGTTGTTAGTTGCAGGTGAAGATGAAGTTTGTTCCTTGTTGAACATGGAGATGTTGTTCCTTGTTGGAACATGTTTACTTGTTGGGATATCACAATATATCTTATATTATTAATGCATCTATATACTTGGTAAAGGGTGGAAGGCTCGGCCTTATGCCTGGTGTTTTGTTCCACTCTTGCCGCCCTAGTTTCCGTCATATCGGTATTATGTTCCCGGATTTTGCGTCCCTAACGCGGTCGGGTGATTTATGGGACCCCTTGACAGTTCGCTTTGAATAAGACTCCTCCAGAAGGCCCAACATTGGTTTTACCATTTGCCTCACCTATGCCCTTTTTCCCTTGGGTTTCGGAGCCCGAGGGTCATCTTTATTTAGCCTCCGGACCAGTGCTCCTTCGAAAAGTGTTGGTCCGAACTAGAGCCCTGCGGTAGCCCCTCAAGGCAACTTGAGGTCTGGTTTTAGTTGTACGGACTGCTCATCCGAGTGTGCCTCGAGACCGAGATATGTGCAGCTCCTATCAGGATTTGTCGGCACATCCGGCGGCTTTGCTGGTCTTGTTTTATTGCTGTCGAAATGTCTTGTAGCCGGATTCCGAGACTGATCGGTCTTCCCGGGAGAAGGAATATCCTTCGTTGATCGCGAGAGCTTATCATGGGCTTGTTGGGACACCCTGCAGGGTATAAACTTTCGAAAGCCGTGCCCGCGGTTATGTGGCGATGGGAATTTGTTAATATCCGGTTGTAGTTAACTTGAAGCAAACTCTTCTAAAATACACCAACCGTAAAGCGTGAATCGTGAGTGTCTCTTTTCGGGTTGATCGAGAGGAGAACACGGTTTCGTGTTATGTTTGACGAAGTAGGAGTTCAGGATCACTTCTTGATCATTACTAGTTGACGACCGTGCCTTTGTTTCTCTTCTCGCCTCATTTGCGTATGTTAGCCACCATATATGCTTAGTCGCTGCAGCCTCACCACTTTACCCCTTCCTTTCCCATTAAGCTTTGCTAGTCTTGATACCCATGGTAATGGGATTGCTGAGTCCTCGTGGCTCACAGATTACTACACCACCGATTGCGTGTACAGGTTTGCGATGATCATGACGCGAGAGCGATGTTTATTTGTGTTGGAGTTCTTCTTCGCTTCTTCGATCGGGGATAGGTTCGGTCGGCAGCCTGGGCTAGCAGGGTGGATGTCGTTTGAGTTTCTGTTTATGTTTCATCCGTAGTCGGATGTTGATCTTGTATATGATGTTGATGTATTCTTGTGGCATTTGTGCCTAATGTATGTATCCCACTATTATGTAATGTTGATGTAATGATATCCACCTTGCAAAAGCGTTTCAATATGCGGGTCTATCCTTGGTGGGACCGCCGAGTTCCTTTTGGATAGGGTCGCATATTGGGCGTGATATGATGGCATGAAGACGTTCGACTGTCGAGGCAACAGAGTCTCCGGTAGTCCTCTTCCCGAGTTAAGTGGTTTTCACAGCTGAAATGTTGTCAGACAGTGATTTTTCATACCATCGTCGCTTCCTAACTTTTGCCGACGGGCCGTCGGCTGGCATGCATGCGTCACCTTCGCCTGAGCCAGCCGAATTACTGTTGCTTCGGGTTGATTCTGTCAACCAGGCCTGCATCTCAAAATCGGTGATCTCAATCATCGACGCGTGACTTTCATGCTTCGTTTTCCGATCATAGTTCTTCGTCTTCACGTTTTTCCAATCCGGCTCCTCGTCGCAAGTCCTTCGCAGCCTTTACCCGTTCAATGCACGATTTCGCCTTTTCATTCGCCGCCAGGCTTCTTTTCACCGCTGTCGACTTTCAGATCGCGTGCCGGCAGCCTGTCGCTGCTTGGCGTCGGCGCCACGGCACCTTCGTTGAGTCATCGCTTTTTCAGTTGGCGGCAAATCTGCCGATCGTCGACACTCTGTATTTGTCTTCCGTTGTCGTCGTTATTCCGTCACAACTCGTCAGAGTTCAGCCCGTCATTCTTCTTCTGGAGCCTTCTTCGTCAGCCGGGGTATGCACGACGTTACTTTGCAATCGCTATTTCACTTTCGATGGAATGTCACTGTGACGTTAGTGTAACAGATCAATCTCCGGATGCATTTGCCAGAGACTCCTCCTTCCGGGCATTGAAGTCGGAGATTACTCCCTGCCATGGCACTTGTGACCTACTGTGCAGGCGCCAACAAACCGGTGTCAATCTGCCAGAAGAAGAAATAGAGCCAGCCGCAGTGCATGAGCCAAGATCTCAGCTTGGCTTGAGCACCAAGGGAAGTAGTTGGCGAGATCTTGTCGCCCCGCTCTCGCAGCTTGCACCACGGCTGGTAGATCGGAACCTGGTGTGTCCTCCGCTGCATTCGACACGCCGGGTTTGAGTTTTTCTTGTCGGCCACCGGACTTGCGAGCTCACGGTGAACGCAGCAACCCATCACAGACGCAAGTCACCGCTCCGGCCATGCATTCCGACAAGGCCCGCGCTGGTCAGATTGATCGGCGCTGCTTCTTGCGCCGATACGGATTCGAAGGGCCCTTCTTGCCGCTCCCAAGGACCTCGGCGCCATTAGCATGGATCGGACGACGCCTGAGTCGCCGAGGTGGATCCGCCAGTCGGCGATTCGTCAAGGCGGCACGGCACTCCCAGTTCACGCCATCGGTTTCGCGCTTCTTTGTCGCTACGCTGTTGCGGCATTGGTTGCCGGACGCCGCCACATGGCCGTCGAGATTTGAATTGCGGCCCATTCGCCGACCTTATCGGCCGCCTGAGGGTAATCGAGTAGTAACGAGCTTCTGCCAGGCTTCCGCCAGGTGCGGCAACGCGACGGAGCGAAGAACGGATGTGCTGACTCCTAACCGTTAGAGGAGCAGCATCCCGCCTCAACGACTGATTCACCTGACTGCATGCCGGGTTCATGCCATCTCAGGCCTGGATCCTCCAGCTTGGCTTGATCCAATGAGCGATGGTGCCGCAGTACGCGCTGCCAGTCCTGCTTCCTACGAAGACGCCGCCGCTCGGATGCCACGCCATGCCTCCTTTGCTCTGACCTCGCAGCCCGCTCCTCTTGGACGCCAGTCCTCCAGCTTTCCCACCACCGATGGCCCGTGGTGGGTCTGCGGACGTACCGTTGGAGGAGTTTTCGTGCCATGTCGACAAAGATGTCGCACCGGATCGGCTCACACTAGCTGGAGCTTTCACTGCCAAGATGCTTAACTCATCGCTATGCTTGAGCAGCAAGCGCTTCAGCTCTGAGTGTGATGAACCTGTCGGAGCGGCGTCGCCGACACTTTCTGAGTCTCATGAGCAGCATAAGTTTTCATTGAAGAGCCTGTGCTTTTCTGTTGGGTTTTGAGGCTCGTTTGTCACTATTGCAGCCTTTGCCGGGTCTCGATTATTTGTTTTGAATGGCCCAAGGAGCTACTGAGGATCTTCAAGGCTGTCGTGTACTTAGGAGTAGGGGTACCTTAGTACCCTCAACTCGTACACTATTAGCTTGCAAATTCTCATCGGCCAAGCCGGGCCTGGCGATCGCTAAGATCCCTCAAAGCACTCCCTTGGAGCCATTCAAGAAGAAAGTAATCAAGACCCAAAGAAGAGGAGCTTGGCCGGGAAGGCCACCTCTGTATGCTAAAGGGAACAAGGCCCCGGGCAAGAGGAGCTTGCTGGAAGGCTTGGCGGGCGCTGAACCTCAAGCGACGAAGGTTCCCTGCCAAGTGCAAGGCGCTTGCCGAGGCGTGGGCGATTCTCTTCATCTCCGCTTCCAGCTCACCCGCCAACGTGTCACTACCTGGCTCTCCCAAGGACGCCGGTTTGGGCAGTGCGTACCATCGGAGAGAAGCTGGTATTAAGCAAATACGAAGTTACCTCGTGGCGGATTTGAGGCACTTAACGGTCCCTCATAGCCGTTTCTCATGCATCGAGACGGGCATTGATGACTCTTGTCCCTTGGTTGTCGAAAGTTAGGTATAGATCATCAGACACCGTATAAAGCGTGTACCAAATCTTAGAAAGTTATTACCATTGTAAACTTGTCTACTTGCCATATGTGGTAACCTCTTGTTTATATAAAAGGAGGCCCGGGGCAATGAGAGGAGGTTCGGGTTTTGGCTCCGGTTCGCCTGATAAGAAACCACACCAAGCTAGGTCTTGTAGCCCGTGATTGCTCCCCCCGGCAAGAACACAAGATAATCCACAAAGCAGCAAGAGGAGTATTATCTCCTCCGGAGAGTTCAAGCCGGGTAAATCCGCATGCGTACATCGCCGACCGCTTTTTTAGGCAACCTCCGCCTCGAATTCACTAGGGACCAAGGTCCCATAGGTGCTCACGGGCACGCACCAGGTCACCCCCGGCATCTTTGGCGCTGGCCAGTAGGGGGCGTTTAGGCTGTGCGGTCCTGATCCGCAGTCGCCGAAAGCAGCTTCATCGATAATTTTCGCCGACATGGCGCCGAAGAAGAAGCCTTCGCAAGAAGGAGCTGTCTGCTGTTTAACCCACCATGGCCGGAGCCACCAGGTGGTGGGGAACGCTGGCGAGGGACTGCGCCGCCGAGAGAGCCCACGATGCCGCCAGGTCCAATGACAACGCAGCGCTGGCATCGGCGTCCGGATCTGCACCGCATCCACTTCCAGGAGGCATCGGGATAGATAAGCGCCACGATACTCGTGGCGCCATACGCCCATTGGATCAAGGCTGCGGAGGACCCCGAGGCCTCGGAGATCGCGATGCACCCCAAAGATGCCGCAGTACGAGTGGGGTATTTGTCGTCAAGGGATGCTGCTCCTCCAACTTGGTTAGGAGTCCGAAGCACATCCCGCTTCTTCGCCTGCCGACGCATTATTGCCGCCAACTACACCAGCCGAAGCCTCGGCGAGCTCAGCATTACTCGATTACATTCGACGGCCGAGCAAGGTCGTATTTAATGGAGGGCCACAATTCAAAGTCTCATCGCCTTGGCTAATCCGCGACGCCCCGCTGGCAATCCAAGTGCTTCGCAGCGCGACGGGCGACATATGCTGGCCGATGGCGACGAGACTTATGGGTGCACCCATCAGACACTCCCCTTCCGGCGGTTAAGATCATCGACTCACGGATCCACTCCTCGGATACCGACTTTCACGTTGTTTTCTGGGATCCGCTGCGAGCTCGTCATGACCAACGCCAAGTTCTCCGAACGGCAGAAGAGGACGCCGAACCTCAGATCGAAGCGCCAAGGGAAGCGCCGCCGCCAATCGACCAACGCCACGGCCCACCGTCGATATGCATGCGCCAGGGGAACCAGCGACTTGTCAGACGCTGGGTTGCCCTATGTCACTCGCGGAGCTGCGTAAGTCCGTGGCCCGGCTAAGAAAAACTTCAAACCAGATGTGCCGGAGAAGTACTTATCGGCGTGGACACACCCCATCGGAGTTCTCAAAGATCTACACCATCATGTGCAGCTGCCGGGGACGAGACGACAAGATCCTCGCCAACTACTTCCCCTTGGTGCTCAAGCCAAACGCTTATCTTGGCTCATGCACTTGCCGGATGGCTTTATTTCTTCTGGGCAGATTTGTGCCACTCGTTTGTTACGCCTTTCACAGCGGCCACAAGCCTCATGGCCAGGAGAGTGATCTCCACCTGCTTGCCCGTATGAGGGGGAGTTCTCTGTTAAATTCATCCAGCAGATTCGAATCGAGTGAACTACCATACATTCCGACGCCCACCTCGCTGGGTAGTGATTAGTGCATTCCATCGTAATGTACGTAAATCGCAGGATGAGGGAGGAGATGGCGATGTGCAAAGTGAAAGACGCCACGAAGCTCTACGCCCTGGCCGCCAAGTGTGCACGCTACCGAAGAAGGAAGAAGGCTCCTCAGAGAGAGAATGGGAGCAGAGTCCGACAAGGAAGGGACCGCCCGCAAGGAATAGCCAAGCAAGGAACAATAGGAGGAAGAAAACCAAGAAGTACTAGTTGTCGAAAGCAGTCCGCAAGGATGGTGCCGCCAACAAAGCTAAGGCCGGTGGTTCGCAAGGAGATTGTTCATGACGCCGATCGCCAAGTCGTATGGGCGGCCGACAGTTCCGGACGGTCTCCAACAAGCAAGTATTGTGAAAATCCACCGCACTAAGGGCCACGATCTCCAAAGTTGTAAGAAAGTCGAGCAGCTTGTTGAGCTGCTGCAGAGCTGAATAACGAAGCGTAGACAAGGAGAAGGCCCAAGAAGGTGCAGGTGCAGAAGTAAGAAGAGACCCGGTCGGGAGGACGCCGCTGGGTAAGGCCAAGCAATGACAAGGAGATGTGACCTCCCGGGTACGCGATAAGGAAGAAGATGAAGATGAAGATGATGAGGATTATGAAGACGATGAAGCTGATGAGCATGAGTTTCAAAAGGCAACGGAGGTCCTTTATGGCCGACGGCAGTGCTTTCGCATACCTCACACCGCCAACTCAAGCAATGGATGCGGAGGTCAATGCAGCGAACCATCCATAGAGTCACGCAAACCTCCTCCAAGTGTTCCAAAGACGCCCATCATCTTTGATACATTGAGGATCACCCTCGATCGTATCATCCGCGTCGGGTGTTTGCCAATGTTGGTCTCACCAACCATCCGCAACCTCAAGGTCACAAAGATGCAGGTTGACGGGGCGGGCCTGAATTTGATCTCCTGCTTCTGCTCCAGTAAACTTCAAATCCTCGACAAATAGCTCAAGAAACTGGTACTTTCCAATGAATCAACCCAGAAGGAGCAAGCCCAAGGGGAAGATCACGTTGTCGGTAACATTCTGGCAGCGAAGCTCCACTTCGTAACTCGAGAGGGTCACGCTCGACGTCGCCGATTTCCCTTTGCCTTACAATGGCATACTTGGCCGCCTGAAGACTCGCCAAGTTCATGGCAGCCTCATTATGCTTACAACTTACTCAAGATGCCGTGCACGATAATCGCTATTTCTGTCCATGGCGACAAGAAGGATGCACTTATTCGCGCCAACAAGATTTACCGATGCAGCAGCAGCGCTAAATAGCAAAACCACTTGCCGCTGAAGCTCCCGGGGAAGAAGACCACCAGGTCCAGCAAGAGCTCGCTGTCTCACTCCGGCAAGCGCACCTTTTCGGAGTGTCTGCGCTACCGTCGGAGGACGAACCATCGAGCTCCACCGCAAGTGCAATAAGATGATGGCAGCTCCGCCAAAGACCAAGAAGGTGCTCGCTAAGGAGGACAAAGACTGGTGGTACCTTCACCATCAGGCCACACTTGATCCTAAATAGGAAGGCGAGCTGCTAGGCTCTCCATGTAATGTCGATGTGTTTGCATGGCAACCATCCGACATCCTCGCGTTTTCCTAGCTGTCCGTCCTCACGCCGGCGTCCGCCAAGCTACAAAAGTTAGGAAATAGGCAGGAAGGAGCGCCAAGAATTATAGTAGAAGAAATCAAGAAATTGAAGCAAAGCTAGGCTTGTCAGAGGAGTCCTCCACCCTACGCTGGTTGGCTAATCCGTAGTGGTACGCAAGGCTAATGGGAAATGGAGACTTTGTATTGACTTCACAGATGTTAATAAAGCTTGTCCCAAGGACCCATTTCTTGCTTGCACAGATCGACTGCATTGTTGACTCCATACCGGGTGCGACCGCTGCTCTTGATGCATATTGTGGATATCATCGATCTTCATGGCGTAAGAGGATGAAGAGAAAACCGTGATTCATCACACCATGTGGCACGATTGCTTTATACGGATGCCTTTCGGTTTGAAGAATGCTGGTTCAACCTTTGCAAGGGTAGTCTATGATGCTTTTGGACCACGTACACAGTAAATGTAGAAGCCTACATGGATGACATAGTGGTCAAAAGCAAAGACAAGGCAACCTTGGTTCAGTGATTTGATGAGACGCTTGTAAACTCAGCGCAAGATCAACCTCAAGCTCAACCCCGAGAAGTGCGTGGTTTGAGTCCCTTCCGCAAGCTTCTCGGTTCTTTGTATCTCAGCCGGGAATTGAAGCCAATCCCGACAAGATCAAGGCCATTGAGCAGATCGAAGCACCAAAGGCCAAGGATGTCGTGAAGCCTCGCCTGTTATGGCTGGCTTCTCTAAGCAAGTTCATCTCTAAGTCTCACGAAAGGCTCGCCGCTTTTCAAGATTTTGAAAAAGGTAGGTCCAATGAAATGGACCTGGCGGAGGCTGCGCCCGCAGACTTGAAGAGATACTGTCCTCCACTCAATACTTGCCGCACTCAAGCTTGCCAAGAGAAGTTAAGGTCAGATATAGCAGCCACCAATCAAGTGGTTAGTGCTGCGTTAGTGGCGGAGAGGGAGGCGGATGATGAGCCGGGCAACCGAGGCAGGTGCGCCCAGCGACAAGCGAGGGCTTCGGCCACAAGCTCGGGCGGGTCCCATTAAGGACGGATCAACAGAAAGTTGCGATAAGATACAAGAAGATGGTGCAGCACCCAAAGTACTTTGTCGGGCCCTTCCGCAGGGGCTAGATCAAGGTACTGTGTGCGGTTGCTTGCCGCCTCCCTCATGGCCTTCGAGGAAGCTGCAACATTACTTCCAAGCACATGAGATAACAGCTGTCACTGCTCACGAAGAGGATTTGGTAAAATCCAATAAATAACAGCAGGATTGTTGAGTGGGCACTGAACTGTCAAGCTTTGGTCTTAAGTTCGAAAGCACTTCAACTATACAGAGCAGGGCATTGGCAGAATTCATAGCAGTAACGGACGCCAACGCAGGATTTAAGAGATTCTGCAGACAGCAGCATCCCTCGCTAAGGAGGCAAATAAAGAGTGGTCATTGTACTTTGATGGTGCTTTCACGCAGGCGCCGGGTGTTAAGCGTCGCTTATCGCATCCACCGAGAGAGCACCTCAAGTACATAGTCCGATGCACTTTCCCAAGGAACAAGCAACAAACAATACTGCCGAGTATGAAGGTTTGCTTGCCGGTCTGTGGATTGCCGTGGACCTTGGGATCAAGAAGCTCATTGTCGGGGATCTCCAACTCGTCGTCCGCCAAGTAAATAAAGACTACCAAGAGTCCGCTGATGGAAGCGACATCGATGAAGTGAGGAAGCGAAGAGCACTTTGAAGGCCTGCAAATGAAACACGCTCCAAGAGCATGTAATGATATAGATGATGGCCTCTCCAAATGTGCCGCGACTTAAGCTGCCTCGTGGAACCAGGGATTTTGTGCTCAAGTCGACTCAGCCAACCATGACACCATCATCAATGTGACAGGCCAAGAAAAGAAAATTGGTTTCCGCGACTACTTTCTCGCAGAGCTCTCCGCCGCCGCCAAGAAGGTCCCTAAAACCAACGCGAATATCACCGAGGAGCAGTCTGCCCGGCTAAACCACGCAGTTTGTATCAAGGGTTGGAACGCCCCCGACAAGCTTAGCTCCGCAAGCTTGACGGAGATCATCGAGTCTGGCTGCACCGCAGGTCCTTGACGAGAAGCTGATGGTCCCACAAGATGATAGATGAGCCTTTAGTCCTTGTTGTTCAGCCGCTGGCTCCAACATGGGCATACGCAGATCGCCCATTTCCGCACAAACAGAGAACTTCCCAAGAGCAAGAAGAAGCGGAAAAAGTAGCTCCGCAGTCAAGTATGTACCAGTTTGTTGACAACATAACTGCATGTATAAGAAGACTCAACGGAGTGAAATTGAAGTGTATTTGCCGAAGATGGATGTAAGCTGTTGGCAGAGATACATCGGAGGCATATGTGGTCACCACATTGGCGAAGAGCACTTGCCGCAAAAGCTTTCCTACAGGTTTCTTTTGGCCGAAGCCTCCGTGATGCAACCGCATAAGTAACCAAGTGTGAAGCTGCAAGGCCCATTCAAGACAGATACACTAGCCAGCTCAAGCTCTCCTGACGATCCCTTTATCCTCGGCCCTTCGTCCTGGGGCTCGGCGATCCTCGGCCCTTCCCGAAATGCCGGGGTTTTGAATACTTGTACGTCAGAATTGACAAGTTCACCAAGTGGCCGGAAGTGGAACCAGTGAGGAAGGTGACAAAGACACCACCGCCAAGTTCTTCAGGTCAATTGTTTGTCGCTTTGGGATTCCTAACCGATCATCACCGACAACGGCACACAGTTCACGAAGCCGACCTTCATGCAAGACGCTTCAAGATCTTGGCGCCTAAGATCTGCTTTGCTTCCGCTGCTCATCCGAGAAGCAATGGTCAAGGAGAGAGCAAACAATCAAGCGCTGCGAGGACTCAAGACCAGAAATTTCGCGACAGTCGCATGCGCGAAGGAACTGGATCGAGGAGCTGCTGCTGGTTCTTCGGTCGATCAGACGACGCCAAATCGAGCCATCGCCGTACACCCTTTGCTCTAGTCTACGGAGAGCAGCAGGCAATTCTCCCCACGGAACTCGAGATACGGGTCACCTTTGAAAGTGCTCGCTATGATGAGTTTGAGCAAGAGCAATGCGATAAGATGACGCGCTGCGCCTCGAGGAAGATCGTCTCAGTGCAGACGAGCCGCATTGTTGTACAGCAAGCTTTGCGCCGCTACCATAGCCGCAGTTAATGCCGTAAGTTTCGAGGAAGGCTAATTTTGTTCTTGGCGCTGCTCAATCCGCCAAGAATTCAAATAAGTGGACGCTCGGCGGGAAGGCTCCTATCGGGTAAAACGAAGTCACTAGGCCCGGCGCCGTCCGCTTTGAGACCAAGACGGCTTTTCCGTGAGCAATTCTCGAACATAGAGCATCTTTCAAGTTTTACCCATGAGGGCGTGCGTTGCTGTAACCTGCCCGCAACCAACCTTTGTACAAGTCTTGCCGCAGCTTGCATGTAATCTTTTGTGTAAAGCCGGGCAGCAGAACCCTTGCAGCATCAAGAAAGTTTATGGTTAAAAGACATTTTTTGATAATACATGCCTTCATAATCAAATATGCATGTGTTTACTAACATTTTGAAAGCACCCGCATCTTTAGTAGAGTATAATGAGCCATTAGGTTTCACAACTATCTTTTTCTCTTCTTTCTTCTCAAACAAGAAGAAGGTTCATCCACCCACAAGTTAACCCGGGGAGAGGAGGAGATAATGGTGGCCGGCTGCCGCCGCCGAGAAACTGCCGCCTTGCCTAAGATGGACAAATGTAAAGCTAAGTTGCTAAGTTTAAGCGACAGTTTTAAAATTTTGAGTTATCTTCCTCGAACGATAGTACTTTGTATGGAAAACTCAGCGCTGAGGAACTAAATCGTGACTAGTCGCTACCTACTTTTGTTTCGAGTCCGCCAACAACTTATGAGCTGCATGCTAGTCCGCGATGAGGTTGCTTGTCGGAAGAGTTCTGCCGCCAGAGTTGCTGAAGTTCCGCACTCGGGCGCCATGCAAGGGTGCCTGCACCGACATGTTGTCCCGAAAGCGTGAGGGTGTAACATATAAGGGAAGAAATCGAGCAAAGGAAATAACATTGCATTCGATCGCCTAAGATAGTGTATATTATATAATAACTTGTCGTGAGATCTAATAGGTTTTTCTTAAAACATGATCTAAATGCTACAAGAGAAAGATAGACTTGGCGGCCTAGTCCACGCGTCAGCCTCGAGCCTTCTTAACTCCGGCCACCCTGTCCACAATGGTGCGATAAGGGTCTTGAGCGCCTCAACATCGGGCGGATGAAGGCAGGGACTTGAGGGCCTTGGAGAAGTCGACGTCAAGTTGCGGAAGGCCACCTTCATCAACACCTTCGGAGAGCTCTCAAGACACTG
>CM038679.1:85324945-85457519 GCA_021605205.1 Aegilops longissima
TTTGCAAACAAAAGCGTTCAACTGTTCAACATGCATCCAAAACTTGTGAAGAAATAACACTTATTGTGCTTTGCAAGAAATGATCTTTAAGAATTAGTTTTGAGTATCGATTGTTATACATGTTGGCTACAGATGACATGGCACTTTCTTATAGTCAACAGTTGGCTATACTATTAAGTAATATTAACCATGCCCTTATACACCTAGAGCGAGGGATTAAATCAGGATGACTTGCAAGGGGCGAGAGGAGATGTAAGAAATGGTTCATCGTAAGTCTTTCACCGATCTTGTAGTAAAATTCATACATGGAAGATTCTAGACTAGACCATAAACGGATACACTTTTTTTCATGCGCGATACTCCAATAGAGCAAGATCCTGGATGGAAGTCTCCACATGCTTAGACAGCGGATTACATTGAGCGAAGACTAATGATCAACATTTAACTTGATAATGCGTATTTTTTTAGAAGAACAGGGAGGCTCCTCCCTGGTTCCATTATCAAATGAAACCCAAAGTGTCTTACATCAGCTCACTGAGAGGAGCAGTTCAAAGGAAGGACTACAGCGAAAGCCACTCAAGTTTAACGAAAAGCTTACAGAATCAAAAGCGGCAAAGACACGGGCCATAAGCGCCCACACACACACTACATGTTTTCTAAGTGCACTTGATAATGCGTATGTCTAGGTGAACCTCCTTGGAGTCCCCACGCACCGAGTCGGCGGGTAAAGGATAGAACGGATGCCATGGGTTTTCCAAGTCCACATTGGCGGGATAGTCCCAACTCCTCGGATTCCAAGTGCATCGATGAGGCGGTTTCGCGCCCACGTGACCCGGAGGGTAGTAACATTGACCTTGCACCCGTACATCTGCCTCGTGTCGGTGTCGGCGTCGGCGATGCCCAGCGACGACGCTACAAAGACGGGCGGCGGCCTCACGCTGGCCTTGCCGGTGCCCACGATCAAGAGGAAGGCGCTGCCGTCCTCCTCCGAGACTAGCGGCGGTGATCCTCCAGCGACTCGGCATGGTGAACCGTAGCACGTGTCGTACTTGATGTTCTCCGCCAAGGGCCATCAGTGACCGCTGCACGCATCCGTGAGGTGATGCACCATGTCCGCCGCGAGCCACAAAACGGCATCGGGCACTCATAGCGATGGGACGAAGGGCTCCTTGGAGGCATCGACCAGGCCATCCATGAAAGCAGGAGTGGCTGTAGGGACGTTCGCCCGATTGAATATGTGAGCAAGTTACTACGAGATTTAATCCGAATAAGCACAAAATAAATCATGACGGCTATAACAGAGATGAAACTAATCATGTGGACTAGCATAGTAGTAGGATACTGAGTAGAAACATGAATTCTACCACGATTTCGAACAGGAATGATAAAAACACATACGGTGTAACGGGAGCAGCACCGTTGGCGTTGAGTTGTCGCCCATGTCGTTGAGGAAGAGGTTGCGAGGTTGGGGAAGAAGTAAATGCGTCGGTGAAGTCATGGCTGCCAGCGATCACGAGAGTGCGCTCCCAGATTTCAACAAATACCACGAATGGAGCAGGAGGAGTGGCTGTAGGGGACGCTATGGTCGCCGAATGGAGCGCAGGAGTAGCACACGAAGCAGTAGATGGTGTCCTTACTAGTACTCCCTAATCTCTATCTATCTATATCTATATATATCTACTCTTATAGAAAACCGAGTTGGTGATGATGGTTTGCCTGCCATCTTGTAATATAGACCGTCCGATCTATATCTGACGGATATAAAGCCAACTATGACAATTTTACAAAAGATACCCGCACCTCTCTCCACATTTACAGATAAGGCCTTACCTCGTGCTCCTCCCTATGTCTCTATCTCTACAAGACTTTTTTAATAACAAATCGAATAGTGCTGCGCCGTCCGCTGCACGCTCAGCTGAACACGCCTCCTCGCCTCCATCATCACCAACTGAGTCTTTTATAGGAGTAGGAGTAGAGAAAAAACCGAGTTGGTGATGATGGTGTGCCGTGCAATGCACGGGCATCTTGCTATTTTTTTGCATATAAGTCCAAACACCACGTAGACATGGTCTTTGAGCATGGTTCGTAGTTGTTCCACGATCGGGCATCGAAGTTTGTAACTATTTTAGATTAGAATATACTACTCCTCCGGTGCTAGTAGTAGAGCAGAGTCCTACTCTACTACTCTACTCTAGCAAGCCAGGGCATAGTACTGTAGTAGGTATTGTAGGGAGTACCAAGATCTTGTGATCACTCAAGCAAGTTGTCCGGCATCGATATGACCCTTACGCTTTGGTATGTGTCTCAGTAAGTCAAGCGGCGGTCTGTAGTCATCATCACCGTCCACTTCCGCAACACATATTCACTTCTTCATCTTTGTCCGCACATAATCTCGCCCAAGCTTCCATCCCGCTAAAGGCGCCCCCCCTCTCAAAACCCAAGCACTAACAATGGCAGAACCGAGCAGCGTCCGCCGAAGAGTGGCTGGAATTCGCCCCACAGAGGTAATCAAGCTCATTGTTTCACGTGTGGAAAATCTCAAGACCATGCCGCTCTTGGCGTGCTCGCCGGGCTGTACCGTTTACTCAAAGCCCTCGGGCGGAGCTTTTAAGCCAGCTCCTTGCTTGCCGATGTCACCGATCTTGTAAACGGCATGTCACGCAGCATAACGATCATAGGGTGGCGAGCATCAACCCCTTCATCGTGATCCAATCCCGTCAGCCTCAGCTACATTAACGGTATGTCTCGGGTCGGCATGAACACGCCTTGGATGGTGCTCGTCGACGGTCGCGGCAGCTGGATGCTCGTGGAGTTCTACACGGCGATTGATCCTCCTTCCTTCGATTAACACTGCTTTGCTTTGGCACCATGCCCGAATACTCGGAATCTTACAAGAGCCAACATGATACCAAGTTTGATTTGCTCAAGGTTGTAATCGCCAAGTGCCCACAAGATCTGGGAATTATAAAGATTTCAGGCTAATTATGTTCTTCAACCGCGGTCTCGCTTTGTTCGATGTGTCACTACGCTAAGTGGATAAATCTGCACGCCCATCGCAGGATCATACATCCTCCATGGTTCTCTCGATGCCATTGAACACAAGGGCTTCATTTCTGTTGTCGACTCCTTCTATGGCTGGACGTATTGCTGGCCTACTCCCGATATCGCTACAAACGGCTATTACAAAGAGTATGTTACTTTCCTATGATATCATGATGGATTGCTTATATTATTGTCAACATTTCTTGAAAAAATATTCATGCTCATAACATGCTATTCTTAAGATTGACTAAATCAAGAGCCCTTTTTTATTTGACTCCAACTTGATATGATGTTGTAGGCCAC
The DNA here is from genome assembly GCA_021605205.1 of Aegilops longissima. Classification (NCBI taxonomy): domain Eukaryota; kingdom Viridiplantae; phylum Streptophyta; class Magnoliopsida; order Poales; family Poaceae; genus Aegilops; species Aegilops longissima. Next base: position 85,328,291 of record CM038679.1, read on the forward strand.
CTGGTGTCCCTACCCTTCCTAATCCCAGAACCTTTCAAAGAAAAGTGGCATGGCAGTTGCAGGTGGTTCCTGGATCGATCAGACGACGACGAAAGATTGATGATCGTTCGCGACGCATCGGACGTGTTGTTTCGCGGAATACAATCACGATCCACCGCAAGGTCTTTGAGCGGATCCCAGCTTCTCTGGCCTTCAGGAATTTTTGGTGGAGGCTGGTAAGTAGCCTTGGCACACGCTCTGCTTGTCGGACTGAATTATCCGATTAACGAGGAGATAACCGACGACAAGGATCATGATGGCAGCGCGGTGTCGTTCATCGTGCAAAACTGTGTGTACACAGCGTACCATGCGCCTCTTCATGCACCATACCTGATATGTGCCGCCACGCTCTGCAGCCCAAAGTAGGAGAGAGGGTCGCAAGTATCGGATTCGACCGCTGGCTGGAGTTTCCCCCTTCAGGCACCCATCTGGTTCAAGCCGTCAGCCAATCTCCACAGCTTAATAAATAGTAACGTCTAACTGAGCCAGTTAGTTAGATGTGTACACTTGGTGTAATAGGATCTTTATTTAGTTTGATGCATACACTTGTTCTTTTTGGTAGCCCTTTTGTAATGATGGCTGATGTTTGGTTTGGAAGTGAGAGTTGCGTCTTCACTCTTCGGCCTGCTTACTATTCATTGCACCTCCAACCCTGGTTGTTGCTGCTGCTATTTTCAATGTACAATCAGTAGTATATTTAAATACATTGGTTGAATATAAATGTGTTGTTAGAACGCACGACACAATGTTTTGGAAGTCGCTTGCGGTTCGATCCTTTAGTGCCCCTGCATCGCACGTAGCTCATACTATTTTTCGTACGGAACACATTTTCCACTTGTTGATAACATGTAGCCCACTGATGAAGGCCCAATAGAGAAGCCCATAATTAACTGGAAGGGACGCTCTCACATGAATCCGGCCGAGGTACATGCTCATGGTCCCCTAAACATAAATAAGTAAATAAATAAATAAATATAAATGCTCATGCACCAGTTCATTGGGAAAATAGGTAGCCTAGTATTTCTTTTTGAAGAATACCCAAGCTAGGCCTATTTGTTTTCTCCGAATTACTGGGCTGCAAATCTTTCAAGATGAGCAAATGGGATATTAGTTTTTTTTAATTTTGTTCTTCACTGATATCTTATACGTATTTCATTGGATTTAACATGACATAGTACTAACTTATTTTTAAATTTGTTTTAGTATGGCTATTAATTTTTGGATTAAGAATATTTCGTTCCCCAGACAAAAATTCCCACATATTTAGTTAATTTTTTGACACCGGTAATCTTGACGAGAAAATGGCCGCAATTCTAAAATGGAAAATGGGCTGCAATAAATTCCATATGAATTAGAAAATGAGTAAAAATTGTAAAATAATAGCAAATGGGCTGTACACGCCACAGATTTCGAGGCTGACTTGTTTACGCAAGGCTTTGTCAGTGAACACACGATTCTAGCCGCCGTGCTTCTTCAATCTCTGATCTTCCTGCTCCAGCCGCTTAAACTAGCGCCGGCGGGACTGCCTGCTCCCTCCTCTTGTGGCCCGCTGTGATGCTGGGTAGGCTTCCCCGCCCCACCCTACTCTCTCCGCTTGCCTGGCCGCACGCAATCAACTGCCCCCTTATTACGCGAAAAAATGATTCCTCCCACTGACATCTGGGGCGCACCGGTTGGGAGGCTGACCTGTGGGCCTACTACGTTGACGCGTCACGCAGGCTTGTCAACTTAGTCAACAACGATTCTAGCAGCAGAATCGTTGGATTTGAATCGAACGGTCCTGCCGCTTCTTCAATCGCTGCTCTTCTTACACCAGCCGCCCAAACCAGCGCCGGGAGACCTTTGCTCCTCGCCTCAAAGTGGTCGGGTGTGCTGCCATTGAGGCCTCATCGCCTACTACTCCCACCGCTAGCCAGTGCCCTGCGGCGACGGCAGCCTCACACCGCAGCGAACCGGTGAACCCTGGTACTCCTCTCCGCGTGGGCATCCTTTGCCGCGTCTTCCCGGCTCTGCGTCGTCCCCTTCCTAGGCCTCGCCGTCGCCCACCGCCTTGGTGCTCTCGGCGTGGCGTGGTCAATGTGGTCAACGACATTCCATCGGGAGAGTCTTGCGTGTAGAGGCTGACAGTGGGTCCACGCCATAGCCCAGTTTTTTGTGATTTGCCAAGTAAGTCGCTTTGTCGTGGCTGTTGGGCTACAAATCTTTCAAGACAAGGAGAGCTTTCATTCGGTGGCGAGAAAATGGCCCATCAAGAATGACAAATGGGCTGTACATTTTAAAACACATCAAACCGCAATTAGTTTCAAATATCTTTTTTTCATTTCGAGATTTTAAATTACATTAATTTTTATGCGCAGAGGATTTGTTGGATTTATATTGATATACATTTATTTTTAAAATCAGTTTGAATGTGAGTCGAAATTTCGGGATTAAAAACAGTTCGGAACGCACCGAAATATGCAAAATTTCGTATAAGTTTTTAACCATGGCCACGATATGGGCTGTAATGCTAACAAAAAGAATATGGGCTCCAAAAAAAACCTTAAGAATTAGCAAATGGGCTGTATGCTGTTTTCCACAGATTTGAGGCTTTCCTAAAAAAAAGGTTGACGCACAAGCATTGACTGTTGGATGGCCATCCAACGGCCATCGTGCTTCTTCAATCTCTGCTCTTCCTGCTCCAGCCGCTCAAACAAGCGCCGGTGGGACTGCCTGCTCCCTCCTCCCCGCGGCCGGCTCTGACAGCTCGGAACCACCAGTTATATCTTCGTACGCAAGGAAGTGCTTCCTTATTACGCACAAAAAAATGAATACTCCCCCTGTTAGCTGGGACCCAATATAGTGGCAGGCTGACTTGTGGGCCTACTAAGTTGACGGGGACGGAGGGCTTTGTCAACTTAGTCAATATGCACGATTCTAGCTCCAGTGACCGTACGATGTCCATCCAACGGCAGTAGTGCTTCTTCAACCTCGGGTCTTCTTGCTCCAGCCGCCCAAACCAGCGCCGGTCGTGCCTCGTGCTCCACGCCTCCCGTGGCTGGCTGCGATGCGGCGGAGGCCTCACCGCCTCTACTATCGCCACGCTGGCGGTGCCATCCCTCTACTCACCCACACCCTCGTTATTACTGCGGCGACGGCAGCCTCACACCGCAGCGAACCAGTGAACCCTCATACTCCTCTACGCGTGGGCATCCACTGCCGTGTCTTCCCCGGCTCCGCGTCGTCCCCTTCCTAGGCCTCGCCGTCATCCACCGCCCTGGTGCTCTCGGTGCGGCGTGGTCAACATGGTCAAGGAACGGCTTCCATCGGACGTGGACTGTACATGGAGAGGCTGACAGTTGGGTCCACGGCCGCAGCAAGGAAGTGCCTCCTTATTACGCGCAAAATAATTATTCCTCCACCTGACAGCGGGGACCCACCAGACGGGCCACCATATTTAGCGAAAAATGTTTCCCCCTGACTGCTGGGACCCACCAGCTACACCTTCGCACGCAAGGAAGTGCGTCCGGGCAAAAAAAACCAATTCGCCCCCTGACTGCTGGGACCCACCAGCTACATCTTCGCACGCAAGGAAGTGCGTCCGGAAAAAAAAAAGGATTCGCCCCCCTGACTGCTGGGACCCACCAGCTACATCTTCGCACGCAAAGGAAGTGCGTCCGGGCAAAAAAACGATTCGCCCCTCTAACTGCTGGGACCCACCAGCTACATTTTCGCATGCAAGGAACTGCCTGATAGTCGGGACCCACCTGGTCGAAGCGTACGTAGCGTTGTCATTCTGGTCGCGAACTTGTACGTACATATATACTGGTCGATGTAGGGGCGCGCACGTGTCGTAGTAGAGGTGCGTACGTGTCGTAGTAGGGGCACGCACGTAGCATGTACACGTACGTACAGCGGTCAGGGTGCAAGAAAGAAAATACGGCCACGTATGTGTACATACGGGCGGGGTCTCGAATGCCTAGTCGGCGCGATACGTCTGGCGAGGGCTCGTGTTCATTGGGAGGCAGCGGAATCGTCGTGTTCATGGGGAGGCAACGGAATGCGTCGTGTTCATGGGGAGGCAACGGAATGCGCCGTGTTCATCGGGAGGCAACGGAAGCGTGGGGAGCCAACCGCTTGGACGGAACAAGCGATGGAAATGAGGCTGGCGCATCACGAAGCGGAGGAAACGGACCTCCTACGGTCGAAACGGGGGTCCTGTTGATCGCGAGGGGCCTGGCGTACCGCAAAACGGACGAAACGGACCTCCTACGGTCGAAACGGGGGTCCTGTTGATCGGGAGGGGTGTGGCGTACCGCAAAACGGGTGAAACGGACCTCCACGCCAAAGCGGGGTCCTGTTCATCGGGAGGGTGTAGCGCATCGCAAAACGGACTCCACGGATTATTGTTCATCTCCACCGTCGACCTCCTCTAGCCTCCACGGGCTACCGTCGACCTCCTCCAGCCTCCACGGGCTCCTGCTCATCCAGCCTCCACCGCGCGCTTACTCCACCAGCCATCGCTCAACCACCCTCCACGGGCACCCCTCCACCGTCTCATCGTACATCCAGCCCTCCACATCACCGGGTGCTGTTCAACCACCCTCCACGGCCACCCTCCATCGTCTCATCGCTCATCCAGCCCTCCACACCACGGGTTCCTGTTCATCCATAAGGCAACGCCACCGCTCACTCGTTCATCCAACCCCCTCCCCGCAACATTCACTGCTCATCCTGAGGCATCATCAATCGGCTTCGATTAGCAGCGATAGCGAAGAATCGCCCATCGGGTTCGATTAACAGCCATCGATCAATCGCCGGTTTAGTAACGCAGAGCTGTAGTGCAATCGCCGGGTTCGATTAGAGCCCAACGCCTCGCTTGGCTTGATTAGAGCCAACGCCGCACACACGCCACAGCGTCGACACGAGAAACGCGCATCGCTCTCCCACCGTAACCGGCAACTCCCCAAAATTTTCCTCCCCCTTGCTTCTAGCACGGTTTTTTCCGTCATGGACGGCCCAAAGAATGTCATGCAACTGCGTCTCCGGCCCGCCCAGGACGAAAAGCCCATTTTCTGTCATGATTTTTTGTCATAGAAGTAGGAGCCCACCACATCTATGATGATACCGGGTTTTGTCACAATTATCGTCATAGAAGTGTCATATGTATGACAGAAAAAAATTTCATTCGGCCCAAGATGTCACGGATGTGTCTTTTTTTTGTAGTGGGACCTCCGAGCTGCTTCAGTGGCATGGCAGGACCTCTGTGCTGCTACTTCCGCGCGATGGGACATGTCGGCTGCTTTCGAGGCGAGGCAGGACATCTCTCGTTCTTCCGCTTCCATGCTCGCCTCTCCCTGGTGGTAATTTCTCGAACCAGAACTCACACTGGCCATGGCAGATGCAAGGGGAGGATGTTGAATGACTTATTTGTTTTTGTGGATGAGGAGTTGAGGAGGAATGTGCAGTCATCTTGGCATAGTAGTGTTTATATTGAGTACTAATACTCTCCTAAGTGGGAAACCAAATAATCCCAAAACACTTAGGCGCGGTGCATTAACTTCTACCTCATTTCTTGTTTCTTGACATATCAACCAATAAGAGATGTGGGTGTGCATGCTTTTAATGACTTGAGACTACCAAGCACAACATGCAGTGGTTAGTTCATTGCATGCAATGCTATTAATTAGCAAATAAACATTAAGTTCTCTCATTTTCCCCTCCTCCTTGGTCACGGTGACGATGGAGGGAGTAGGTTGTGATTGGTGTGAACATGTTTGCAATTAAATATAGCGTGGTAGTAGTAGTAATTTGGAATGTGACAAAACGCACTCAAAATTTATTGACGGTTTAGTTTCGAAGTGCAGCACTATTCTTGGATGGCGTAACGTGGGCACGTGTTCTCGGCCGTGGTGTAGCATATGCCATGGTACTAGTTCTTTTTCTACTATTGTGTACGTGTAATAACTGGCACCGTTGGATACATATCTTACGCTTATTGGGGCGTTCGACAGGAATAGCCTCGTGGCGAGCTATAGACTGGTCTTTTTTTCAGACGCATTACACCTATCTCTCGGGACTTCACGCATGCACCATCTCTAGCTCCGTAGGTCGATGCCACCCACATACACTTGTACTCTGAGTTTAGTACGTTATACAGGAAGAGAAGAGGTGCACGCACGCACTCGTCCTCTCTCACACACGCATCTGTAGCTACGAATTGTAGTGTTCTCAACCATTCGATTGGCTCTATCATAGGTTTCATGTTGCTCCTTGGCCTTGAGATAGTACTAGATGTCTTCATTTTTTACTTTGTAGACTCATTTTGCATTGGAAAGCGCTATGTGATGGTAACATATTATGTTACTCTATTTTCCTCTCTCCTCATTAATTACTTGCCACCTCATCGTTTTTGCTTATGTGGCATCTATGTTACTACTACCTATGTTACTCCCACTATGACCAGCCGTATGCGCAGAGAAATTAGGATCGGAGGGAGTACTACTAGTAGTAGTACTACTTTGATGTGTCGCGTCAACTCGCACAAGTATGCAACACTTCTTGAAAAAACAAGCATATAAGCTATTATACTTACTTCTTATAAGCTGTTATACTTCTTACCCAAAGGATCTTTATATCCAACAGACACAATATATCCATTCGACTGTTGGAAATTACTTTAACTGCTGATCTGATGTTGAAGTAATTGCTGCATCGCCACCAAAGCCCACCATCTCTTAAGCTAAAGTAGACCGAGCTAACCCCTATATTAGCATATTACTAAGATAAACAGAAGGCACTGTAGAATCATTTAGGACATGAGCTTGTCAATCTGAATGTGGAGGGACACCAGCTTAGCCCCGGCCAGCAGCTTGGGCGGAACTGTGGAGAAGGTCAGCTCGTGCACGGCAACGTCGCCGGGATCCTTGCTGCTTGTCACCTCCATTTCCACCTTGACGGTGTCAGTCCTGCCTTTGGGCTCCCCTGGCGGGCCGTTCGCCCACAGCTTGGCCACATAGTGCGGCAGTGGGGACGACCCCGCTCTGATGCAGACGACCGACACGGCGATAGGCGCGCCGATGTCGAGCACGCCGCCAACCAAGAAAAACGCGCAGCCGCCCTCCTCCGCGAACAGCAAGAGTCGTGGCTCCAACAGTGGCACTTGCAGCTGGAGCACCTTGCCGTACTGGATCCTATGCACGGGCATGGGATGCACGGTGCTGATGTGGTGGGAGAGTGCCGGAAGCGGGCCTTCGTAGCCGCAGACGGGCATGGGGCATTTGCACGGCGCGAGCGGACACACGCTCTGGTGATCGATGAGCTTGTGGTAAGTGACGTATAGCCCACAGCCTTCATGCGGGCACTCCACCCTCACCGAGCAAAGAACGACGTCCACCGCCGTGTTCCACACGTCGAAGCCACCGCCACGCTCGCACTTCTGGCACTGCCACTGGTTCCCGGGGTGCTCGATGCGGCAGTCCGCGCAGGCCAGGTGCCCTCCCTTGCACTGCACAAATCAATCGAACAACACATCAATCAAGAAACCTGCACCTTGCTCGATCAGCCGAACGGAGGAGGTGTATTCAAACCTCATACACTGGAGGCTTCAAGGGGTGGAGGCACAAGGGGCAGTGGAGCAAGGCGAGGTCCATCGAGACCATAGAGAGCTCCATCGTCGGGTCCTGTTCCGTCTGCATGATCTCTCCCTCCTCGTGCACAACCATCTCTCGCTTTATTAGGGCCGGGGCATTACAAAGCTTTACCGTCACATATTCATACTACTTCAAGGTGCATTAAATCAACACATGCAAGTATCAAAAGGAGAGTCACGACATGCATGCATGCATTGCAATTAATGCATCGGTAAATGCAAATTATTGAAATATATCAAGTGCAGTGCTTTGATGTGTCGCGTCAACTCGTACAAGACCGAGAAGTTTGATTACTACAACGCGCTCGCCCCTTTACCGCACCTGCCTTTGGCTGCATGACAGGTGGGCCACCCACCTGTTCGGCCCACCTATCATAGATGCAAAGGCAGGAGCAGTAAGTCAATGGAGATGCGTCCCTCCCTCACCCATGAGCGTGGTGGCTGGCAGGACTACGAGAAGCTTTCGTTCGCTAAACGCTCTCCATCCCGCACGCGGTGGACATCTGAGAGTTCAATCGGTGTCGATGGCGGAAGGATACTGTAGTACTCCTCCACTGCAGTAGTACTCCATCATTGTTCGACTTCCCGAAGAGGCGAAGAGCCAAGCGCAGCCCGGACGCTCCTGTGGCAGTTTAATGTGTAGAGTAGTCTAGGATAGTGTGTACCGTGCCTGTAAGCTTAAAATCGTTGGGGTCGGTGCTACCTCTTGAGCATGCGTTGGTTTTCCCTTGAAGAGGAAACGATGATGCAGCAAAGTAGCGTAAGTATTTCCCTCAGTTTTTGAGAACCAAGGTATCAATCCAGTAGGAGGCCACACGCAAGTCCCTCGTACCTACACAAACAAATAAGAACCTTGCAACCAACGCGATAAAGGGCTTGTCAATCCCATCACGGCCACTTGCAAAAGTGAGATCTGATAGAGATGATAAGATAATATTTTTGGTATTTTTATGATAAAGATTGAAAGTAAAGATTGCAAAATAAATGGCGATAGAAATAGCTAGTTGACGGAAGATTAATATGATGGAAAATAGACCCGGGGGCCATAGGTTTCACTAGTGCCTTCTCTCAAGATAGCATAAGTATTACGGTGGGTGAACAAATTACTATGGAGCAATTGATAGAAAAGTGCATAATTATGAGAATATCGAGGCATGATCATGTATATAGGCATCACGTCCGCGACAAGTAGACCAAAACGATTCTGCATCTACTACTATTACTCCACACATCGACCGCTATCCAGCATGCATCTAGAGTATTAAGATCATAAGAACAGAGTAACACATTAGGCAAGATGACATGATGTAGAGGGATAAACTCAAGCAATATGATATAAACCCCATCTTTTTATCCTCGATGGAAACAATACAATACGTGTCATTTCCCCTATTGTCATTGGGATCGAGCAACGCAAGATTGAACCCAAAGCTAAACACTTCTCCCATTGCAAGAAAGATCAATCTAGTAGGCCAAACCAAACTGATAATTTGAAGAGACTTACAAAGATAACCAATCATACATAAAATAATTCAGAGGAGATTCAAATATTGTTCATAGATAATCTTGATCATAAACCCACAATTCATCGGATCTTGACAAACACACCGCAAAAAGAGTTACATCAAATAGGTCTCCAAGAAGATCGAGGAGAACTTTGTATTGAGATCCAAAGAGAGAGAAGAATCCATCTAGCTAATAACTATGGACCCGTAGGTCTGAGGTAAACTACTCACACATCATCAGAGAGGCTATGGTGTTGATGTAGACGCCCTTCGTGATCGATTCCCCCTCCGGCGGAGCACCGGAAAAGGCCCCAAGATGGGATCTCACGGGTACAGAAGGTTGCGGCGGTGGAAATAGGGTTTCGTGGTGCTCCTGGTTGGTTTCGGGGTATATGGGTATATATAGGAGGAAGAAGTAGGTCGATTGGAGCTGCGAGGGGCCCACGAGGGTGGGGCGCGCCAGGGGCAGGCGCGCCTCCCGCCTCGTGGCCTCCTCGCCTCTTTCTTGACGCCCACCCAAGTCCTCTGGATCATGTTTGTTCCAAAATAATTCTCGAAGGTTTCATTCGTTTGGACTCCGTTTGATATTCCTTTTCTGCGAAACACTGAAATAGGCAAAAAACATCAATTTGCACTGGGCCTTCGTGTCGGTGTACTAAAGTAGGGGTACCTCAGTACCCCGAACTCTGCAGACGCGCATCGCGGCGTCCCGTGGCAAGCCTTGCCGGGCATCTGCCAAGACCCTCCGAGGCCCTTCAGAAAACAAGGCCCCGGCAAGAGGAGCTTGCCGGTAAGCCATTCAAGAACAAAGTAATCAAGACCCCGGCAAGAGGAGCTTGCCGGGAAGGCCACTCGTATGCGAGAAACAAGGCCCGGCAAGAGGAGCTTGCGGGAAGGCTTGGTGAGCGATAAGCTCCCGAGCGCGACAAGAACCTTGCCGCGGCAAGGTACTCACCGCGGCAAGCAACCTCTCTTCATCTCCGCTCCAGCTCACCCGCCAACGTGTCACCACGGGGCTCTCCCAAGCACGCGTGTCGACGGGCTGTGCAGCCAGCGGGGAGCATCGATAAGCGGCGCTGACAGGCTACCATCGTGGCAAGCGGAGGCGCACTTGACGGTCCTGTTATAATGTTCAGGCGATCGAGACAGGCATTGATGACTCTTGTCCCTTGCCGTCAGAGTTAGGTATAGATTACTGTACACTGTACAGAGCGGTGTACCAACCTATGTTTTTACCATCTTACCCTTGTCTACTTGCCACATGTGGTGACCCCTTGTGCCTATAAAAGGAGGCCCAAGTGCAGCGTAGAAAGGGTTCGGTTCGGTCCAGCTCCGGCTTAGTTCGTCATACTCATACGAAACCACACTCAGGCTAGGTCTTGTAGCTCCCATTGCTCCCTAGCAAGAACACAAGATAATCCACAAAGCAGCAGTAGGAGTATTATCTCTCCGGAGAGCTCCGAAGCTGGGTAAATCCGCTCGTGTGCATCGCCTCGATCCGCTCTTTGTGCAATCTCCGCCCCCCGAACCACAAGGGACCCAGGTCCCGAGGGTGCTCAAGGGACACGATCAGTTCTCCCCGACATCTTTGGCGCGCCCGGTAGAGGCGTCGAGGCTGTGTGAACCCGATCCGCGGTCACGCAAGCAACTTCATCGACATCTTCGTCAACATGGCGCCAAGAAGAAATCTTGGCAGCAGCGAAAGTCGTCTCGCGTCGAACCCACCACCACCGAGCAGTCGGTGGTGGGGGAAACGCTAGCGGAGGAACCGCATCGTCGAGAGCCCACAATGCCGCCGATCCAAGGACAAGGCAGCACTGGCGTCGGCGTCGAATCCGCACCGCGCCCTTCGCAGGAGGCGGGACCGACAACGTCATGATGCTCGCGGCACCATACTTTCGTTGGATTAAGGCCAAGCTGGAGGATCCCGAGGCCCTCGAGACCCCGCATGCGGCATGCAAAGATGCTGGTACGAAGCGAGTATCGCTTGGGCGGGATGCTGCTCCTCCTAACTTGGTTAGGAGTCCGAGCACATCCCGTTCTTCGCTCCGTACGCCGTTGCCGCCAACCACACCAGCGGAAGCCTTGGCTAGAGCTCAGTTACTTCTAGATTACCCTCCAACGGCCGATAAGGTCGACGAATGGAGGGCCACAATTCAGAGTCTCATCGGCTTCGCCAACGGCGACGTCCCGCGGCAACCGAGTGCCTCGCAGCCGCGGCAAGGCGACAAGGCGCGAGCTGATGGCGACGAGACTTGCGGGGGTGCAGCCACCATGCACTCCCCTTCCCGAAGGCCAAGATCGCCGACTCGCCGGATCCACCTCGACAGCGACTCCACAGCGTCGTCGGATCCGCGAGCTCGTCGCGACCAACGCCAAGTTCTTCGAGAACGGCAAGAAGAAGATGCTCGAACCCGTATCGAGCGCCGAAGGGAAGCGCGTCGTCAGTCCGACCAGTGCGCCGGGCCCACTGTCGATATGCATGCGCCAGGGGAACCGGACGACTTGCCGTACGCGGTGGGTTGCTCTGCGTTCACCCGTGAGCTGCGGCAAGTCCGGTGGCCCGACAAGAAAACTTCAAACCAGATGTGCCGGAGAAGTATGATGGCAGGACACACCCATCGGAGTTCCTCAGCATCTACACCATCGCGGTGCAAGCTGCGGGGGGACGAGACGACAAGATCCTCGCCAACTACTTTCCCTTGGTGCTCAAGCCAAACGTTAGATCTTGTCTCATGCACTTGCCGGATGGCTCTATTTCTTCTTGGGCAGATTTGTGCCACCAGTTTGTTGGCGCCTTCACAGGCGGCCACAAGCCTCATGGCCAGAGAGTGATCTCCACCTGCTTGCCCTGAAGGAGGGAGAGTCTGCGCAAGTTCATCAAGAGATTCGATCGAGTGCACTACAACATCCCCGCGTCCACCCTGCGCGGTGATCGTGCATTCCATCAGAATGTACGAAACCGCAGGATGAGGGAGGAGATGGCGATGTGCAAAGTGAAAGACGTCAGCGAGCTCTACGCCCTGGCCAACAAGTGTGCACGCGCTGAAGAAGGGAGAAGACTCCCAGGAGAGACCATGGGAGCAGAGTCTGATAGTGAGGAGACAGCCCCGGCAAGGAAGAGCCGGCGGAGGAACAACAGAAGGAAGAAAAGCCAAGAAGTACTAGTTGTCGAGCAGTCCGGCAAGGATGGTGCCGCCAACAAAGCCAAGGCCGGTGGCTCCAGCAAGGAGGTTGCCGTTGACGCCGACCGCCAAGCTGTGGCGGCCGCCGACAAGTCTGACAGCTCCAACAAGCAATACGGTAAGATCCACCGCACCAAGGGCCACGATCTCCAGAGCTACAAGAAAGTCGAGCAGCTTGTTGAGCTACAGAGAGCTGAATACGAGCGGCGAGACAAGGAGAAGGCCCAGGAAGGTGCAGGTGCAGCAAGTAAGAAAAGACCCGGTAGGGGAGGACGCCTTGGCAAGACCAAGCAGCGGCAAGGAGATGAGACCTCCAGCGGCCGTGACAAGGAAGAAGACGAAGATGAAGATGACGAGGACATGGAAGACGATGAAGCTGATGAGCAGGAGTTTCAAAAGGCAACGGAGGTCCTTTGCGTTGACGGTGGTGCGTCTCTGCATACCTCGCACCGCCAACTCAAGCAATGGATGCGTGAGGTCAATGCAGCAGAACCATCCATAGAGTCACACAAACCTCTGAAGTGGTCCAGCACGCCCATCATCTTTGACATTGAAGATCACCCTGATCGCATCACAACGGTCGGGTGCTTGCCGATGTTGGTCTCACCAACCATCCGCAACCTCAAGGTCACAAAGATGTTGGTTGACGGTGGGGCCGGCTTGAATTTAATCTCCTCTGCAGTGCTCCAAAAGCTTCAAATCCCTGACAGCGAGCTCGAAGAAACTGGTACTTTCCAAGGAATCAACCCAGGAAGGAGCAAACCAAAAGGGAAGATCACGTTGCCGGTAACATTCGTGAGCTCAATTCAGAACCGAGAGGGTCATGTTTGGCGTTGCCGATTTCCCATTGCCCTACAATGGCATACTTGGCCGTCCAGCACTCGCCAAGTTCATGGCCGCCTCTCATTATGCTTACAACTTACTCAAGATACCCGGCCCGATAAGCGTCATTTCTGTCCATGGCGACAAGAAGGACGCGCTTATCTGCGCCGACAAGATTTACCGGGATGCAGCAGCCGCAATAGAAAGCAAACCACTTGCCGCTGAAGCTCCCGGGGGGAAGAAGAAGACCGCCAAGTCCGGCAAGAGCTCTGTTGCCCACTCCGGCAAGCGCACCTCTTCGGAGTGCTGCGCTACCGTCGAGGACGCACCATCAAGCTCCACCGGCAGGTGCGACAAGACGATGGCAGCTCCGCCGAAGACCAAGAAGGTGCCCGCCAAGGAGGACGGCACTGGTGGTACCTTCACCATCAATGCCACGCTTGATCCTAAATAGGAAGGCGAGCTCGTTGCTTTTCTGCGGGCGAATGTCGATGTGTTTGCATGGCAACCATCTGACATCCCCGGTGTTCCCAGGAAAGTAATTGAGCACCACCTAGCTGTCTGTCCTCACGCGCGCCCGTCAAGCAAAAGTTAGGAAAGCAAAGTGGGCGCCAAGAGTTCATAGCGAAGAAATCAAGAAGTTGGAAGCAGCGGGGCTTGTCGAGGAGTCCTCCATCCCACGTGGTTGGCCAATCCGGTAGTTATACATAAGGCTAATGGGAAATGGAGGCTTTGTATTGACTTCTTGATGTTAATAAAGCTTGTCCCAAAGACCCATTTCCCTTGCAGCCAGTCGACCAGATTGTTGACTCCACGGCTGGATGTGATCTGCTTTCATTTCTTGATGCATATTCAGGATATCATCAGATCTTCATGGCAGAAGAGGATGAAGAGAAAACCGCATTCATTACACCATGTGGCACGTACTGCTTCATACGGATGCCTTTCGGTTTAAAGAATGCTGGTTCAACCTTTGCAAGAGTAGTCCACGATGCCTTTGAGCCACAAATACACAGAAATGTAGAAGCTTACATGGATGACATAGTGGTCAAGAGCAAGGACAAAGCAACTCTGGTTCAGGATTTGGATGAAACATTTGCAAATCTGCGCAAGATCAACCTCAAGCTCAACCCCGAGAAGTGCGTGTTTGGAGTCCCTTCCGGCAAGCTTCTCGGTTTCTTTGTGTCTCAGCCGGGAATTGAAGCCAATCCCGACAAGATCAAGGCCATTGAGCAGATCGAAGCACCAAAACGCTCAAGGATGTCAGAAGACTTGCCGGTTGCGTGGCTGCTCTCAGCAGGTTCATCTCTAAGTCTGCTGAACGCGCCCTGCCGTTTTTCAAGATTTTGAAAAAGGCAGGTCCAATGAAATGGACTCGGCGGAGGCTGCGCTGCAGACTTGAAGAGATACCTGTCCTCCGCTCCAATACTTGTCGCACCTAGGCCACAAGAGAAGTTGCTGCTGTATATAGAGGCAACCAATCAAGTGGTTAGTGCTGCATTAGTGGCGGAGAGGGAAGCAGATGATGAGCCGGCAACCGAGGCAGGCGCATCCAACGACAAGCAAGGGGCTTCGTCGTCAAGCTCTGGTCCCGACAAGGACGGATCAGCGCAAGGTTTTGACAAGATACAGAAGAAGATGGTGCAGCGCCCAGTCTATTTTGTCAGTTCCCTTCTGCAGGGGGCTAGGTCAAGGTACTCTGGTGTGCAGAAGCTGCTTTTCGGCCTCCTTATGGCCTCGAGAAAGCTGCGCCATTACTTCCAAGCACATGAAATAACAGTTGTCACTCGCTTTCCGCTGAAGAGGATTTGCAAAATCCGGAAGCAGCAGAGCAGGATTGTCGAGTGGGCTTTGAACTATCAAGCTTTGGCCTCAAGTTTGAAAGCACTTCAACTATCCAGAGCGAGCATTGGCGAATTCATAGCTGATTGACGCCAACGCAAGATGAAGAAATTCCAGAGATGAGCATCCCTGTCAAAGAGGCAAATAAAGAGTGGCTGATGTACTTTGATGGTGCTTTCTCGCTGCAAGGCGCCGGTGCCGGCGTGCTGCTTATCGCACCCACCGAAGAGCATCTCAAGTACATAGTCCAGATGCACTTTCTCAAGGAACAAGCAACAAACAATACTGCAGAGTATGAAGGTTTGCTTGCCGGTCTCAGGATTGCGGTAGACCTTGGGATCAAGAAGCTCATTGTCAGGGGGGACTCACAACTTGTCATCCGACAAGTAAATAAAGATTATCAAAGTCCGTTGATGGAAGCCTACGTTGATGAAGTGAGAAAGCTAGAAGAGCACTTAGAAGGCCTGCAGATGGAACACGTTCCAAGAGCTCAGAATGATATAGCTGATGGCCTCTCCAAATGTGCCGCACTTAAGTTACCTGTGGAACCAGGAATTTTCGTGCTCAAGCTGACTCAGCCAACCGTAACACCATCAACAGGACAGAGCAAGAAGAGAAAATTGGTTTCCGGCGACTACCTTCCGGCAGAGCTCTCTGAAGCCGCCCCCAAGAAGGTCCCTAAAACCAACGCAAGTATCGCTGAGGAGCAGTCTGCTCCGACAAACCATGCAGTTTGTATCGTTGAAGCAAACGCTCCCGACAAGTTTAGCTCCGGCAAGCTTGCCGGGATCACTAAGCTCGGCGGACCCACGTGTCCTTGCCGAGAAGCTGATGTTCCCGAGTGATAGATGAGCCTTTAGTCCTTGTTGTCGAGCCACAGGCTCCAACATGGGCAAAGAAAATCGTCCATTTCCTTCAGACAGGAGAACTTCCCGAAGAGCAAGAAGAAGCGGAAAAAGTAGCCCGGCAGTCAAGTATGTACCAGTTTGTTGACAACATCACATGCATGGAAGAAGGCTCAACGGTGTGAAATTGAAGTGTATTTGCGGGAAGATGGATGAAGTTGTTGGCAGAGATACATGGAGGCATATGTGGTCACCACATCGGCGAAGAGCACTTCCCGCAAAGCTTTCCGGCAAGGTTTCTTCGCCGAAGCCCTCCGGATGCAACTGCACAAGTAACCAAGTGTGAAGCGTGCAGTTCCATTCCAAGCAGATACACCAACCAGCTCAAGCTCCCAGACGATCCCTTTATCTGGCCCTTTTCGGTCCGGGGCTCGACATCCTCGGCCCCTTCCCCGAGCTGTCGGGGCTTTGAATACTTATGCGTAGCAATCGACAAGTTCACAAAGTGGCCGGAAGTGGAACCAGTGAGGAAGGTGACAGCACAGTCAGCCGTCAAGTTCTTCAGGTCAATTGTTTGCCGTTTTGGGATTCCTAACAGAATCATCACCGACAACGGCACACAGTTCACGAGCCGCGCCTTCATGCAGTACGCCCAAGATCTTGGCGCCAAGATCTGCTTTGCTTCTGTTGCTCATCCGAGAAGCAACGGTCAAGCAGAGAGACCAAACGCTGAAGTGATGCGAGGACTCAAGACTAGAACTTTCGACAGGCTGCGCAAGTGCGGAAGGAACTGGATCGAGGAGCTACCGGTGGTTCTTTGGTCGATCAGGACGACGCCAAATCGAGCCACTGGCCAGACACCTTTTGCTCTAGTCTACGGAGCAGAGGCAGTTCTCCCCACGGAACTCGTGTACGGGTCACCTCGAGTGCTCGCTTATGATGAGCTTGAGCAAGAGCAGTTGCGACAAGATGACGCGCTGCTCCTCGAGGAAGATCGTCTTCAGCTGCCAGACGAGCTGCTCGTTACCAGCAAGCTTTGCGTCGCTACCATAGCCGCAAAGTTAATGCCAGAAGCTTCGAGGAAGGCGACCTTGTTCTTCGGCGCGTTCAATCCGCCAAGAATTCCAACAAGTTGACGCCGATGTGGGAAGGCCCTTATCGGGTAAAACTAGTCGCTAGGCCCGGCGTTGTCCGCCTTGAGACCGAGGATGGCCTTCCGGTGAGCAATTCCTGGAATATAGAGCATCTTCGCAAGTTTTACTCATGAGGCGCGGTTGCCGGAACCCGTTCCGGCAACCACCCTATTGTACAAGTCTTGCCGCTGTTGCATGTAATCCTTTGTACAAAGCCAGGCGCAGACCCTGTGCATCAGTAAAGCCTATGTGTTGCGCACATTTTGTCAATACATGCCCTCATAATCATATATGCATGTGTTTACTAACATTTTGTGCAGCATCCGCACCCGGTAAGCGATGACGAGCCATTAGGCTCCATAACTTTATTTTCTCTTCTTTCTTCTCAAACAAGAAGAAGGTTCATCCACCCACAAGTTCACCGGGGGGGAAGGAGAAGATAATGGTGTGGGCCGCATAAGCGCCGCCGAGGAACCTGTCGCCTTGCGGAAAATGGACAATGAAAAGCTAAATTGCTAAGCTTAAACGACCAGTTTTAAATTTTAAGTTATTTTCTTGAACGATCGGCGCTTTGTGCGGAGAACCCGTGCGCTGAAGGAACCAAATCGTGACTGGTCGCGCCCTTACTTTGTTTCGAGTCCGCTCAACAACTTAAGTGAGCTGCGGCTAGTCCGCGACAAGGTTGCTTGTCGGTAGCGACCCGCCAAAGAGCTGCCGAAGTTCCGCACTCGGGCTCATGACAAGGGTGCCTGCACCGCAAGTTTCCGAAAAGCGAGGGCGGTAACATACAAAGCCAAGAGTCGAGTAAAGGAAGTAACGAGCAAATATTGCCCGAATAAAGTTATATTACAAAAATAACTTATTGCGGCATCGCTAAATTGTTCTCGAACTGAAATAACAGCGAAGAGAAGAAGGGCGCGCCGGCACCCAAGCCCCGGCAAGCCAGAGTTGCCGGGGGCTGCGGCAAGCCAGAGTTGCCGGGGGCTGCGATATCAAATGAGCCTTTCCTCCCTTTTCAAGCATCCTTTTCATTAAAACATTCTACTCGGATCTGATGCATGGAGAATGAAAACATGAAAGAGAGGATTACAAGTTTTAAATGCGGATAAGGCCCGAAGGCTTACAAATTAAGAAGATAAGATGCCCGTAATCCTTTTCCTGTCCCTCTCTTCAGGAGGTAGGTCAAGGAGGCGAGAAGGGCAAAAGGAGCGCCTAGGCGAGCTACAGGTGCCAGAAGGCACCAAGGGAACATCCCGGGGGCTCTCCGAGGGCTTAACGGAGATGGCGGCGCCGGAAGCGGGGCTCGAAGACGGGGCGGCAGGACGTCAGCACGCTGTCGAGGGCACTACGCCCTCATACTCCGACTTGACGGCCTTGTTGCCATCCCTCTTCCCCTTCCGCAGCCTCCCTACGCCAATCGCCCAAGGAGACGACCCCGGGGAGTTCAAGGAGCCGGCGACGCGGATGATGGGGTCGCCGGTGACGCGCGAAGCGGCGCCCGACAACTAATCGGGCCCGCTACCCTCGTCGTCGCTGCCGCTCTCCTCCTCGTCACTCTCGCTCGAGGGGGAATCTTCGCTGTCGGAGGAGCTATCCACGCAGCACTTCGCACGAGTACCGAGATACCCGAAGACCTTGACGGAGAGGAGATCACCCTCCATTAACTTAAAATGGAGGGTAAACCCCGCCCTCAGGCTGTGGATGCGAGTGAACCTCTTCCACCCACGATCAAGATACATCACATTAGGGGCTGGGAACACAACACGGACTCGCATGCCGCTGATTCCACAGCCCCTCATGTGCAGTCTCGATGTCTCGGCGGATCCGACTCCATCAAGGCTTCATGAACGGAGCTGGAAGCCGGAGGCGACGACGAGGCGCCCGGGCGCAGCCTCGACGAAGAACTCGCAAGGGTCGTCCCTGTATGGACCGGCCGCAGGAGGGGAACCGCCCGGCGGAGGCGGAGACGCGCGCCGCCCGTCCGCTTTTCCCCCGAGCGCCTCGACCTCGTCCACGACCTCGCCCCCTTCCTCTTCCTCTTGTGGCTGGCTCTGCCACCCCGGGCGTGGGGTTGGGAGGGGAGCGCTGTCTAGCGGCAACCCTCGCCGCCACCGATGAAGAACCAAGGTTCCTTTTCTCCATGACGAATGAGAGAAAGGGGAGCAGAGGTTGAGGAAAGGAGGAGATGGGAGAGTGCGGGCTTCTGCGCTCCCCTTCCGCTCTTTTTAAAGAAGCAAGGTGGGGGCTCGGCCGCCCCGCTCGGCAAATCAGGGCATAGGAAGAGCAGGGAATCGGGGCCGACCTGCTGCCTCTGCTCGCAACGGCCCATTTTCCCACTTCCACCGTCCACGACCCCAAGAGCATGGGAACCACGTGGCAGGGATGCAAAACCGAAGCGACGGGTGTGGCGACCTCACACGCCGCCCACTTCCCCCATGACGCCGCAATTGACGCGTGCCGTTACGGCGGAACGCGGCGGGTACGGAGTGAATTTGGTTTGGACCCAGGCCGCGCATGCCCGCGCCCAGTTTTGGGCCTGGCCCAACAGCGCTCGGCATCGTGTATGGCCCAGACCCGGGGGCTCCTGTCGGTGTACTAAAGTAGGGGTACCTTAGTACCCGAACTCTGCACGGCAGTCGCGGCGTCCCGTGGCAAGCCTTGCCGCATCTGCCAAGACCCTCCGCGGCCCTTCAGAAAACAAGGCCCCGGCAAGAGGAGCTTGCCGGTAAGCCATTCAAGAACAAAGTAATCAAGACCCCGGCAAGAGGAGCTTGTCGGGAAGGCCACTCAGGGCGCGAGGGAAACAAGGCCCCGGCAAGAGGAGCTTGCCGGGAAGGCTTGGTGAGCGATAAGCTCCCGAGCGCGACAAGAACCTTGCCGCGGCAAGGTACTCACCGCGGCAAGCAACCTCTCTTCATCTCCGCTCCAGCTCACCCGCCAACGTGTCACCACGGGGCTCTCCCAAGCACGCGTGTCGACGGGCTGTGCAGCCAGCGGGGAGCATCGATAAGTGGCGCTGACAGGCTACCATCATGGCAAACGGAGGCGCACTTGACGGTCCCTGTTACACTGTTTGGGCGATCGAGACAGGCATTGATGACTCTTGTCCCTTGCCGTCGAGTTAGGTATAGATTATCAGACACTGTGCAGAGCGGTGTACCAACCTATGTTTTACCATCTTACCCTTGTCTACTTGCCACATGTGGTGACCCCTTGTGCCTATAAAAGGAGGCCCAAGTGCAGCGAGAAAGGGTTCGGTTCGGTCCAGCTCCGGCTTAGTTCGTCATACTCATACGAAACCACACTCAGCTAGGTCTTGTAGCTCCCATTGCTCCCTAGCAAGAACACAAGATAATCCACAAAGCAGCAGAGGAGTATTATCTCTCCGGAGAGCTCCGAAGCTGGGTAATCCGCCGTGCATCGCCTCGATCCGCTCTTTGTGCAATCTCCGCCCCCCTCCGAACCACAAGGGACCCAGGTCCCGTAGGTGCTCGCGGGACACGATCAGTTCTCCCCCGACACTTCGGTTAATAGGTTAGTCCCAAAAATAATATAAAAGTGTATAATAAACCATTAAACATCCAAAATAGATAATATAATAGCATGGAACAATAAAAAAATTATAGATATGTTGGAGACTTATCAAGCATCCCCAAGCTTAATTCCTGCTCGTCCTCGAGTAGGTAAATGATAAAAACAGAATTTTTGATGTGGAATGCTACCTATCATATTATTCAATGTAATTTTCTTTATTGTGGCATGAATGTTCAGATCCGAAAGATTCAAGACAAAAGTTTAATATTGACATGAAAATAATAATACTTCAAGCATACTAACTAAGCAATCATGTCTTCTCAAAATAACATGGCCAAAGAAAGTTATCCCTACAAAATCATATAGTCTGGCTATGCTCTATCTTCATCACACAAAGTATTTAATCATGCACAACCCCGATGACAAGCCAAGCAATTGTTTCATACTTTTGATGTTCTCAAACTTTTTCAATCTTCACGCAATACATGAGCGTGAGCCATGGACATAGCACTATATGTGGAATAGAATGGTGGTTGTGGAGAAGACAAAAAGGAGAAGATAGTCTCACATCAACTAGGCGTATCGACGGGCTATAGAGATGCCCATCAATAGATATTATCAATGAGAGTGTGTAGGGATTGCTATGCAACGGATGCACTAGAGCTATAAGTGTTTGAAAGCTCAACAAAAGAAACTAAGTGGGCTTGCATCCAACTTGCTTGGTCATGAAGACCTATGGCATTTTGAGGAAGCCCATCATTGGAATATACAAGCCAAGTTCTATAATGTAAAACTCCCACTAGTATATGAAAGTGACAACATAGGAGACTCTCTATCATGAAGATCATGGTGCTACTTTGAAGCACAAGTGTGGAAAAAGGATAGTAACATTGTCCCTTCTCTCTTTTTCTCTCATTTTTTTATTTGGGCCTTCTTCTCTTTTTTTATGGTCTCTTTTTTTTCTTTTTTTCTTTTTGTCCGGAGTCTCATCCCGACTTGTGGGGGCATCATAGTCTCCATCATCCTTTCGACAATGCTCTAATAATGATGATCATCACACTTTTATTTACTTACAACTCAAAAATTACAACTCAATACTTAGAAAAAAATATGACTCTATGTGTATGCCTCCGGCGGTGTACCGAGATATGCAATGAATCAAGAGTGACATGTATGAAAGAATTATGAATGGTGGCTGTTTTGAGGAAGGTATATGGTGGGTGTATGATACCGACGAAAGGTGCGCGGTATTAGAGAGGCTAGCAATAGTGGAAGGGTGAGAGTGCGTATAATCCAAGGACTCAACATTAGTCATAAAAGGACTCACATACTTATTGCAAAAAAATCTATTAGTTATTGAAATGAAGTACTACGCGCATGCTCCTAGGGGGATATATTGGTATGAAAAGACCATCGCTCGTCCCCGACCACCACTCATAAGGAAGACAATCAATAAATAAATCATGCTCTGACTTCATCACATAACGGTTCACCATACGTGCATGCTATGGGAATCACAAACTTTAGAACAAGTATTTCTCAAATCCACAACTACTCAACTAGCATGACTCTAATATCACCATCTTCATATCTCAAAACAATCATAAAGAATCAAACTTCTCATAGTATTCAATGCACTTTATATGATAGTTTTTATTATACCCATCTTGGATGTTCATCATATTAGGGACAATTTTATAGCCAAAGCAAACTACCATGCTGTTCTAAAAGACTCTCAAAATAATATAAGTGAATCATGAGAGATCAATAATTTCTATAAAATAAAACCACCACCGTGCTCTAAAAGAGATAAGTGAAGCACTAGAGCAAAATTATTTAGCTCAAAAGATATAAGTGAAGCACATAGAGTATTCTAATAAATTCTGATCAATGTGTGTCTCTACCAAAATGTGTGTACATAAAGGATGATTGTGGTGAACTAAAAATCAAAGACTCAAATCATACAAGATGCTCCAAGCAAAACACATATCATGTGGTGAATAAAAATATAGCTCCAAGTAAAGTTACCGATGGACGAAGACAAAAGAGGGGATGCCTTCCAGGGCATCCCCAAGCTTAGGATTTCGGTTGTCCTTGGATTTTGCCTTGGGGTGCCTTGGGCATCCCCAATCTTAGGCTCTTGCCACTCCTTGTTCCATAATCCATCAAATCTTTACCCAAAACATGAAAACTTCATAACACAAAACTTAACAGAAAATCTCATGAGCTCCGTTAGCGAAAGAAAACAAAACACCACTTCAAGGTACTGTAATGAACTCATTATTTATTTATATTGGTGTTAAACCTACTGTATTGCAACTTCTCTATGGTTCATAACCTCCGATACTAGCCATAGATTCATCAAAATAAGCAAACAACACACGAAAAACAGAATCTGTCAAAAACAGAACAGTCTGTAGTAATCTGTATCAAACGCATACTTCTGGTACTCCAAAAATTCTAAAATAAATTTCTGGACTTGAGGAATTTATCTATTAATCATATGAAAAAATAACCAACTAAATATCACTCTCCAGTAAAAAGTTGTAGCTAATCTCATGAGCGCCAAAGTTTCTGTTTTTTACAGCAAGATCAAAAAGACTTCACCCAAGTCTTCCCAAAGGTTCTACTAGGCACAAACACTAATTAAAACATGAAAAAACATCTAACCAGAGGCTAGATCAAATATTTATAACTAAGCAGAACCAAAAAGCAAGAAACACAAATAAAATTGGGTTGCCTCCCAACAAGCGCTATCGTTTAACGCCCCTAGCTAGGCCTAAAGGCGAGGGTAGATCTAGGTATTGTCATCTTTGGCAGGCAATTCTTCAATAGAACACTTATAACCCTTAGGAGTTTCCTTCTTTTTGTTAATGATCAAACTCCTAGGCAAGAAATCAAGAAAAACTTTTGTAGCAGAAGGCTCCTTAATGATAGAGAGAAAATTGGGGTGAACATTTATGGATTTGAGATCCGCATTTTCCTTACTAGAAGTTTCACCCTTATTTTTAGGAACATACATCAGTTTGGAAATTTTTGCATTAGGAGGTTTTGGAGTATTTTTCACAGCAGAAAAGGCAGACCCTAATTTGGAAATAATATCTTCAATTTTATCAATTCTTGTGGAATCTTGATCTATCTTTTCGTTAACTATGGGTTCCTTTTCTTTAAAAAAATTAGAGTAACTCCTACCTTAGATCCATATTGGGAAATTTGATTGTGGATCTTTTTATCCAAATTTTCAATCAACTCTACGGTGGCAACTTTATTTTTAATAATTTCAAGCCTTTGCATCACATGCTCCAAAGTTAACATAGTTCCATTAACCAAAAGAGGTGGTGGGCCAAAGAAATCTATCGTAGCATTATAAGAATCAAAAGTAGGGCTACCCAAGAAATTCCCTTCGGTAATGGTATCAAGAATATATCTATTTCAAGGAGTGATGCCTACATAAAAATTGTGAAGAAGAATGAAAGTAGATTGCTTCCTAGTAGATCTATTTTGAGCATTGCAAATTCTGTACCAAGCATCTTTTAGATTTTCTCCCTCCCTTTGTTTAAAATTAAGAACTTCATTCTTGGGAGACAAAGGAGTAGATAAAGGGCTGGCCATGACGGCACATGGGACACAAGAAGCAAGCGAAAAAGAGGCGAATGGAAAGAGAGGGCGAATAAAACGGCAAGGGTGAAGTGGGGGAGAGGAAAACGAAAGGCAAATGGCAAATAATGTAATGCGAGGGATAAGAGTTTGTGATGCGTACTTGGTACGTCTTGACTTGTGCGTAGAATCCCCGGCAACGGCGCCAGAAATCCTTCTTGCTACCTCTTGAGCATGCGTTGGTTTTCCCTTGAAGAGGAAAGGGTGATGCAGCAAAGTAGCGTAAGTATTTCCCTCAGTTTTTGAGAACCAAGGTATCAATCCAGTAGGAGGCCACACACAAGTCGCTCATACCTACACAAACAAATAAGAACCTTGCAACCAACGCGATAAAGGGGTTGTTAATCCCTTCACAACCACTTGAAAAAGTGAGATCTGATAGAGATGATAAGATAATATTTTTGGTATTTTTATGATAAAGATTGAAAGTAAAGATTGCAAAATAAACGGCGATAGAAATAGCTAGTTAATGGAAGATTAATATGATGGAAAATAGACCCGAGGGCCATAGGTTTCACTAGTGGCTTCTCTCAAGATAGTGCTACCTCTTGAGCACTGCGTCGGTTTTCCCTTGAAGAGGAAAGGGTGATGCAGCAAAGTAGCATAAGTATTTCCCTCAGTTTTTGAGAACCAAGGTATCAATCCAGTAGGAGGCCACGCTCAAGTCCCTTGTACCTACACAAACAAATAAGAACCTTGCAACCAACGCGATAAAGGGGTTGTCAATCCTTTCACGGCCACTTGCAAAAGTGAGATCTGATAGAGATGATAAGATAATATTTTTGGTATTTTTATGATAAATATTAAAAGTAAAGATTGCAAAATAAACGGCGCCAGAAATAGCTTGTTGACGGGAAATTAATATGATGGAAAATAGACCAGGGGCCATAGGTTTCACTAGTGGCTTCTCTCAAGATAGCATAAGTGTTATGGTGGGTGAACAAATTACTGTCGAGCAATTGATAGAATTGAGCATAGTTATGAGAATGTCTAGGTATGATCATGTATATAGGCATCACGTCCGTGACAAGTAGACCGACTCCTGCCTGCATCTATTACTATTACTCCACATATCGACCGCTATCCAGCATGCATCTAGAGTATTAAGTTCATAAGAACAGAGTGACGCTTTAAGCAAGATGACATGATGTAGAGGGATAAACTCATGCAATATGATATAAACCCCATCTTTTTATCCTCGATGGCAACAATACAATACGTGTCGTTTCCCCTCATCACACGGGATCGAGCACCGCAAGATTGAACCCAAAGCTAAGCACTTCTCCCATTGCAAGAAAGATCAATCTAGTAGGCCGAACCAAACTGATAATTCGAAGAAACTTGCAAAGATAACCAATCATACATAAAAGAATTCAGAGAAGATTCAAATATTGTTCATAGATAATCTTGATCATAAACCCACAATTCATCTGATCTCGACAAACACACCGCAAAAGAAGATTACATCGAATAGATATCCAAGAGAATCAAGGAGAACTTTGTATTGAGATCCAAAGAGAGAGAAGAAGCCATCTAGCTAATAACTATGGACCCGAAGGTCTGAGGTAAACTACTCACACATCATCGGACAGGCTATGGTGTTGATGTAGAAGCCCTCCGTGATCAATGCCCCCTCCGGCAGAGCGCCGGAAAAGGCCCCAAGATGGGATCTCATGGGTACAGAAGGTTGCGGCGGTGGAATTAGGTTTTAGTGGTGCTCCTCGATGGTTTGGGGGTACGTAGGTATATATAGGAGGAAGAAGTAGGTCGGTGGAGCCACGAGGGGCCCATGAGGGTGGAGGGCGCGCCCAGGGGGGTAGGCGCGCCCCCTGCCTCATGGCCTCCTAGTTGGTTGCTTGAAGTCCACTCCAAGTCCTCTGGATCACGTTTGTTCCAAAAATCACGCTCCTGAAGGTTTCATTCCGTTTGGACTCCGTTTGATATTCTTTTTCTGCGCAACACTGAAATAGGCAAAAACAGCAATTTGGGTTGGGCCTCCGGTTAATAGGATAGTCCCAAAAATAATATAAAAGTGTATAAATAATCCCATTAAACATCCAAAACAGAATATATAATAGCATGGAACAATAAAAAATTATAGATACGTTGGAGACGTATCAGATAGCATAAGTATTACGGTGGGTGAACAAATTACTGTCGAGCAATTGATAGAAAAGCGCATAATTATGAGAATATCTAGGCATGATCATGTATATAGGCATCACTCCGCGACAAGTAGACCGAAACGATTCTACATCTACTACTATTACTCCACACATCGAGCGCTATCCAGCACGCATCTAGAGTATTAAGTTCATAAGAACAGAGTAACGCATTAGGCAAGATGACATGATGTAGAGGGATAAGCTCAAGCAATATGATATAAACCCCATCTTTTTATCCTCGATGGTAACAATATAATACGTGTCGTTTCCCCTACTGTCCCTGGGAACGAGCAACGCAAGATTGAACCCAAAGCTAAGCACTTCCCCATTGCAAGAAAGATCAATCTAGTAGGCCAAACCAAACTGATAATTCGAAGAGACTTGCAAAGATAACCAATCATACATAAAAGAATTCAGAGGAGATTCAAATATTGTTCATAGGTAATCTTGACCATAAACCCACAATTCATCGGATCTCGACAAACACACCGCAAAAAGAGTTACATCAAATAGATCTCCAAGAAGATCGAGGAGAACTTTGTATTAAGATCCAAAGAGAGAGAAGAAGCCATCTAGCTAATAACTATGGACCCAAAGGTCTGAGGTAAACTACTCACACATCATCAGAGAGGCTATGGTGTTGATGTAGAAGCCCTGCGTGATCGATTTCCCCTCCGGTGGAGCATCGGAAAAGGCCCCAAGATGGGATCTCATGGGTACAGAAGGTTGCGGAGGTGGAAATAGGGTTTCGTGGTGCTCCTGGTTGGTTTCGGGGTATATGGGTATATATAGGAGGAAGAAGTAGGTCAGTGGAGCTGCGAGGGGCCCACGAGGGTGGGGGGCGCGCCCAGGGGGCAGGCGCGCCTCCCTGCCTCGTGGCCTCCTCGCCTCTTTCTTGACATCCACTCCAAGTCCTCTGGATCACGTTTGTTCCAAAAATAACTCTCCCGAAGGTTTCATTCCGTTTGGACTCCATTTGATATTCCTTTTCTGCGAAACACTGAAATAGGCAACAAACAACAATTTGCACTGGGCCTTGGGTTAATAGGTTAGTCCCAAAAATAATATAAAAGTGTATAATAAAGCCCATTAAACATCCAAAACAGATAATATAATAGCATGGGACAATCAAAATTATAGATACGTTGGAGACGTATCAGTCGGCTCCATGCTTTTCTTTGATTAAAATAATCTTCTGGCCCTACCTGTCATCCTGGTGATTCTAGTTTGCACGCTCATCTGGTCAAGACAGGAATATATATTTTAATTTGTGGTGGGGTAAATGTTAGAGGTTGCAACAGATGGAGTATTGTACACTGCGGGTCTTTCAGCGAAGTTTAGAGGCAACCATGTGGGGCCAGTGCTATGATGTGTCACGTCAACTTGTACAATGAGGAGAAGCTTGATTTTACTACTACACGCCTTCTCCCTTGCCCATGCGCGCGGTGGCTCACAGACGAGGACATGCTTTTGCTTATAGTACTACAACGAGCTATCCCTCCCGCTTGTGATGGACGGACATGCAGCAATGCATTTGATACTGTAGAAGCAGTAGTAGTAACATCATTGTTCGTCTTCTCGAAGAGGTGAAGAGCCAAGCGCAACCCGAACGTGGCAGTTGCGAACCTTGGAGCACGCATATAAAAAAACAAGACCAACCCGGGCTAGACAAGCCTGTTGGCATTTTTTATAGAAGAAAACTCCGTGAGCACCAAACGCTCAAGCCAAGACTTGAACCCTGGTAGGCTAGCTGCGAACTCCCGCGCCTTTCCAACTGAGCTATGCTCAGTTCTCAGGAGCACACATATAGGTAGGCTCTTGCATGAGACAAAATTGCTATGTGAGACCACTATTACTTGCTAGTATAGCCCTATAAACCAGAAAGGAGTATTTGCCTTTCTAGAGATTTCAACAAGTGACTAGACTACACCGCGATGGAGTACATATGGAGCAAAATGAGTGAATCTACACCGTAAATAAAAACGTAGTTCTCTCGTTTTCCTCTCCGCCTTGGTTGCGGTGCACAATATTGAGTATACTAGTACTATCATCTTGAAATTTACGAAGTCACCATAGGCACCTCGTCGTCGACGGGAACGTCTCCTGACATGCGATAGACGCGAGCGGTAGTCGCCTCCATAGGTGCTTGAATGCCAAGGAGGGAGAGGGTAGCGGTTCCTGAGACGTTGAACGGTCAATGATGCGTCCTCAAATTACATGCAGAGGGAATTAATTGGAGAAGCGGAATAGAGCCAGCACGATGTGAATGCAACAGAGTTTGGATTCTCATATAAAGGCGCCCCACCACTCCAATCCATCTACTCCTAGTCTTTGCGCAACACTGCTCACTCCAATCCAAGACCAAGTGACCAGAAGCCAGAAGCACCTACGGAGGCGATGGATGCGAGCGACAGTCGGCTGTGCCAAATCATCCAAGGTGCCGGCCTGTGGCCCCGCACCGCGCAGCATTTCCAGACGGTGCTGGCGACCGCCGGTGTCATAGCCCTCGCCGACGCCGGCTTCTCCTCTCGCATGGACGACATGATGGTCAACTCCATCCGCAAGTTAACCGCCGTCAAGAAGCGCACGGACGACCTTGCTGTACTGCTCCAGCCCGCGCGCCCAGGCTCCTCATTGCCTGCCACTCTCATCGGCCTCCATGGTGACAAACTCCTTCAAGCCCTGGTGGCCCTGCAGGTGCCGGAGGTCGCGACGAAGAATGTGCACCTCGAGGCCGCGCTCGTCGTGCAGCGCCTCGCCATGCAAGAAACCTCGACCTGCACATCCACGTCTAGGTGGAAATCGTCTACATAGGCCACTACAAGGCCAGTGAGGACAGAAAGACGTTGGCCTTCTTCCAGTGGCTGGAATCTTTGGACGCCATTGTTTAGAAGCACGTCGACTTGGCCACGAAATCCGCTGCTACTTAGCCACCGTTCGGTGGGCCGGCGCCCTGAGTCGCGGAGGTGGACGTCGTCGATGGATGCATCTCTTCTTTTTGCCTCCTGTAACCAGCACTGCATCGCCTCGTGGCCTTAATGTTTTATTAGTATAGGAGTATATGGCATTTTTATTCCAATAGTAACATTTTCACTGTGAGGTGGGGCCGCAGTTGAGCTAACCGACCATCGGAAAATCCCCACCCCGCCCATCGGGCGTCGGCTGAGTTTAGAATTAGAAGAGAGAAACGAGGGAGAAGAGCTAGCTGTAGCACGGACGCTGTTGTCATATGGGACTCGCGTTGATAGAATAGGAGTACAGAGCACTCATACCTCTTTTTTTAGGGAAAAAGCAATCGTATGTCTAGTACTACCACTAGTTGGGTGCGTGCGACCTATACCTGCATCACTTTAGGTCTCCTTTTCAAACCGCAGCTACGCTTCACCATACATATTTTTTCACGCATTTATCCTCCTATATGTACTCCTAGGCTATTTCCACGTGCTCCCTTTCGCTTACATGTGGGACATAGAGCATCTGGGTCGTAGTGCATGCACGACTCGGAGCATATGCCGGGGTACTTAACATGTCAGACCTCACAAATTACATGCAAACCCCCCGCAGAAGAATAAATAAACAAATGAATTACTACATGAAACCGGATTATTTTCGTAGAAACCGGAGCACGTTCATTAAATTTTGGACATAACATGTTTATAAAAAACTACCGGACCTAAACCAGTCTAAGGGCCTCTTTGATTCGCAGGATACTGAAAACACAGAAATGGGGAAAGTATGATGGCGATGAACCGAGACGAGGAGAACTCTAACTCAGTTAGAGGTTAGAGTTAGATTCTAACCCTGAACTAACTCTAAACCAAAGAGGTGTATGGATGCCAGGGTTAGATTGAAAATAAATGTTCTTTCTCAATCATTTGACTACTTTGGACCCTATTTCCTGCCGGATTTGGTGTGACCGGCTCTTGTATGGCCTCCTCCCGCTCACAATTGACATAAACGAACCATCTTTACAAATCAAGCATGCAAAACATGATAAAATTTACTTTGTCCATACAATTGAGATATCCCACTTCAACATACAAGTCCGCAATCAAGCTTGACAAAAAAATACACTCCATGAAACAAAGCATGAGCTAACTCATCACAGAAGTCATTCACGATAGGGAGGGAGCCCAGAGCCCCTCACACACCCAGGGAGGAGCTCGTCATCGTTGCTCTGGAGGAAGGCTCTGTAGATCCCAAGCCCCAGGAACCGCTCTGACGCCAGCGCTTGCGAGTTGAGGTCGAAACCGGCATGGGTAGCAGGGCCGCTTGTCGACGACTGCGAACCGAATCTTTGGGCCTCTAGAAATAATGCAAGCCTGAAACTAAAATACCTAGAAACGTGAACTGAATCTTTGGGCCTCTAGAAATAATGCAAGCCTGAAACTGAAATACCTAGAAAGGTGAACTGAATCTTTGCGCCTCTAGAAACAATGCAAGCCTGGAACTGAAATACCTAGAAAGGTGAACTGATTCTTTGGGCCTCTAGAAATAATGCAAGTCTGAAACTGAAATACCCAGAAAGGTGAACTGAATCTTTGGGACTCTAGAAAGATTTATTACCTCCTCAAGCAGCATCAAACAATTCCATGCGTGCACCACAAATCTATACCAAGTTTAATCAGGAACTACTTTTCCAAATCAGAATTAGCACTAGAGCGAGCAAGATCAATGATATGGCTGTTAGACAGAGAAGGAACGAACAAACTCACCCCTCTTGCGACCTCCTTGTTAGATGCGCCGCTGCTGCGCAAGACAGAGGGAGAAAAACGACCGGTGAAGGGGGAGCGGGGCAAGTTTCGAAGGCCGAAGGGAGAGGGCGTCCGGAGGAGGGCGGCGGAGGCCGGAGGGAGAGGGCGGCCGGAGGAGAGAGAGGGCATCCCGATGGAGAAAATAGAGGAGTCGTGCGAGGGGGGGGGGGGAGGGAGCGATCTGGTGCGGGCAGGGGAGATTTTTTTAGTTCTCTTTTAGTGGGCCTGAGGGGAACTAACCCAATTAGAACCTCTCCACCGGGCTAGTTTTTTTAGCTGGGTTAGAGCGAACTAGCTCAAACTAACCACTCATGTTTGGATAATTTGAGGCTATTTCAACCCAAATTAGCTCTAACTAACCCCTCATGTCTGGACCATGGCACATTGTTTTTTATGGCCATATCAGCACATTGTTTTCCACTACTGATTCACTGGGCTGCCGTGATTCGCACTCCCCCGACGTGGGTAGTAGTACTACTACTCCCTCCGTTCCTAAATATAAGTCTTTTTAGACATTTCAAATTGACTACAACATACGGACGTATGTAGACATATTTTAGAGTGTAGATTCACTCATTTTGCTCCGTATGTAGTCACTTGTTGGAATCACTAGAAAGACTTATACCACATGATTCTTTGCTCCTTCTTACTACTACGTACTACTTCGCCGACATGTGGGAGAGCCAGCAGCATCCGGGTCGACGTAATACGTGTTATGCACCAGATTAGAGTGCGGAATGGAAGGGGGGCATCACCCCGGTCGTACCGCCAGTAATTCATGACTCTAGTGAGTAGTCATATCACAAGTCTTTCCAGCAGTAACGCACTGTCAAATCGCACAGCCCGACCTTTCCAGCAGTAAGTAAGTTGAATCCGCTACTCCCTCACCCTCCTCGCCTCTCTGTCAAACCGCCTACGTGAATACTGTCGCGCGTACTGCTCGGGAAAAGCCCCGCCCTCAACTTTTAACTATGCGAAAATAGTTCGAGCTTGTTTGGTTCTATATAAATACTAGTACTGTATGTTTATTCACCCGTGGGGTTGTTCAGTGAATGGAGGGCCGGGGAGCACAAGTGAACAATACTACTACTAGTAGTAGTAAGTAGGAGTCGTATAGTTAGTCACCTTAAATAGAGAGTTTCTTTTTCTTTAATGCCACATACACAAATTGAAACGCTTGTTGTGGAGAGAAAAAGATAATTACTCCACTATATATGTACGCAGGGGCCTGAGCGCTTGCTTTACTAGGGTTGCTCTCTTCATTCTCCCATCCTCTCCAGATATAAACAAGACAACGGTAGCGACATTTTCTCTCTGCTTACCGCTGGTCACATATTCGACCAGATCCCTTCGACTGGTGTGTGTAGAGGACTAGGTGCATCGTTCACGCGGTCATCGCCGACGAGGGAGGAAACCCACAGTTGCCGGAGGGGCCCGATCCTCTGCCCGTGCCGTTCTCTCCGACACAGTGCTGGCTCGGGAGATCCTCTGACCCTTCTTCCTCCCTGCCGTATTGTGCGCAGATCCGACCTGCCGCCGCTCACATGCTGACGACCCTCAGGTATAAGTTCTTCGAAAGCGGCCTTGATCTACTGTCCCAGCTCCCCATGTGTCTGCATGTGCATCTTTTTCTACTCCCATCAGTTCTTCTAAAGCCACCTAAATTTTTAGTATTATTAGAGGTAAAGCTACTTCATGCATTCAAATCTAGGACTTTGTTCAAACAACGAAGAAAGGGGGGAAAGTTGTAGCATGAATCTAGGACTTGATTCAAAGAGGAAATAATATGGTGAAAGTAGTAGAGACCGGATACCCAACCGGTCTCTTGGTTGAAAAGGGAAATAATGGGAAAATGCAGTACAAACTGGATAAGGAACATATCTATTATTGGTTGAAAAAAGGATAGAAAGTGGCGGCTGGTGGACAAGTCAACAGAGTATGTCCAGGTTTAGATTTGTTGCCCTTACATAGTAAAAGGTCTCCAGGATTAGAATTGCTGCCCTCACATGGTAAAAGGTCTCATGATTAGATTTGCTGCCCTCACATAGTAAAAGGTCTCCAGGATTAGAATTGCTGCCCTCACATGGTAAAAGGTCTCATGATTAGATTTTCTGCCCTCACATAGTAAAAGGTCTCAGGATTAGATTTGCTGCCCTCACATAGTAAAAGGTCTCCAGGATTAGATTTGCTGCCCTCACATAGTAAAAGGTCTCCAGGATTAGGTTTGCTGCCCTCACATAGTAAAAGGTCTCCAGGATTAGATTTGCTGCCCTCACATAGCATGAAAAAACTCGGCATCACCACTTTATTCCTCCTTGTAGGTACATTATGCTGATGTGTCCACTATCGCATGTCCTTATACCAACCTTTTGTTGTTGTTAATGTAAGGGCACATGTAAAATGAAGCGAGCACACTGTTACCTTAGGGACATGTCTAACTAGTGTTATTGTTAATCTAATGCCTCTAGTGATAAGATGCAATTAAACTGTGTTACAAATGGTACTCCTGCTGTTTTCCTCGGTATGATAAGTAAGTTGCTCCTTTACGCTGCTGAGTGCCCTGGTGTCCCCACGGTCCCATGCCCTTAAACCAACTCTTTAGCTGTTGTTGATTTACTGTATCTAGTAAACATGCAATGCCACCATTAAAGTAATCCCATATTTGACGAATGTCATTGTTGATCGTAATGCTTCCGGTAACACGAAGCATTGCTGACGTTTTAAAATTTATACTGTCCTTGCGTGATTGCCATGAACATAATTAAGATGCTTCTTTTCATTTCATGTATGTTTCGTATATTCTTATTGACTAGCAACTGTTTACTTTCTATCTTTTTGTGCAGATAGGGATATCCATTTCACCTTGTTGCTATTGTGACCTTTTGGTGAACTGCACAAAACACTTTTTTTTGGGAATGAGTGTCTTGTGCAGTTCAACTAAAATGTCACGTGCGCAACATCTCTCAATTTTGGTGGAACTGCACAAAATGGTGATTGGAGTTTCCAAAATCTTCGTCAAGTTCTGCTGGTAATCTCGTGCAACATTTTATTAGCCTTTGCAAGATGAGCCGTCACTGTCACCACAATGGTACTTTATTTTAGTGGAACTGCACAAAAGGATAAGCAAATTATAGTTGCACCTTACATGAGCCGGACAGCTAACCTTAATGTTCCTCAATTTTAGTGCAACTACTAAAGAAAAACCTGCCAACTCACGAGAGCAAGTACTTCTTGCTAGCTGAATGATGCAATCTTTGCTTCATTTCAGGTGAACTGCAGAAAAAGGCACGTGAATTGAATCATGGAACTCCAGGCGGGCCTCATTCGAGTGGAGCTGCAGGTTGAGTTCAAGGAGTGCCACTATTATAGTAATCATGCTCTTCTCGTTTGTGTTGTGCAAATAGGAATACTCAACTACAGATGTTGTGACGGTCAAGAGCATTCGCCAAGTTCTTCGGTTGTATGAAACGGATAACCAAGATGAATTTAATCCCGATATTCACTTTATCAAAAGGCTCTAATGGGTTGGTTTTGAATCTTGCAAGCTGGGAATCAATGAGATGTGTAGGCATATTTGTTGTACTTATTATTTGAATCTTATTTGTTGGTTATGAATCTTGCAAGCTGGGAATCAATGAGATGTGTAGGCATCTTTGTTGTACTTATTATTTGGATCTTATTTGTTGGTTCTGAATCTTGCAAGCTGGGAAACACGGCATGATGATGCAGAGGACAACAACCATAACAAACAGTTCAAACTTGGTAGTATTATCTGTGTGAAAGTCGACAAATGTGCTGATCGTAAAAGCGCCCCGAGAATAATAATTCTAATTGTTGTGCATGTTGATCCTGTGGCACTGATAGAACGAGCCAATGCATTACTTGTTTTAAGTATAAATTTCTATTAAAGATATTTAACTTTAAGTAAAGTGACCACTAACTCTTGTTATTACAGTACCAATACAGACCCGCTCGTGAACCGACGTGTGGTCAGAGTAGGTTTCTTAATGGAGGCGTTTGAATGCGTAGAGGGTGCATCTTCTGCCGGGCGTGCAGCAGGCGAGGGAGGTGTAGTAACTGTTGTCGTCTGTACACACTCAGTTTACTGTTGAATCTAGTTCCCCAAGAGCTGAAAAACGAACTGCCGCCGCCGCCTACCCACTCGTTCACTTGAAGAGACTCCAATGGTGATCCGAGAGGTGAGCCTGCTGGATATGGACTTCAGCAAGGAGTTCCCCTTTGAGTTCGCCCTTCAGTCCTATGGCTGCACCAAGTTGAATGTGATGTACACCAACGATCCAGACTCGGGGAAGCTCTGCCTCGCCGAGTTCAAGCAGTACCTACAGGACGAGAAAGCACAAGGTCGCAGGACTAGACCTTGTGCCCATCCATTCATCTCCTGACAGGGACCATCGGATCACCATCGGCCAGGTATGTGTGCGGGACGAGGTTCTCATCTACCACTGCTGTAGGGCCATCAGAGGTTCTGGAGCATTCGCCCGTTTCATCAGCAGCGCCGACTACACCTTCGCTACGGTGGAGAGAAGGAAGAACGTGACGATTCGGCCATCTGGTGCAACAAGCTTGTCAACATCCAGAAGCAATACAACATCATCGGCAACGGGCAGGAGAAGGACTCCGTGGTTGACCTCGCCGAGACCATCATCGACCCCTGATACGCCAACATGAAAGAAGACAACGATACCAAGGACCTGAACACGTGGGAGGTACCTCTGAATTTAGCCTACATGACCTACGCGGCCAAGGACGCATACGCATGCTACGACATGTACATGCGGATCTTGGACATGAGGGCGTGTCTGCTTCCCGTAACCGACGAGTACACAGACAGCCGCATCATCATGATCAAGCGTGCCAGGAAGGTCTAGATGTTGTACTTTATCTGTTTATAAGCACATTTATCATCTGAGTGTTTCATGCATTAGCCTATGTGTCGTAATTATCTGTTTTGTCCGAAATATTTATTTTAAGAACCCATTAACCTGTTTGCTTTTTTTAGTGGCTATTTTCTTATGTATGTAGCTAGTTCACATGTCCGTTAAAAAACTAGTTCACTCGGCTGCCGTGCTTTGAATCTCCTTCCTCCCAACATATTCCCCTTCTCAGGTGGACCCAGCAGGTCTCGTACACAGACATATGGGACCAACCACCTATCCATTTGTATTTCTTTATTTTTCAAAATCTTTCGTCCTCTTCCTATACATCGGCTGACCATCATAGCCTATGGCGTTGGCCAGGCCATCCCTATATTCCCATACATTGTCCGACGGCGGCAGCTCCACCGGCCCACCCTGCACCCGAACAAGTCAACCCTCGTACTCCCCTCCGCCTGCGTCTTCTGCCGCTCCGGTTCGTTCGGTCCGAGGTCTCGACGTCGTCCTCCGCCTTGGTGCTCTCGCCGCCACGCCGCCGTCTGTCATTCCAAACATGGTCAGCAAAACAAGAGGAATCGGGAGACAATTGTTCGTCGAGAGGCTGACAGTCCCGGGCCCACCAGGTCCATGGCCTAGGTTTTGTTGTTTAACATGGGCATCCCACGACATGTTTCAACATTTTTTGGATCCAACAGGTATCAAGCGGCCTCTGGGCCTCCGAACCTAGCTTGTCTATAACATCAGCAACCCAAGTTATGTTTGATTTTTCAAGATGACGCAATGCTTAGTTCTATTTTTTTATAAGAATGCAAAACGGAACCTATGTTTTCTAAACCTATATTTATATCTTATTTTATTACACACACACAAACACACACACACACACACACACACACACACACACACACACACACACACACACACACACACACACATATATATATATATATATATATATATATATATATATATATATATATATATATATATATATATATATAATAGAAACAACATAAGGTTTAGTTAAACCTGTTGTTCATCCAACCATTTTATAGACCTTCCCACTTCCTTTATTTTTTGTTTTCATTAATCCTATATCTGAATTTTCTCCCACTTTCTTTTTCGATGTAAACTGAGTTTTCTCCCAGTACTTTTCCCTAGAACCAACTCAACTGTCCCACGTCTAGCCTAAAAAATAATAATACCCCACGTACTATTAACTCATCAAATTAAAATGATATTTTATTTCGTAAGTTGAAAGTTCTTACAAAATAATAATAATAATTGTTTATATATAACTTGGCAAGTTAACTCCTAGTGATTCCGTACATAAGCTTGCGCCCAACATGATAATTTCACCCAGCCCAGCAAGTCCGCGGATTTTGAGAAAAATGCAAATGGGCTTTAAATTCTATATATATATATATATATATATATATATATATATATATATATATATATATATATATATATATATATATATATATATATATATATATATATATATATATATATATATATATATATATAAACAGGCTGCATAGATGCTACATCATTGTTTCACCCAGCCCACCAAACGGACTAAAAAACAAATGGACTGGCTGACATGTGGGCCAGTAGGTCGAAGCCTAAGAAGGCGTTGGATTTACATCCAACGGCCGACATTCTTCTTCAATCTCTCGTCTTCTTCCCCCAGCGCTGCTGGGACCGCCTGCTCCAGCCTCCGGCGTTCAGCGGCATTGTTTTGCGCACCTCAGTGAAACGCTATCCCGCCGATGGCCAGGCCATCCCTCCACTCCGCACCTCCTGTTATTCTCTGCCGAGTGTAGGCCCACTTTGTACCCGAACTAGTCAAGTTTCCCACTCCTCTCTGTCTGCGACTCCACTGCCGTGTCTTCCCCATCTCCGGGTCATTCCACTCAGGGGCCTCGCCGTCGTCCACCGCCTCGGTGCGCTCGGCGCGGCGTGGTCAACATATGAGAGTCATCGAAAGAGGATGTCGTGGAGAGCTCGACATTTGGGACCCACGAGGTCCATGGTCGCACGCAAGGAAAGTTCCTCCTTATTAAGCTGTTTCTTCCCCGACATTTGGGACCCACCATTTGTATCTTCGCACGGAAGGCGGTGCCTCCTTGTTATGCAAAAACCGCTCTCCTCCGATGGGTGGGACCCAGCAGATTTGGTGGCTGACTTGTGGGCCTACTAAGCAGACGTGTACGCAGGGCTTTGTCAACTTAATCAACAAATGATTCTAGCAGCTGGACCGTTGGATGTTAATCCAACAGCCGTGCTCCTTCTTCAACCTCTGTTCTTGCTCATGTCTCCCGTGGGCGGTAGTGCTGCCGCCCACCCGAACCAGTCAAGTTTCCCACTCCTCTCCATCTACAACTCCACTTCCGCGTCGTCCCCATCTCCGGGTCGTTCCAGTCTGGGGCCTCGCCATCGTCCACTAGCCTTGGTGCGCTCAGCATGGTGTGGTCAACGTGGTCAACAAACGAGAGTCATCGGAAGATGACTGTACGTGAGAGGCTGATAGTGGGGACGCACCACGCCCATGGACGCATGCATGCAACTGCATCCTTTTAACCCTGAAAAACAATGTTTTCTCCCCCTGACTGCTGGGACCCACCAGCTACATCTTCGCACGCAAGGAAGTACGTCCATATTACGGGCAAAAAAATGATTCGCCACCCTGACTGTTGGGACCCACCAGCTACATAATCGCACGCAAGGAAGTGCCTGACAGTCGGGACCCACCCGGTCGAAGCGTATGTAGCGTTGTCATTCTGGTCGCGAACGTGTACGTACATACTAGTCGATCAGTCTGTCTGCAGGCTGCAGCAATGAACCGTGGCCGTGTAAGGAAGGGCACGTGTCATAGTAGAGGCGCGCACGTGTCGTAGTAGAGGAGCGCACGTAGCATGTACACGTACGTACAGCGACCAGGGTGCAAGAAAGAAAATACGGCCACGTACGTACATACGGGCGGGGTCTCAAACGCCTACTCGTGCATACGTATGGCCAGGGCTCGTGTACATGGCTGGGTCAGAACGGAGAAACTGCGTCGTCGTCGTGTTCGGAATGCGTTGTGTTCATCGGGAGGCAACAGAACGTGTGCTGTTCATCGGGAGCCAACCGGCTTGGACGGAACAGCCGATGGAAACGAGGCCTGGCGTACCACAGAACAGAGGAAACGGCCTTGTGTTCGACCGGCCACGGTTGAAACGGGATCTTGTTCATCGGGAGGGGTCTGGCGTACCGCAAAATGGAGGAAACGGACCTCCTACGGTCGAAACGGGGTCCTGTTGATCGGGAGGGGTGTGGCGTACCACAAAACGGAGGAAGCGGACTTGTGTTGGAACGCTACGGTCGAAACAGGGGTCCTGTTCATCGGGAGGGGTGTGGCGTACCGCAAAACGGGACTCCACGGGATATTGTTCATCTCCACCGTCAACCTCCTCCAGCCTCCACGGGCTACTGTTCATCCACCGTCGACCTCCTCCAGCCTCCACCTGCGACTGTTCATCCACGGGCTCCTGTTCATCCAGCCTCCATCGCACGCTCCTCCACTGGCTACAACCACCCTCCATGGGCTAATGTTCATCCAGCCCTCCACCGGCTACTGTTCAACCAGCCCTCCACGGGGTCCTGTTCATCCACCCCTCCACCGGCTCGATCGATCAGGGTACTCTTCACCCAGCGGCAACGACCTCTACTACCACGGGGTCCTGTTCATCCAACCCCCCACCGGGAACTGTTCATCCAACCCCCCCAACAACGCTCATTGTTCATCCAGAGGCAGCATCGATCGGATTGATTAGCGCAGAGCGGCGAATCACTTGGGTTCGATTAACGATGAGATTGATCGATCGCTCGGGTTCGATGAACGCGTAGCTCGCAGTCAATCGCCGGGTTCGATTAGGGCCCAACGCCTCGCTCGGGTTCAGTTAGAGCCCAACGTCTCGCACACACGCGCGTACATACGAGAGAAACACGCATTGCTCGGCCCCGACCACCCACCGTAACCGGGAACTCCCTGATATTTTCCTCGCCCTCGCTTCTACCACGGTTTTTCCGTCATGGACGGCCCAAAGAATGTCATGTAGCTACGTCTCCGACCCGCCCAGGACGAAAAGCCCATTTTCTGTCATGATTTTTTTCATAGAAGTAGGAGCCCACCACGTCTATGATGATACTGGGTTTTGTCACAATTATCGTCATAGAAGTGTCATAAGTATGACAGATTTTTTTTGTTCGGCCCAAAATGTCACGGATGTGTCTTTTTTTTGTAGTGTTATCCTTGAATATTACCTCGGGGTGCCATGGGCATCCCCATGCTCAGGTCTTGCCACTCCTTATTCCATAGTCCATCGAAACTTCACTCAAAACTTGAAAACTTCACAACACAAAACTCAACAGAAAACTCGTGAGATCCGTTAGTATAATAAAGCAAACCACCATCTTTAGGTACTGTTGTAAACTCATTACAATTTTATATTTGCATTATATCTATTGTATTCTAACTTCACCATGGTTCATACCCCCGATACAACCCATAGATTTATCAAAATAAGCAAACAACACAATGAAAACAGAATCTGTAAAAAACAGAACAACATGTAGTAATCTGGACTTTAGCCAAACTTCTGTAACTCCAAAAATTCTGAAAAATTAGGAAAACATAGGCAATTTTGATATCAATATTTTGTAAAAAAAACATAATTTTATCACTCTCCAGTGAATTTTAACAATCCTTCTACTGGACACAAAAGTTTCTGTTTTTCAGCAAAATCAAATCAACTATCACCCAAATCATCCCGAAGGTCTTACTTGGCACAAACACTAATTAAGATACTAAAACACAATCATAACAGAAGTATAATGGTGTAAACACATCAAAACAGAAAAGAAAAATATTGGGTTGTCTCCCAATAAGCGCTTTTCTTTAAAGCCTTTTAGCTAAGCATTGATAATTTTAATGATGCTCGCAAAAGACAAGAATTGAAGCACAAAGAGAGCATCATATAGCACGTGAAAATCACATTTAAGTCTAACATACTTCCTATGCATAGGAATTTTATAGGCAAACAAATTGTCAAGACAAACAATATCTAGTATATGCAAGGAAGAAAAAAGGAACATAAGCAATCTCAACTTGAAGAGAGGTAATTTAGTAACATGAAGATTTCTACAGCCATATTTTCCTCTCTCATAATAATTGCATGTGTGATCATATTCAAATTCAACAATGTAAGTACCAAATAAAATATTCTCTTCATGATCCACATGCATGCAAAGTTGACACTCTTCCAAAATAGTGGGATTAACATCAACTAAAGTCATGACCTCTGCAAACCCACTTTTATCAAAAAAAAATCATAAGATTGAACACTCTCCAAATATGTGGGTTTATTTTTAGCTAAAGTTGACACTCTTCCAAACCCACTTTCAATATTATCGCAAACATATTCATCATGAAGCTTAACTAAATTTTCAAGATCATAAGAAGCCTTATCACCCCAATCATGGTCATTGCAATAAGTAGTGGACATAGCAAAATTAGCATCCCCAAGCTTGGGGTTTTGCATATTCTTAGCACAATTAACATTAATATAATTTATAATAACATCATTGCAATCATGTTTTTCATCCAAGGAGCTATCGTGAATCACTTTATAATTTTCTTCTTTTAGCACTTCATCACAATATTCAGATTCACGAGTTTCAAGCAAAACTTCATAAAGATAATCTAGTGCACTCAACTCACTAGCAATTGGTTCATAATATTTGGATATTTTCAAAAGATTAGCAAGTGCATGAGGATCCATAAGATTTTTGTTTTCTAATTTTCAATAAACATACAATTATGCCAAGCGAACAAGCAAACAAACGAAGTAAGACATAAAGGCAAACGGAAAGAAGGCAAATAAAAATGCAAATATTTTTGTGTTTTTCTGAAAACGTTTTAGAAGTGGGGGAGATGAAAATGAAAGGCAAATGGCAAATAATGCAAATTCGAGAGATGAGAGTTTATGATGGGTACTTGGTAGGCTTGATGTAGATCCTCCCCGGCAACGGCGCCAGAAATTCTTCCTGTTACTTCTTTAGCTTGCGTTGGTTTTTCCCTTGAAGAGGAAAGGGTGATGCAGCAAAGTAGAGATAAGTATTTCCCTCTGTTAAGAACCAAGGTATCAATCCAGTAGGAGGAACACACAAGTCACCAATGGTTGCACCTACACACAAAAAATACTTGCACCCAACGCGATAAATGGGTTGTCAATCCCTTCACGGTTACTTGTAAGGATGAGATCTGATAGAGATAGGTATCAAAGATAAATAAAAGTGCAAAATAAAGTAAAGATAAATTAATTGCAGCAATGTATTTTTGGGTTTTTGATTTTGTAGATCTGAAAATAATATGATAAAAATAGACCCGGGGGTCATAGTTTTCACTAGAGGCTTCTCTCTTGAAAGAACGCATACGGTGGGTAAACACATTACTGTTGAGAAATTAATAGAAAAGCGCATAGTTATGACTATATATAAGGCAATGATTATGAATATAGGCATCACGCCCGTGACAAGTAGACCGACTCTTTCCTGCATCTACTACTATTACTACACACATCATCCGCTATCCAGCATGCATCTAGTGTATTAAGTTGACAAGAATGGAGTAACGCCTGAAGCAAGATGACATGATGTAGAGGGATAGATCCAATCAATATGAACAAACCCCATCTTTTTATCCTTAATGGCAACAATACAAGTACGTGTCATGTCCCCTTCTGTCACTCGGAATAAGCACTGCAAGATTGAACCCATTACAAAGCACCTCTCCCGTGGTAAGAAAAATCAATCTAGTTGGCCAAACCAAATCAATAGATCGGAGAGAAATACAAAGCTATCTTAATCATGCATAAAAGAGTTCTAAGAAGACTCAAATAATATTCATAGATAATCAGATCATAAATCCACAATTCATCGGATCTCAACAAATGCACCGCAAAATAAGATTCCATCGAATAGATCTCCAAGAACATCAAGGAGAACATTGTATTGAAGATCAAAGAGAGAGAAGAAGCCATCTAGCTACTAGCTATGGAATCGTAAGTCTATGGTAAACTATTCACACATCATCGAAAGGGCACCAAGGTTGATGTAGAAGGCCTCCATGATCGAATCCCCCTCCGGCGGAGTACCGGAAAAGG
The DNA here is from genome assembly GCA_021605205.1 of Aegilops longissima. NCBI lineage: Eukaryota > Viridiplantae > Streptophyta > Magnoliopsida > Poales > Poaceae > Aegilops > Aegilops longissima. The sequence continues at coordinate 85,371,508 of CM038679.1, forward strand.
CCCCAAGATGGGATCTCAGGAGGACAGAAGCTTGCGGCGGCGGAAACATATTTTTTGGTGTGCCCTATAGTATACGAGGAATATTTGGGTATTTATAGAGCAAAGATTAGGGTTAGAGGAGCGCGCCCTCCGAGCTTGTCACCAACAGGTGGCCCCTATAACTTCCTCCCCAAGGTTCCTGAGTGTCTTCTGGTCCAAGAAAAATCCTCAAAAAGTTTCGTTTCGTTTGGAGTCTGTTTGGTATTGATTTTCTGTAAAAGACAAAAACAAGGAAAAAACAGCAACTGGCACTAGGCACCTGGTTAATAGATTAGTCCCAAAAATGATATAAAATAGCATAATAATGCATATAAAACATCCAAGATGGATAATATAATAGCATGAAACAATAAAAAATTATAGATACGTTGGAGACGTATCATGCGGTCGTAGGCACCGAAGGAGCAATACGACATAGCGTCGTCCATGATAGCCATGATGCCCGTACCGTCGTGCTCCCCCGCGTGCTGACCTGGAGCAAATCTCCACTCCTCGGCGAGTTGGCTTGGAGCGACGAGTTGTTGAACCACGTGCTAGCTTGGAGCTTCCGCCTTTGCCATGGATATTGTGGACAAAGTGGTGCAAGGACGAGAAGGGAGCGGAGGTGTGGTGCAATTTTTCCCTGCGTCTGCCATCATTTAAAAAGCGGGCGGGCGCCTGGAGGCAACCGACGTTGTGTTTAATGAAGGGCGGCTCGTGAAAAGATGTGTGACCGGAGTAGGTTTCTCAGCACATACACGTATTTAATGGAGGAAGGCGGGCATTCTGTAGCCGTTTGAATGCAACAAGGAGGTGCGCTCAGCAGGGCGTGCAGCGGCTGGCGCTCTCTCGGCCGACCCATTGCTTTAATGCCAGTAGTGAGACGGCGCGTCCGTTGTGCACTGGCATCTATGTGGATAGGCCGCTCTACAGCAGTATGAATGCGGGCAGCTGGCGTCAGGCAGGTACGCACACCAGAATGACTTGGGGGCTGATGGTGGGCTAGGGCAGTTAGGAGCGGGCGTGGCAGCGGTATAGACGCCCGCAATGCCCCCTAGTTTGTCTCCGGTTGTAGGATCGAAAGTATGTCTAGAGGGGGGGTGTGATTAGACTACTTGACCAAATAAAAATCTAACCTTTTCCCAATTTTAGTTGTGGGTAGATTTTAGCAATTAACACAACTCAAGCAATCAATCTACACATGCAATTCTAAGAGTGTAGCAGCGAAAGTAGAACATTGCATATGAAGGTAAAGGGAAGGGTTTGCAGAGTGCAAACGCAATGAAGACACGGAGATTTTTGGCGTGGTTCCGATAGGTGGTGCTATCGTACGTCCACATTGATGGAGACTTCAACCCATGAAGGGTAACGGTTGCACGAGTCCATGGAGGGCTCCACCCACGAAGGGTCCATGAAGAAGCAACCTTGTCTATCCCACCATGGCCATTGCCCATGAAGGACTTGCCTCACTTGGGTAGATCTTCACGAAGTAGGCGATCTCCTTGCCCTTACAAACTTCTTGGTTCAACTCCGCGACTTGACGGAGGCTCCCAAGCGACACCTAACCAATCTAGGAGACACCACTCTCCAAAAGGTAATAGATGTTGTGTTGATGATGAACTCCTTGCTCTTGTGCTTCAAATTATAGTCTCCCCAACACTACTCTCTCTCACACAGATTTGGATATGGTGGAAAGATGATTTGAGTGGAAAGCAACTTGGGGAAGGCTAGAAATTAAGAATCTTGTGGTAGGATTGGAATATCTAGATCTCAGCACATGAGTAGGTGGTTCTCTCTTAGAAAATGTATGCTGGAAGTGTAGGAACATTCTGATGGCTCTCTCACTAATGGAGAAGGGGGTGGAGGGGTATATATAGCCTCCACACAAAATCCAACCGTTACACACATTTGACCCAACTCGGTCAGACATAATAGATGAAGTCGGTGAGACCGATTAGTTCAAAATGTGAATGTTAGGAATCTCGGTGGGACCGACTGGAACAACTCGGTGGGACCGATGTGCTAGGTCTTAGGGCAAACATCAACTCAGTGAGACCGAAGTGAAGCAATAAGGAAACAGAGAGAAGGTCAAGCCAACTCGGTGAGACCGATTTCATAACTCGGTGAGACCGAAATAAATGCAACAAATCACAGAGCATTGGCAAAGGCCATCTCGGTGAGACCGAGACCCGTATCGGTGAGACCAAATTGCTAGTGTTTCTTGCAGTGGCTATGTCATATGAACTGGGTGGCGCCGGATAGAAAGAATCGATGGGGCCAATTTGGAGTTTAGGATTTTGACATATTTGGATGGAGAAAGTAGTTGAGGGTATTTGGAGCAATATCAATAAGCATTTGAGCAAGCAAGCCATTAAGCAACACCTCATCCCCTTTTAATAGTATTGGCTTTCCTATGGACTCAATGTGATCTTGGATCACTAAAATAGAAATGAAGAGTCTTTGAGCTATTGCCAATATGTGTCCTTAGCATTTTGAGGGGTCCACATTTCTAGTCCATTCCATGCCATTCATTGAACTTCCTGAAATATTAATCTTGAGTGGATATTAGTTCAATGAGCTATATGTTGTTATGAATTACCAAAACCACCCGGGGATTAGTTGCACTTTCAATCTCCCCCTTTTTGGTAATTGATGACAACATATATAGATCAAAGCTTCGACAAATGATAAAATTAATGAAATACATCGTCGCTTTGAGAAGTATGTGATAAGCAAGATCTCCCCATAAATTTGTGCATTATTTAAAATTTGCTTTTGAATTCAAATGCACAATCAATAAGGATAATGCGTCACTCTTCCATGTCACATACATCTTGGTGGAGCGCACAAAATGATAAGAGTTAATAGCATGCACTCATCACCAAGGATAAAAGTGATTGATCATACACAAACATTCATAGAGATAGATATGCAAGAACACATTAAGCATAGAATGATCAAACACATGATCATACAAGGTATCTCACGAGCATAAAAAAATGTAGCAATAAGTAGCAACAACCAACCAAAGTAGCAAGGCAATTGAAAAACCAACAAAAGCAAAAGACTCTCTCTCTCTCTCTATCAGCCTATGATCAATACACTTTCTCCCCCTTCGGAAACAAGTTACCAAAAAGTTTGAAAACGTATAGTGCTATACGGCACTCTAGGCACGATCTCCGGGAGCTCCTGAAGGGGTCTTCTGGCTTGTAGCTCCGGTGTGCGTAGACAACATTGAGAGGAGTCCATATGCAAATGCTTCAGCCGATGTCTGTGTAGCTGGTGGAGTTGACACTGGAGGGGCAACAGTGGATGTGGTGGCAGGAGCAGAATGAGCAGGTCTCAACTTTGCAACTGGCGCAATGATACGTCTCCAACGTATCTATAATTTATGAAGTATTCATGCCATTATATTATCATTCTTGGATGTTTTACAATCATTTTATCGCAACTTTATATCATTTTTTGGGACTAACCTATTGACCTAGTGCCCAGTGCCAGTTGTTGTTTTTGCTTGTTTTTTACATCGCGGGAAATCAATATCAAACGGAGTCCAAACACCGCGAAACTTTTTGTGGATTTTATATGGACCAGAAGACATCCGATGGGCGGAGAAGCACCTAGGGGTGCCCGAGGGGCACAACCCACCGAAGCGCGCTGGGGCCCAGGCGTGCCTAGGTGGGTTGTGCCCACCTCGATGGCCTCCCGCACCACCTCTTCGCCCTATAAATTCCCAAATATTCGAAAAACCCCGGGGGTAACCCTAGATCAGAAGTTCCGCTGCCACAAGGCTCTATCGCCACGACAAACCAATCTAGACCCCATTTCGGCACCCTGCTGGAGGGGGGAATCATCACCGGTGGCCATCTTCATCATCCCGGCGGCCACCACGATGAGGAGGGAGTAGTCCACCCTCGGGGCTGAGGTTTGTACCAGTAGCTATGTGTTTAATCTCTATCTCTCTCTCTCTCTCTCTCTCTCTCTCGTGTTCTTAGATGTCACGATCTTGATGTATCGCGGGCTTTGTTAATATAGTTAGATCATATGGTGTTTTTCCCTCTCTATCTTGTTGTGATGAATTGAGTTTTCCCTTTGAGATTTCGTTGTTATCAGATTGAATACTCCCATGGATTTGAGAGCACTTGATATATGTCTTGCATATGAATACTCGTGGTGACATTGGGGTATCATATTGATTCACTTGATATATGTTTTGGTACTCAACTCGCAGATTCCCGAGGTGACATTGGGGTAATCTATGCATAGGGGTTGATGCATGTTCTTGTCTTTGTTTCTCCGGTAGAAATCTTGGGGCACTCTTTGAAGTTCTTTGTGTTGGATTGAGTATTATGAATATGAATTTGCTTTGGTGTTATTTTAGTACGAACTCCAGGATAGATCGAACGGAAATAATAGCTTTGTGTTATTTTAGTATGAACTCTTGAATAGATTGAACGAAAAGAATAGCTTTGAGGTGGTTTCGTACCCTACAAACAATTTATTCTTATGTTCTCCGCTAGATAGGAACTTTGGAGTGATTCTTCATCGCACTTTGAGGGGTGTTTATATGATCCAATTATATTAGCATTGTTGAGAGATTGCACTAGTGAAAGTACGGACCCTAGGCCTCATTTTCAAGCAATGCAATACCCTTTTTGTGCCCGTTTACTATTTGCTACCTTGCTCTTTTTATTTATTCAGATTATAAAAATATATTTCTACCATCAATATTACACTTTTATCACCATCTCTTCGCCAAACTAGTGCACCTATACAATTTGCCATTGTATTGGGTGTGTTTGGGACACAAGAGATTTCTTGTATTTGGTTGCAGGGTTGTTCGGGAGAGACCATCTTCATCCTACACCTCCCACGGATTGATAAACCTTAGGTCATCTACTTGAGGGCAAATTGCTACTGTCCTACAAAACTCTATGCTTGGAGGCCCAACACGAGTCTACAAGAATAAAGTTGCGTAGTAGACACCAAGCTCTTTTCTGGCGCCGTTGCTAGGGAGGTGAGTGCTTGAAGGTATATCTTTAGATCTTGCAACCGAATCTTTTAGTTTCTTGTTTTATCACTAGTTTGGTTTATAAAATAAAACTACATAAAAAATGAATTGAGGTTGCATCATATTATTGATCATCTTTATAATATTTTTCTTGAAAATGATGGTTCAGAAAATTGTGCTCAATTGTTAGAAGAAGAAGAAGTCGATAAAATGTTTGGCACAAAATATTTAAATGATGAGCATGATTGCAATGTTGTTAGTATTAATTCTTTGAATATCCAAAATGCTAATGATGATTGCATTAGTCATGACAATGATGTCTCCTATAAGAATGTCAATTTTTGCGGAGTGAATTGGGAATGATATTGCACACCAAAAAGGGAAGATTTTGTAAGAAGCATAGATATGTAGAAACGAAAAATTTGCAAGAGAGGCTAGATGATTGTGCTGAAATATTTAATTTTTTTCGCCATCCTTGTGAACTTTGCAATGAACGTGGTCATTTAAATCTCCAATGCAAATTGTTTCATGATCAAATAGTGTCCAAAAATTGTGATAACTTGATTACCTTTGAGCATCATAAAGAGCTTAGTATTCTTTTCGGATATGAAGAAATGACACGTAACAGAGGGTATTCCAAAATTTAATCTCGAGAGATTTCTTGATTTTGATCTAGAGGAAATTTATATGTTTTGTGCGGTAAATTGCATTGAGAATCCTTGTATTGTCAACTATCTAAAGACAAGAAAAAATAGAAAATGAAGAGATTACTAATGAAAGGGAAAATATTTCCCAATACCCTCCTAGTGTTTATTATGAAGAATCAGGTGACGAGGAGGAGCTTCCTATCCTATCAATCTCTTCAACAAGAAGCTTGAAATATCTGATTAAACCCACACGTGAGGTGGTGAAGAAGAAAAGGAAAAGAATAAATAATAGAGGTAAAAAGGTATCTCTTCCAAATAATGTGGCTCCTATTATTGTTATGCCTCATGAAAATGAATCAAAAATAATTGTGGAAGATGATGCACTTGATGATGATATTGCTTCTATGTCTGGTGACACAATGTCCAAAAGCACTATTGATGATGATTTTTTATGCCCATTGCTTGTTGTGATGATTATGATTGGAAAGATAATGATACTTCTTATAATCTTGGATATCTTTTTGGCACCAACTTGGGAAATTATGATGATAGCAATTGTTATACTGTTGGTGCTATTCATACTATTAATGATGAGAGTGATTATGCTTATGATATGCCAAGCCACAAGATTGGGGATGCTATGTTTGATGAGAATGACATATTTGAGAATTTATTTGCTGCAATTAAAGTTTGTCCCAAGCTTGGGGGGGGGGGGGGGGCTATGCTTAATGAAGACGATCTTTTTAGTCCCCTTACTTTGAATGATCAAATTTGCTATGATGATTCCATGCCTTCTACTTATGATGATTATTTTGATGATACTTATGTTATAAAATATAGTGATAATTATTGTCATAATTTTGAATATCCTTTTACTGAACATTACTCTCTTAATGTGGGAACAATTTATAATATTCGAGTTTCCTATGATACTCCCACCATTGTGAATGAGAAGAAATTTTCTTATGTGGAGAATAATAAAATTTCTATGCTTGTGGATCATGAAAATAATGTTTTATGTGATGGTTATATTGATGAATCTATTCATGATGCTACTGGAAATTATTATGAGAGAGGAACTTATGATTCATGATGCTCTCTTTATGTTTCAATTCTTATCTTTTATGCGAGCATCATTCAAATCATCATGCCTAGCTAAAAGGCATTAAAGAAAAGCACTTGTTGGGAGACAACCCAACACTTTTACCTACTGTTTTTGTGTTTTCACATGACTAGCCTACTGTAGTAATCATGTTTTATTGCTTTCATTTCAATAAAGTGCCAAGTAAGACCTTTGGGATGGCTTACGGTGATAGTTGATTTGATCTTGCTAAAAAACAGAAACGTTTGCGCTCACGAAAATAATTCTCATTTTTAACAGATTTCTCACGTGGTCCTTAGTTTTTCATAATTTTTGGAGTAGCAGAAGTATGGTAGTTATCCAGATCATTACAGATTGTTCTGTTTTTGACAGATTCTGTTTTCAATGCATAGTTTGCTTGTTTTCTAGTTTCTATGGATTATATTGCTCAATATAAATTGCAGAAATGATATTCTACAGTAGGAATTCTGTGAGAACAATTATGAATCATGTCTTTGACAGTACCAAAAGTGGAATGGTTTTCTCTTTATCATACTAACCTATCTCACAAAGTTCCGTTAAGTTTTTTGTGATTGAAGTTTTCAAGTTTTAGATGAGATATCGATATGAGGAGAATAAGGAGTGACAAGACCCTAAGCTTGGGGATGCCCAAGGCACCCCAAGGTAATATTAAAGGATGATCCAAGCAACTAAGCTTGGGGATGCCCCAGAAGGCATCCCCTCGTTCATCTCCAACATTATCGGTAAGCTCACTTGGAGCTATGTTTTCATTCGTCACATGGTATGTGTTTTGCTTGGAGCGTCAATTTATTTTGTTAGTATTTGCTTGCTGATTTTTACAATAATTTTTTTCATCTTTTATTTCAATAAAAGTGGCAATGATAGCCTTTGCCATGCTTATTTTGCAAGTATACATGTTGCTGTTTGAAAACAGAAAGTTTACCGCTGTTGCAAAAATTCCCTAGAAAAGTCAGAATGTGATAAAATGTTGAAACTTTTTGCATAATAAGCTATGATAAATTTTGTACAGTGTGGTAGAATTTCATAATGTTTGGAGTTGAATAAGTACTGATACTCTTGCATTCTTTACATACTGTACTGGTTTGGCAGATTGCTGTTATATTTGCATTGTTTGCATATGTTTGCTTGTTTAATGATTCTATTTGAGGATAGGAGTATTAAATATGCAGAGGAATTTTTTAGGAAATGTTGAATAATAATTTTCGTGATTTGCTACAGTAGAGAATGATAAGGTTTTTGCATTGGTTTATACTAACTTATCTCACGAGTTCTTGTTGAGTTTTGTGTGGATGAAGCTTTTGAGATTTAGGAAAACCGTGATATAAAAGGAATTCAGGAGACAGAAAAGCTCAAGATTGGGGATTCCCAAGGCACCCCAAGATAATATTTCAAGAAGTCTTAAGCATCTAAGCTTGGTTATGCCCCGGTAGGCATCCCACCTTTCTTCATCAACAATTTTGGGTAATATCGGTTGAGCCTAAGTTTTTGCTTCCCCACGTGAGTTTTGCTATTGTTGGAATGTCATTTTATTTTGTTTTGCTTGCTGTTTAATAAAATACTTAGATCTGAAAGTTTTTAAATAAAATAGAATCCTCAAATAGTTACCAAGGAGGCTAGGTAAGCGGCATTCACATCCCATCAACGAAGCTCTTTTTCTATGGAATTGCTCTGGTGCTTCACTTAAATCTTTTTGAACATGGTGTGCTTTAGTATTTTTGAAGAAATTCTCTCTTGATTAACTTAAATTAATTTGAGAGAAATAAATATTATGCTCATGATCTTCATTTATATGTTTTTGGAGTAGCTTGTCATTTACTCTTGTGCTTCACTTATATCCTATGAGTAAATTGTTGAATAAATTGAATGTCATGAAGTTGAAATCATATCATGCGTAGTGGTAGCTTCACATTGGGTTTAGAAAGTGAAATCTTTTGAGGCTTGACAATCACAATATTGGTCATACAAGCAATTCACGAATAATTAGTATAAGGAAGAGAACTTTCACATGCAAATATTCTATCCTGGAAATATTTTGTGATTGTGAGCCCCCATCAAAATATTATATGCCAAAATTGTTGACGTTGGACAAGGAAGACAACATAATGGTTTATGTTTGTTAATATTCACATAGAAGTTATATTGTCATAGATCCTTCAACATGTGGTGCTTGCCCCCCATCTTTGCTAGCCAAAAATTCCGCACCAAGTAGAGATACTACTTATGCATCCAGAAACCCTTAAACCCAAATCTTATTTTCAAGAGTCCACCATACCTACCTAAGGATTGAATAAGATTCTTCAAGTAAGTTGTCATCGGTGCAATAAGGCAATAAAAATTGCTTCTAAAAGTGTGAGATCATTTAGTATAACAGAAATTGAGCGTTGTACAAACTTGTGATGGAAAAGAATAAAAGCAACAGACTGCATAATAAAGGTTGTTATCATAAGGGGCAATATAACGTGATGTTCTTTTGCACTAAGGGGTTGGGCATACAAACAAAAAGCGCATGGAAACCTCTGCTTCCCTCTGTGAAGGGCCTATCTTTTACTTTTATGTATTTACTTTTATGCAAAGAGTCAAAGTTTTTCTCTCTATTCCTTTTTATTTTTCTCTTTTGGCAAGCATCATGTGGTGAGAAAAGATCTAGGCACATATGTCCAATTGAATATGGGTAGCATGAGTTATTATTGTTGACATCACCCTTGAGGTGAATACGTTGGGAGGCAAAACAATAAGTCCCTATCTTTCTATGTGTCCGGTTTAAACGTTTTGCTCATGTGTATGCGGTGAGTGTTAGAAATCATAGAAGACTATATGATGGTTGAGTATGTGGAGCTCTTACTTAAACTCTGTTGAATAAGTTGAATTACAATTGCTTGGTGACTGATAACATAGGTTGTTGAGTTTCAAGAGAATTCATTGTTTGAACCTTAACATGTGAATTGGTTGCTACTTTAACATAGAAGTTTCATAAGAAAGGATTGCTGCTATCATGCTAGGAAAAGTGATTGAAATTTTCATTGATCAAACTTATGTACTTTGCTAGCATTCACACTTCATAAATTATTTCTTTTATCATTTACCTACTCGAGGACGAGTAGGAATTAAGCTTGGGGATGCTGATACATCTCCAACGTATCTATAATTTATTAAGTATTCATGCTGTTATATTATCATTATTGGATGTTTTACAATCATTTTATAGCAACTTTATATCATTTCTTGGGACTAACCTATTGACCCAGTGCCTAGTGCCAGTTGTTGTTTTTTGCTTGTTTTTTACATAGCAGGAAATCAATATCAAACGGAGTCAAACACCTGAACTTTTGGAGATTTTTATGGACGAGAACACCCGGGATGGGCAGAGCAGCACTGGGGGTTCACGAGGAGGCACAACCCACCGAGGCGAGCACTGGGGCCAGTGCGCCAGTGGGTTGTGCCCACCTCGGTGGCCTCCGGCACCCCCTCTTTACCCTATAAATTCCCAAATATTCTGAAAACCCTCGGGGTTAACCTAGATCAGAAGTTTCGCCGCCGCAAGGCTCTGTAGTCCTTGGGGTTAATCTAGACCCTTTCCGGCACCCTACCGGAGGGGGGAATCATCTCCAGTGGCCATCTTCATCATCCCGGCGGCCACCTTGATGAGGAGGGAGTAGTCCACCCTCGGGGCTGAGGGTTTGTACCAGTAGCTATGTGTTTAATCTCTCTCTCTCTCTCTCTCTCTCTCTCTCTCTCTCTCTCGTGTTCTTGAGACGGAACGATCTTGATGTATCGCGAGATTTGTTAATATAGTCGGATCATATGGTGTTTTCCCTCTCTATCTTGTTGTGATGAATTGAGTTTTTCCCTTTGAGATTTCGTTGTTATCGGATTGAACTCTCTGAAGGATTTGAGAGCACTTCATATATGTCTTGCATATGAATACTCGTGGTGACATTGGGGTATCGTATTGATTCACTTGATATATGTTTTGTTACTCAACTCGCGGATTCCCGAGGTTGTCGGCGTTCTGGGAACGGGGGTCCCCAGACTTGCCTGCCTGCGGCCTGCGGCATGGCTCAAGGGGGGGGGGCAGCACGGCCCATCTTCATCAACACAAGCTCAAGACCCTCGCTAGGGGCCAAGCCTCGCGGGGCGGACGACAGGGAGCTTCCTCAGGCACGGCCTCATCAGGCTGGCTCGCGAGGAGGCGGAGAGATCAAGGCGGGGTACCTCACGAGGTGCCCATGACGCAAGACATGGCGACCAAGGGCGCCCAGTGAGGGCGCCAGCCCAGCAGATGTCCTCCTTTCCTCTTTGGTGCAAAGGGAGCAAGCGCGGCGAGAGCATCAAGCAAAGGCATCCATTTCGTGCAACAAGACCAAGACCAGCCCAGCGGTAGGAAGGAAGTCATTGTGGAGCCCAAGCAAAGGCGTCACCACGAGCCTTTGACAAAGCGAGGACCAACTTTAGTTAGGATAAGTGTACGGATGTTCCCCTTCAAAATGGCCAATTGTTGGCGCCCTTCCCGCTCAATATTTGGGGAAAGGCCCAGGGCCTTCGCCTATAAATAGGACTAGCCACCCACAGGATAGGAAAGGGAGGAGAAAAGAGAGAGAGAAGGGGGGAGGGTAATCGGATCAAGTAGCATCTCAAAGAGAGAGAGAGAGAGAAAGGTGGTTGAACTCCTCCTAGCAGTTCACCGCCCCGGCCAAGAACAGACCCTCGCGAGGCTGTTCTTCCTTGTATTGTTCATCACCATCAGCCCAAGAGGCAATCCACCACGCCACAAACTAGAGTAGGGTATTACACCACAATGGTGGCCCGAACTAGTATAAACCTTACGACTCTTGTGTTGTTCCTTTTGTAGTTTAGATCCTAGCGAGGCGGCGGGGTGCAGGTAGGTAGAGGGCGATATCTCCGCGCGCACCCCAGTGTTCGGACCTCAAGGGTCTGCCGGAACCCGAAATCCAACATTTGGCGTGCCAGGTAGGGGTGCGCTGGAATTCGTCTTCCGCCGCCCTGTTCTCCGTCGACCACCACATCCATGTCTGACGCTCGTCGGGCCCGCGCCGAGCGCCGAGCCGCTCTCGTTTCCCGCGTCGCCCAGACGACTCCCGTCGGCGGGCGCCCTCGTCGTTCCCCATCGCCTGCCGTCAACTCCGCCACCGGCCCGGCGGGGAATGAGCAGCAAGCATCGTCCCAGCATCCCTCCGTGAGGCAAGACGGCCGCACTGCTACCCCCTCACTCGCCCCATCTGGTTCTTCGTCTCGCGCGTTCCGTGCGCCCATGGAGGCTCGAGCTGCGCTCATCGCGGCAAACGAGCTCCTGCGCTACTGTCCAGTCGACGACGTCTACGAAGAGTGGCTTGACCGCGTCGCCGAGCTCGTCCCGCGCGCGAAGGCTCCCAGCGCCGTCCGTCCCGCTGCACCGCACCCGCCTGCTGTGGCGATGAAGCTCCGGTGGCGCCTCAGCCGCCTCCCCCTCAAGAAGGCGCCCTGGCCCCAAGGCGCGTGGTCCCTGGGCGGAACCCGCTCCGTCCCGCGCCAGCGCGGCAAGATTAGAGCTGCCAGGAAGTCCCTCGCCCACAAGAAGCTGCCCGAGTGCTCCCCGCTCTAGCTCGTCGCGACCATGCTCCTGCTCCAGCATGTCAAGACCCCGCTCTGCTCCTAGCTGCAGTGCATGGGGACCCGCAAGACCAAGCTCTTCGTCACCCAAGGCCTCCCGTGGCCACAGCAGGCTGCCGTGCCTTCACCACCGAGCTGCGCAGCGTCGCGTGGCCCGGCAAGTTCAAGCTAGACCTGCTTCCTCGCTACGACGGTACAGCCGACCCCGCAGAGTTCCTCCAGCTCTACGAGCTGGGCATCGAAGCCGCCAACGGAGACGAGAAGGTCATGGCGAACTGGTTTCCCATGGCGCTCAAGGACGGGCCCCGCATTTGGCTCTGAACCTGGCTCGAGCACGATCTCCTCCTGGGACGAGATGCGCACCCGCTTCATCGCCAACTTCCAAGGTACTCGTGACCGGCCACCCGCCGTGAGCGACATGCGCCGCATCAAGAAACAACCAGGGGAGACCATGCAGAAATACATCCAGCGCTTCAACAACGCACGCCTCAAGATTCCCAAGGTGACCGAGGACGCCATCATCTCTGCCTTCTCTGATGGTGTGCGCGACGTGAAGATGAAGGAGGAGCTGGCGATGCATGAAGACTTGTGCACTTCCTTGTAGCTGTTCAACTTGGCGACCAAGTGCGCCAGGGCCGAGGAAGGGCGTCTCTCCCTCCTCGAGCTGCCTGCCGCAGACCCAGAAGAGAAGAAACCCAAGGCCAAGGATGTGAAGCGCAAGGGGGCTGCCGTGCTCGCGGCAGAACCGGACACCAAGCGGGGCAGAGACCAGCCCGAGTCTTCCAAGGGCAGCCGGTACTGCGTGTACCACGACCTCCACACCCACAACACCAGCGAATGGCAAGAGCTCCGAGCCATGCGAGAAGGGAGGATCGGCCGACGTCCCGACCGCAGCGACCGGGGCTACGGCCGAGGAGGAGGAAGGAACACAGGACGCTGGGAAGACCGCGACCCTCGCCAAGGGTGGCGCGACCAACCTCGCGAGGATCGCTGGCGGGACCCGCCTCGCGAGGGAGGCTGGAGGGATCAGCCTCGTGAGGATCGCCCGCAAGGCAACGCAGGCCTCCCTCCTTTGCCACCGCAGCCAAGGAGAAATGAAGACCATCATTAGGACGAGGGGGCTGGGGGCTTCGAGGAGCCGCGCGCGATCGCCTGCATCCTGGGCGGAGCTCAAGCCCCAGCCTCTCAACGCATCTTCAAGCAGTTCGCCCGCGAAGTGAATGCATTCCTCCCCAAGCTCGAAGCCACACACCCGCTCAGGTGGTCGGCGTGCACCATCACGTTCAGCTCAGCGGATCAGCTCAAGTGTGCGGCCACAGCCGGAGTCCCCCCGATGCTTTGCTCCCCAATCATCAGCAACGTGCTAGTCACCAAGACCCTCATCGATGGCGGGGCAGGGCTCAACATCCTGTCCGTGGAAACGTTCAACAATCTCCAAGTGCCTTACAATCAGCTTCAGCCGACCAAGCCTTTCTCTGGGGTCATCGACGGCTCCACGGTCCCGATTGGGCAGGTTCGCCTCCCTGTCACCCTCGGCGCGCGCGACAACTACCGCACCGAGCTCATCGACTTCGACATCGCCCACATTCGCCTGCCATACAACGCCATCCTTGGGTACCCAGCGCTGGCCAAGTTCATGGCTGTAACCCACCACAGCTACAATGTCCTCAAGATGCCAGGAAGTGGCGGAGTCATCACGGTGCCCTGCGAAGAGAAAGACGCGGTGTGCTCCACGGGCGAGCCTTTCGAGCCGCATCCTTTGGAAGACCGGATCGCGTAGCGAGAGGCTTCCGAGACCGCCCCCAAGAAGAAGAAAACATCGTTCGGCCCGGCCCCTCAGGAGGCAGGCCCCTCAGGGTCCGCGCTTGCTCAGGGGGAACCTCCTTCTATCGCATAGGAAAGCGTGTCCGTCGCCCTCCTCAGGCAGAGCTCAGGGGCTCCCCCTGGAGGGCCACCGACCTTGCTAATGTCACGAGGGAGGCGCTTGGGCACCATTTGGAGGCGTGTTTCGAAGCACTTTCCCTCAAGAAGGAGCAAGGCAAGGAGGGCCAAACCCTCAGGAGTTTGTCAGCAAGATCATTCAGGAGCTGCAGGAGTCAAGAGTCATGAGTGGCAGCTGCCGCTTACCTGCCGTAGCTCCCCATCCAGGCGAGGATGGAGGGCTGCGCGTCTGCATCGACATACCAGGGCTCAACCGAGCCGCCTCTCAGGAGCGCCTCTGGCCCTCTCGCGTGGGGCGCTGCGAAGGTCCACCCCGCAGCTACATTCGCATGCCTTACAGCTTGCCGAACGCAGCTGCCACGCGCCAGCGCCTCATGAGGAGCATCCTGGAGGCTCAAGAGGCCAGGCGTTCCGCAGCCTTGGCAGAGATGGAGATGGTCCACGAGGAGCCACCAGCACCTCTGGAGCCTCCCGAGGCCCCTGAGCCTGGGGGCTCGTGAGGATCGGCTCCCGCAGCCCACCGAGTCTGCTGCACCAACACCCTTTCGTCTTCAACGCTATCAGGTGACATCTTTCAAGTTTCATTTCCAGCTGGGAGCGCCCCCCCAGGGCTGCATTATTTCCAGGCCGCGTGGGTCCGTCCCAGCGGCGTGTATCCCTTTTACTTCATGTTCCTAGCTTACCTTGTTGGGGGCGCCCCTCGGGCTGCATCATCCCCAAGTCGCTCGGGCCAGACCCGGCGGCATGTATCCCTCTTGCGTTTATTTCAGGTCATGCGTTCGACCCATCATGCTTGTTATTTGATGCCAATCCATGGCACCTTTCTTCATTCATGTCGACCGCTTGCACGTTAAAGGGGGGGGGGACCTGAGCATCGCGACTCAGGGCTCCTACTGGCTCTCCAGCCCTCACCCTCTGGCCTTGTCAAGCGACATCGTGACTGGCATACCGGCGGACGGTGAGACCAGCTCGAGGCGGGACCCGAGGACGTGAGCGCCAAAGACATCTAACCAAATCTGCAGGAACACATCACAAGATAAGGCCCGGTGCAGCGCAACCCGCCTTGAGGTAGGGCCCGTGAGTCCGCGCTGGCTCACGGGTGCCTAGATACACCTCGTCGAGCCCTACCGTGCCAGCCACGTGTCGTATGGGCTGTACACGCCCGGGGCTCCTCCCGAGGGGAGCCCCTCCCACGCACTGATGGAAGCACCATGCTCCGTCTGGCTGGCGACACTTGCCGATGGCGGCTATGCCCGTACACATACTGAGCGCTATGCTCAGCGCTGGTGATAAACAAGCGAGGTGGCCCCGGGCTGCATCAACCTCGGGAGCCCAGAGCTCGGTGTCGGCCTCATCGCAGCGCCTCCCCTCGGGAGTGCCGCGAGGGCTGGGCACGGGCTGCGCTGGTCACGCCAGACGCACGCCACCCAGCCCAGCCCCTCGGGCCTGGTTCGTCGACGTCCCTCCCGGCGGAGCCAAGGTATGAAGGCCGTTTGAGCGTCAAGGGGGACTCCTGAGCATCGCGACACAGGATCCTAACTGGTCACGTAGCCCCTCACTCCTTAGTTCCGAAAGGCTAACGGCGGTTGAGGTATGCGCGGGGCCGGGCTCTGCAGACGTAGAACGGTAGATCCACCCACATCTCACCTCCTACTTGTTGTTCGTGCGCCAAGAGGGAATCCTGAGCATCATGACTCAGGAGCCTAACTTGTCACGTAGCCCCTCACTCCTTGATCCCGTCCTGGTTTCCGGTCGGGGCTAACGGCGGCTGAGGTATGCGCGGGGCCGGGCTCTGCCGGCGTAGAACATAAGCAAGTAGGAAGGAAAAGCGCAAATTTCAAAGAATTCAAAAGCAAATATTACAGTCCATAACTGTTATCACAATGCCAAATGCAAGTTTAAACGCCTCCCCGAGGCATGATACATGTGCAGGAATTAAAAGCGAGCAGGAGCCACAGAGTCACTTGTCGGCGGTGGAGCTGCGTGAGCGGGTTCGCCTTGTGGAGCCGCGAGGTCGGCAGCGCCCGCCCGGCTTAGTCTTTGAAGGCCGGAACTTCCCAGAGAGCCTCCGACGACCCTTCACGGCCTCGGCAGCGGCAGCAAGCAAGCTCGCCTCGCTGGCTCCAAGCAGCTGTCGAGGTCGGCGTTGGGATCGCGAAGGTAGATGTGGGTGAGGACCCGCGTCAGCGCTACAGAAGACAAGACACGCGCCTCGGCCTCAGCCGTAGGGCCAAGGCCAAGGGTGACATCTTCAAGAGCGTGAACCAGGAAGGGAAGCAGCTTGGCGGGGCCGTCCTCTGCGCCGGCCAGCGGGCTCTCCAGGCCGCTCTCATAAAGCGTCCTCAGCAAGGTGCGAGCCTTCACCTCCATCTCGGTGAAGGCCACGTGATCCTCGGCAAGGACCCGTGCCTTGCCGTCCAGCTTGACCTTCCTCGCCTCCAACTCTTGCTCCAGCGCGCCTAGGTGGTCACGGCGCTTCTTGAGCTTGGCGTCCCGGTCCTTGACGGCCACCTCGCGAGCTTTCATGCCTTCCTCCTGCTCTTGGCGAAGGCGGGCCTCCTTGGCATGCTGGTCCCGCAGGCCCTGCAGCTCGCTCTCCAGTGCCCTGCAGCGACCTCGGACATCGGCTACCTCCCCTAAGGCGGCGTCGCGAGCAGCCTTCGCCCCAAGGACGGCATGCTTCTCCTCGTCGCAAGCCGTCGAGGCCTGGACCAGTGCCTCCCGAATCGAAGCGTCGGAGCGAATCCAGCCAGAAGCCAGCTCCAAGCGCCCGGCCACTAGACGAGGGTCGGCGCCCAAAAGATCCTGCCGCGGCCGGTCCAGTTCGGCAGCAGCATGATCCAGAACGGTAGGAGGAGTCGGAGAGACAGCAGTCGATGGGGTAGGAGGAGAAGGCGGCAGCATGACCATAGAATCCTGAGGCGGAGCCTGCTGCGCCCCAACGGCTGTGGTGGCAGCATCAGGCAAGGGCACCTCAGGAGTCGCTTGGGCCGTGGGGGCTGAGCTCGCCCCAGCCGGCTCAGCCAGGCCTCGTGAGGACGACCGGGCAGGAGAGGCCCGTGCATTGCGGTCACCTTCTTTCGTGGGCAGAGGCGCTGCCCCAGACGGAACCTCAGGAGATCCCTTCGGCTTCTTTGCCGCGGGCGCCAGCCTAGCCAAGAGATACAGACGTCAAGCCTCAGCGACAAAACAAGAAATAAGATAGGAATCGAGCACTTACTGGTCATCGCTCGCGGGCTCGAGCAACCTTCGGCCATACTTGAAGCCCGAGAGCCGGCTGCAAGGATCGGCCTCAAGGAGCTCCGGAGCAGAAGGCGCGCCTAAAGATCACCTCGGGGCCGGGGCAGACCCGCGGGGGATCAGCCCGGTCCTGTCCTTCTTCGGGATCGAGGGCAAGCTCCCGCCGCCCTGCTCGTCATCATCCTCGTCGTCGTCGTCGCTCGGTGAGAGGCGGAGAACGCGGGACTTGCGCCGAGGGAGGGGAGCCCTCGACTCTCCGTCGGTCGCCTCGGAGTCGAGCCCTCCTTCCCGCTCCCCTTCTCCCTTCTCTTCGTTGGAGTCGCCGGAGGACACGTCCACCGGGTCCTCGGGAACCTCCGCGGGCACGGGCCCCTCCCCGTTGAAGACGGGCATGGACTCCACTACCTGCTCCTAGTCGTCGCGGAGGAACAGGGGCGTAGGAGCGCCCTCCAACCTCGCCACGTCGCCCCCGACCAAAGATTGGAGAACCGCAGCCAGGTCTTCGTCGGCCAAGACCGCGGGGCTCGGGTGGGGCCTCCACATCGGAAGTGAGTACTGACGAAGCGGAGCCAGCTGGTGCTCCAGGAATTCCCTCAGCAGCAATGCGCCGGTCAGCTTCGCCGCCGCCATGCTGGCCGGCCTCAGATCCGTGTCCATCTTCTCCAACACC
The DNA here is from genome assembly GCA_021605205.1 of Aegilops longissima. Classification (NCBI taxonomy): domain Eukaryota; kingdom Viridiplantae; phylum Streptophyta; class Magnoliopsida; order Poales; family Poaceae; genus Aegilops; species Aegilops longissima. Next base: position 85,389,765 of record CM038679.1, read on the forward strand.
GGCCTCGTGCGGGGGTCCACGAGCTCCACTCGAGACCAATCGTCGGAGCTCGTGGGGTGCTCCATGGGCAAGATAAGCCGAGGGTGGATGCGCCCAACATCTACCAAGACCCACTTGCTCCTGAAGCCCTCAATCCTCTTCCCGGGGTTCGAAATGGCGATGGAGCTACCGTACGCGACAAAGCTCGCGCACGCAGAGATGGGACCACGAGAGGTCCGGAGGGAGAAATAGTGGCGCAGCAGGGCTACCAAGGGCTGCACCCCGACGTGAGCCTCACAATAGTAGGCGAAGATTGCCAGAAGGAGAACAGAGTTGGGGTGGAGATGCAGAGCTTGTAGCTTGTAATGGCGGAGGACAGAGAAGAAGAACTCGGAAAAGGGAGGCATCAGACCGGCAACCATGGCGCTTACAAATAGCAGATAGAAGGTGCTCCCTTGGCCCTCAGGGAGGGCGGAGCCAGCCTTGGACACCTTCGCCCCGTCGATGCCTTGCGCCGCCACCATCTGGCGCACCCGAGCAAGGCTCGCCTCCGACACGTTCGGCGAGTCCAGGGCAGGCGAGTACCAAGCTCTGGTCAGGGTCTGGCGAGGCGCCATGTCTTGCTAGGGCGTGCAGTCGAAGTGGATCTGAAGATTTCGGAGGCAGGAAGGAGAGGCGCAAGAAAGGGGATCTGAGCAGTAACCAGAGAAAGCAAGGGAAGCAAAGCCTAGGCAGACGCCGCTCCTTTATCAACTCGCGCGGTTGCTAAGGCACCCACGTCCAATCAACCGCCACGCGGCGCCCAAGGCCGCAGGCTGTTAGGGCCCGCGGCGCTTCGCACTTGCCCTTTCGCTTCTCTGCTCGGCCAAGTCCGGGCGCGCCTTGGGCCCGGGGGCTACTGTCGGCGTTCTGGGAACGGGGGTCCCCAGACTTGCCTGCCTGCGGCCTGCGGCGTGGCTCAAAGGGGGGCCCAGACGGCCCATCTTCATCAACACAAGCTCAAGACCCTCGCGAGGGGCCAAGCCTCATGGGCGGACGACGAGGAGCTTCCTCAGGCACGGCCTCATCAGGCTGGCTCGCGAGGAGGCGGAGAGATCAAGGCGGGGTACCTCACGAGGTGCCCATGACGCAAGCCATGACGACCAAGGGCGCCAGGCGGGCGCCAGCCCGCGCAGTGTCCTCCTTTCCCCTTTGGTGCAAAGGGAGCAAGCGCAGGCGAGAGCATCAAGCAAAGGCATCCATTTCTTTGCAACAAGACCAAGACCAGCCCAACGGCAGGAAGGAAGTCATTGTGGAGCCCAAGCAGGCATCACCACCAGAGCCTTTGACAGGCGAGGACCAACTTTAGTCAGGATAAGTGTACCAGATGTTCCCCTTCAAAAGGGCCAATTGTTGGCGCCCTTCCCGCTCAATATTTGGGGAGAGGCCCAGGGCCTTCGCCTATAAATAGGACTAGCCACCCACAGGATAGGAAGGGGAGGAGAAAAAGAGAGAGAAGGGGGGAGGGGAATCGGATCAAGTAGCATCTCAAAGAGAGAAAGAGAGAGAAAGGTGGCTGAACTCCTCCTAGCAGTTCACCGCCCCGGCCAAGAACAGACCATCGCGAGGCTGTTCTTCCTTGTATTGTTCATCAACATCAGCCCAAGAGGCAATCCACCACACCACAAACTAGAGTAGGGTATTACACCACAATGGTGGCCCGAACTAGTATAAACCTTGCGTCTCTTGTGTTGTTCCTTTTGTAGTTTAGATCCTAGCGAGGCAGCGGGGTGCAGGTAGGTAGAATGCGAGATCTCCGCGCGCACCCCAGTGTTTGAACCTCAAGGGTCTGCCGGAACCCGAAATCCGACAGAGGTGACATTGGGGTAATCTATGCATAGGGGTTGATGCACGTTCTTGTCTTTGTTTCTCCGGTAGAAATCTTGGGGCACTCTTTGAAGTTCTTTGTGTTGGATTGAGTATTATGAATATGAATTTACTTTGGTGTTATTTTAGTATGAACTCCAGGATAGATCGAACGGAAAGAATAGCTTTGTGTTATTTTAGTATGAACTCTTGAATAGATTGAACGAAAAGAATAGCTTTGAGGTGGTTTCGTACCCTACAAACAATTTATTCTTATGTACTTCGTTAGATAGGAACTTTGGAGTGATTCTTCATCGCACTTTGAGGGGTGTTTATATGATCCAATTATATTAGCATTGTTGAGAGATTGCACTAGTGAAAGTACGGACCCTAGGCATCATTTTCAAGCATTGCAATACCCTTTTTGTGCCCGTTTACTATTTGCTACCTTGCTGTTTTTATTTATTCAGATTATAAAAATATATTTCTACCATCAATATTGCACTTTTATCACCATCTCTTCGCCGAACTAGTGCACCTATACAGTTTGCCATTGTATTGGGTGTGTTGGGGGACACAAGAGATTTCTTGTATTTGGTTGCAGGGTTGTTCGAGAGAGACCTGATACGTCTCCAACGTATCTATAATTTTTTATTGTTCCATGCTATTATATTATCCATCTAGGATGTTTTATATGCATTTATATGCTATTTTATATGATTTTTGGGACTAACCTATTAACCTAGAGCCCAAGGCCAGTTTCTGTTTTTTCCTTTTTTTTTGAGTTTTACAGAAAAGGAATACCAAACGGAGTCCAAATGACCTGAAATTTCACGGAGCTTATTTTTGGACCAGCAGAAGCCCACGGAGCATCGGAGATGGACCAGGGGATTCCCGAGGCCACCACGAGGGTGGGGGCGCGCCCTACCCCCCTGGGCGCGCCCCCTATCTCGTGGCCGCCTCGGGGACCCCCCTGAGTTGTTCCCTCTCTCTCTCTCTCTCTCTCTCTCTCTCTCTCTCTCGTGTTCTTGATTTGGCACGATCTTGATGTATCGCGTGCTTTGCTATTATAGTTGGATCTTATGATGTTTCTCCCCCTGCACTCTCTTGTAATGGATTGAGTTTTCCCTTTGAAGTTATCTTATCGGATTGAGTATTTTTGAGAACACTTGATGTATCTCTTGCATGTGCTTATCTGTGGTGACAATGGGATATTCATGTGATCTACTTGATCTATGTTTTGGTGATCAACTTGCGGGTTCAGTGACCTTGTGAACTTATGCATAGGGGTTGGCACACGTTTTCGTCTTGACTCTCCGGTAGAAACTTTGGGGCACTCTTTGAAGTTCTTTGTGTTGGTTGAATAGATGAATCTGAGATTGTGTGATGCATATCGTATAATCATACCCATGGATACTTGAGGTGACATTGGAGTATCAAGGTGACATTAGGGTTTTTGTTGATTTGTATCTTAATGTGTTATTCTAGTACGAACTCCATGATAGATCGAACGGAAAGAATAGCTTCGTGTTATTTTACTACGGACTCTTGAATAGATCGATCAGAAAGGATAACTTTGAGGTGGTTTCATACCCTACAATAATCTCTTCGTTTGTTCTCCGCTATTAGTGACTTTGGAGTGTCTCTTTGTTGCATGTTGAGGGATTGTTATATGATCTAATTATGTTATTATTGTTGAGAGAACTTGCACTAGTGAAAGTATGAACCCTAGGCCTTGTTTCCTAGCATAGCAATACCGTTTACGCTCACTTTTATCGCTTTCTACCTTGTTGTTTTTATATTTTCAGATTACAAAAACCTATATCTACCATCCATATTGCACTTGTATCATCATCTCTTCGCAGAACTAGTGCACCTATACAATTTACCATTGTATTGGGTGTGTTGGGGACACAAGAGACTCTTTGTTATTTGGTTGCAGGGTTGCTTGAGAGAGACCATCTTCAACCTACGCCTCCCATGGATTGATAAACCTTAGGTCATCCACTTGAGGGAAATTTGCTACTGCCCTACAAACCTCTGCACTTGGAGGCCCAACAACGTCTACAAGAAGAAGGTTTCATAGTAGACATCAAGCTAATTTCTGGCCCGCTGCCGGGGAGGTGAGTGCTTGAAGGTATATCTTTAGATCTTGCAATCGAATCTTTTTGTTTCTTGTTTTATCGCTAGTTTATTCTATAAAACAAAAATACAAAAAATGGAATTAAGGGTGCCTCATATGCTTCATCTTTTTAATGTCTTTCGTGAAAATAAGGATTCCGATAATTGTGCCAAAGTGTTAGAAGAAGAATGTATTAAAATGTTTGGCACTAAATCCTTGGATGATGAGCACGATTGCAATGTTGTTAGTATGAATTCTTTGAATACCCATGATGCTAATGATATGCAAAGCCACAAGCTTGGGGATGCTATGTTTGATGAAGATGATATGTTTAGTTCCCCAAGTTTTGATGAGCAAATTTATTATGATAAAAGCATGCCTCCTATTTATGATGATTATTGTGATGACACGTATGCTATAAAGAATAAAGATAACCATGAAACTTGTCATCATGATTTTAATTTTCAATTGGATTATGCTTCACATGATAGTTATTTTCTTGAATTTGCTCCCTCTATTCCGAATGAGAAGAATTTTGCTTATGTGGAGAGTAATAAATTTTCTATTCTTGTGGGTCATGAAAGGAATGATTTATGTGATAGTTATTTTGTTGAATTCATTCATGATGCTACTGAAAATTATTATGAGGGAGGAACATATGCTTGTAGGAATTGCAATAATATCAAGTTTCCTCTCTATGTGCTTAAAGTTTTAAAGTTATGCTTGTTTTACCTTCCTATGATAGATGTTTCATGTTCCCATAAATTGTTTGCTCAAAAAATCCCTATGCATAGGAAGTGGGTTAGACTTAAATGTGCTAGTCATATTCTTCATTATGCTCCCATTATGTTTCAATTCTTATCTTTTATGTGAGCATCATTGAAATCATCATGCCTAGCTAGGGGCGTTGAACGTTAGCGCTTGTTGGGAGGCAACCCAATTTTATTTTTGTTCATTGACTTTTTCTTATGTTTAGTAATAAATAAGTCATATAGCCTATGTTTATATGTGGTTTTATGTTTTAGTTAGTGTTTGTGACAAGTAGAACCTTTGGGAAAACTTGGGTGAAGTCTATGCGATCTTGCTGTAAAAAACAGAAACTTTTGCGCTCACGAGTTTAGCTGCCATTTTTTACTGGACAGTTCTTTTAGGTTGATTCTTTTTTGATATGATCAATAGATGAATTACTCACGTCCACCAATTTATTTCAGAATTTTTGGAGTTCCAGAAGTATACGTTTGATACAGATTACTACAGACTGTTCTGCTTTTGACAGATTCTGTTTTCATTGTGTTGTTTGCTTATTTTGATGAATCTATGAGTAGTATCGGAGGGTATGAACCATAGAGAAGTTGGAATAAAGTAGATATTACACCAATATGAATTTAGAATGAGTTCACAACAGTACCTAAGTGGTGGTATTATTTTCTTACACTAACGGAGCTAACGAGTTTTGTGTTGTGAAGTTTTCAAGTTTTGGGTAAAGATTCGATGGTCTATGGAATAAGGAGTGGCAAGAGCCTAAGCTTGGGGATTACCAAGGCACCCCAAGGTAATATTCAAGGACAACCAAGAGCCTAAGCTTGGGGATGCCCCGGATGGCATCCCCTCTTTCTTCTTCATTCATCGGTAACTTTACTTGGAGCTATATTTTTATTCACCACATGATATGTGTTTTTCTTGGAGCGTCATTTTATTTTCTTTTGTTTTGATTGATGTTTGAATAAAATACCAATATCTGAAATTCTTAAATGTTAGAGAGTCTTCACATAGTTGCATAATTATTCAACTACTCATTAATCTTCACTTATATCTTTCGGAGTAGTTTGTCATTTGCTCTAGTTCTTCACTTATATCTTTTTAGAGCAAGGCGGTGGTTTTACTTTGAAGAAATGGGTGAACTCTCATGCTTCACTTATATTATTTTGAGAGTCTTAAACAACATGGTAATTTTCTTGGGTTATAAAACTAGTCCTAATATGATGGGTATCCAAGAGGGATATAATAAAAACTTTCATATAAAGTGCATTGAATACTATGAGAAGTTTGATTCTTTATGATTGTTTTGAGATATGAAGATGGTGATATTAGATTCATGCTAGTGGAGTAGTTGTGAATTTGAGAGATACTTGTGCTAACGTTTGTGATTCCCGTAGCATGCACGTATGGTGAACCATTATGTGATGAAGTCGGAGCATGATTTATTTTTTGATTGTCTTCCTTATGAGTGGCGGTAGGGGAAGAGCGATGGTATTTTCCTACCAATCTTTCCCCCTAGGAGCATGCGTGTAGTACTTCGTTTCGATAAATAATAGATTTTTGCAATAAGTATGTGAGTTCTTTATGACTAATGTTGAGTCCATGGATTATACTCACTCTCACCCTTCCACCATTGCTAGCCTCTCTAATACCGCACACCTTTCGCCGGTATCATACACCCACCATATACCTTCCTCAAAACAGTCACCATACCTACCTATTATGGCATTTCCATAGCCATTCCGAGATATATTGCCATGCAACTTTCCACCGTTACGTTTTTATGACACGTTTCATCATTGTCATATTGCTTTGCATGATCATGTAGTTGACATCGTATTTGTGGCAAAGTCACCTTTATAATTCTTTCATACATGTCACTCATGATTCATTGCACATCCCGGTACACCGCCAGAGGCATTCGTATAGAGTTATATTTTGTTCTAAGTATCGAGTTTGTAATTCATGAGTTGTAAGTAAAAAAAAGTTTGATGATCATCATTACTAGAGCATTGTCCTAGTGAGGAAAGGATGATGGGGACTATGATTCCCCCACAAGTCGGGATGAGACTCCGGACGAAAAAAAAGAGGCCAAAAAAAAAAGAAAAAAAGAAGAGAAGGAAAAAAACAAAAAAAATGAGAGAAAAAGAGAGAAGGGGCAATGCTACTATCCTTTTACCACACTTGTGCTTCAAAGTAGCACCATGATCTTCATGATAGAGAGTCTCCTAAGTTGTCACTTTCATATACTAGTGGGAATATTTCATTATAGAACTTGGCTTGTATATTCCAATGATGGGCTTCCTCAAAATGCCCTAGGTCTTCGTGAGCAAGCGAGTTGGATGCACACCCACTTAGTTTCTTTTTGAGCTTTCATACACTTATAACTCTAGTGCGTCTGTTGCATGGCTATCCCTACTCACTCACATTGATATCTGTTGATGGGCATCTCCATATCCCTTTGATACGCCTAGTTGATGTGAGACTATCTTCTCCCTTTTTGTCTTCTCCACAACCACCATTCTATTCCACCTATAGTGCTATGTCCATGGCTCACACTCATGTATTGCGTGAAGATTGAAAAAGTTTGAGAACATCAAAAGTATGAAACAATTGTTTGGCTTGTCATCGGGGTTGTGCATGATTTAAATATTTTGTGTGATGAAGATAGAGCATAGCCATACTATATGATTTTGTAGGGATAGCTTGCTTTGGCCATGTTATTTTAAGAAGACATGATTGCTTTGTTAGTATGCTTGAAGTATTGTTGTTTTCATGTCAATATTAAACTTTTATTTTGAATCTTATGGATCTGAATATTCTGGCCACAATAAAGAAGATTACATTGATAAATATGTAAGGTAGCATTCCACATCAAAATTCTGTTTTTATCATTTACCTACTCGAGGACGAGCAGGAATTAAGCTTGGGGATGCTTGATACGTCTCCAACGTATCTATAATTTTTTATTGTTCCATGCTATTATATTATCCATCTAGGATGTTTTATATGCATTTATATGCTATTTTATATGATTTTTGGGATTAACCTATTAACCTAGAGACCAGTGCCAGTTTCTGTTTTTTCCTTGTTTTTGAGTTTTACAGAAAAGGAATACCAAACGAGTCCAAATGACCTGAAATTTCACGAAGCTTATTTTTGGACCAGAAGAAGCCCACGGAGCATCGGAGATGGACCAGGGGAGTCCCGAGGCCACCACAAGGGTGGGGGCGCGCCCTACCCCCCTTGGCGGGCCCCCTACCTCGTGGCCGCCTCGGGGACCCCCTGACTTGTTCCCGATGCCAACACCTCTTATATATACCCAAACTTCCAGAAAGAAACATAGATCAGGAGTTCCGCCGCGACAAGCCTCTGTAGCCACCAAAAACCAACCGGGGCCCTGTTTCGGCACCCTGCCGGAGGGGGGATCCATCACCGGTGGCCATCTTCATCATCCCGATGCTCTCCATGACGAGGAGGGAGTAGTTCACCCTCGGAGCTGAGGGTATGTACCAGTAGCTATGTGTTTGATCTCTCTCTCTCTCGTGTTCTTGATTTGGCACGATCTTGATGTATCGCGTGCTTTGCTATTATAGTAGGATCTTATGATGTTTCTCCCCCTCTACTCTCTTGTAATGGATTGAGTTTTCCCTTTGACGTTATCTTATTGGATTGAGTCTTTAAGGATTTGAGAACACTTGATGTATGTCTTGCATGTGCTTATCTGTGGTGACAATGGGATATTCACGTGATTTACTTGATGTATGTTTTGGTGATCAACTTGCGGGTTCAGTGACCTTGTGAACTTATGCATATGGGTTGGCACACATTTTCATCTTGACTCTCCCGTAGAAACTTTGGGGCACTCTTTGAAGTTCTTTGTGTTGAGAATCCTTATATTGCCAACTATCTAAATACAAGAAAACAAATAGAATATGAAGAGAGTACTAATGAAAGGGAAAATATTTCCCAATACCCTCCTAGTGTTTATTATGATGAATCAGGTAATGAGGAGGAGCTTCCTATCCAATCAATCTCTTCAAAAAGAAGCTTGAAAAATTAATTAAACCACACATGGTGTGGTGAAGAAGAAGAAAAGAATAAAGAATAGAGGTAAACATGTATCTCTCCCAAATAATGTAGCTCCCATCACCATTGTGCCTCATGAAAGTGAATCAAATATGTTGATGGAGGATGATGATATTGATGATGATTTTGTTATGCCTGTTGCTTGTTGTGATGATTAAGATTGGGAAGATAATGATACTTCTTATAATCTTGGAAATTTTTTTGGCACCAAATTGGGAAATTATGATGATAGCAATTGTTATACCGTTGGTGCCATTCATACTATTAATGATGAGAGTGATTATGCTTATGATATGCCAAGCCACAAGCTTGGGAATGCAATGTTTGATGAGAATGACATGTTTGAGAATTTATTTGCTGCAATCAATGTTTGTCCCAAGCTTGGGATGCTATGTTTAATGAAGATGATCTTTTTAGTCCCCCTACTTTAAATGATCAAATTTGCTATGATGGTTGCATGCCTCCTATCTATGATGAGAACAAAGTTGCTACTGATGATGATTATTGTGATGATACTTATGTTATAAAAAGTAGTGATAATTATTGTCATAATTTTGAATATCCTTTTACTGAACATTACTCTTTTAATGTGGAAAAAAATTATAGTATTCGAGTTTCCTATGATACTCCCACTATTATGAAAGAGAATAAAATTGCTTATGTGGAGAGTAATAAAAATACTATGCTTGTGGATCATGAAAGGGATGCTTTATGTGATGGTTATATTGATGAAAATATTCATGATGCTACTGAAAATTATTATGAGAGAGGAACTTATGATTCATGATGCTCTCTTTATGTTTCAATTCTTATCTTTTATGCGAGCATCACTGAAATCATCATGCCTAGCTAAAAGGCATTAAAGAAAAGTTCTTGTTGGGAGACAACCCAACACTTTTACCTACTATTTTTGTGTGTTCACATGATTAGGCTACTGTAGTAATCATGTTTTATTGCTTTCGTTTCAATAAAGTGCCAAGTAAGACCTTTGGGATGGCTTATGGTGATAGTTGATTTGATCTTGCTGAAAAACAGAAACTTTTGCCCTCAGGAAAACAATTCTCATTTTTAACAGAAGCGTGATAAAATGCTGATTCTTTTTGCATAAGATTAATAGAAAAATTTCCCAGGATTTCCTCTTTTCTCAGAATTGTTATAGTAGTAGAAACATGGTTGGAGTACGGATTACTACAAACTATTCTGTTTTTGACAGATTCTGTTTTCAATGCATAGTTTGCTTGTTTTCTAGTTTTCATAGCTTATATTGCTCAATATAAATTGTGGAAATGATACACTACAGTATTCATTGTGTGAGAACAATTATGAATCTTTTCTTTGACAGTACCAAAAGTGAAATGCTTTGCTCTTTATCATACTAACCTATCTCACAAAGTTCCGTTAAGTTTTGTGTGATTGAAGTTTTCAAGTTTTTGGTGAGATGTCGATATGAGGAGAATAAGGAGTGACAAGACCCTAAGCTTGGGGATGCCCAAGGTACCCAAAGGTAATATTCAAGGAATATCCAAGCAACTAAACTTTGGGATGCCCCGGAAGGCATCCCCTCTTTCGTCTCCAACATTATCGGCAACCTCACTTGGAGCTATGTTTTCATTCGTCACATCATATGTGTTTTGTTTGGAGCATCATTTTATTTTGTTAGAATTTTCTTGCTGTTATTTAGAATAATATTTTGCATCTTTTATTTCAATAAAAGTGGCATCGATAGCCTTTACTATGCTTATTTTACAAGTCTGCCTGTTGCTGTTTGAAAACAGAAAGTTTACCGCCGTTGCAAAAATTCCCTAGAAAACTCAGAATGTGATAAAATGGTGAAACTTTTTTCAAAATAAGCTCTGATAAATTTTATACAGTGTGGTAAAATGTTCATATTTTTTAGAGTTTAAGAAGTATTGATACTCTTGCATTCTTTACAGACTGTACTGTTTTGGCAGATTGCTGTTATGTTTGCATTGTTTGCATATGTTTGCTTGCTTAATGATTCTATTTGAGGATAGGAGTATTAAATATGCAGAGGCATTTAGTATGCAATGTTGAATAATAATTTTAGTGATTTTCTACAGTAGAGAATGATAAAGTTTTTGATTTGGTTTATACTAACTTATCTCACGAGTTCTTGTTGAGATATGTGTGGATGAAGTTTTTAATATTTAGGGAAACTGTGATATAAAAGGAATTAAGGAGACACAAAAGCTCAAGCTTCGGGATGCCCAAGGCATCCCAAGATAATATTTCAAGAAGTCTCAAGCATCTAAGCTTGGGGATGCCCCGGTAGGCATCCCACCTTTCTTCATCAACAATTATCGGTTAGTATCGGTTGAGCCTAAGTTTTTGCTTCTCCACATGAGTTGTGCTATTCTTATAATGTCATTTTATTTTGTTTTTGCTTGCTGTTTTAATAATATAGTTAGATCTGAAAGTTTTTGAATAAGAGAGTGTCCTCCAATAGCTACCTATTTACTTAACTACTCGCTTGATCTTCACTTATATCTTTTTGGAGTCACTTGTCATTTACTCTTGTGCTTCACTTATGTCCTATGAGTAAATTGTTGAATGAATTGAATATCATGAAGTTGAAATCATATCATGCCTAGTGGTAGCTTCACATTGGGTTTAGAAAGTGAAATCTTTTGAAGCTTGACAATCACAATATTGGTCATACAAGAAATTCACGAATAATTAGTATAAGGAAGAGAACTTTCACATGCAAATACACTATCTTGGAAATATTTTGTGATTGTGAGCCCCCAAAACTATTGACGTTGGACAAGGAAGACAACGTAATGGTTTATGTTTGTTCATATTCACATAGAAGTTATATTGTCATAGATCCTTCAACATGTGGTGCTTGCCCCCCATCTCTGCTAGCCAAAAATTCTGCACCAAGTAGAGATACTACTTGTGCATCCAAAAACCCTTGAACCCAAATCTTATCTTCAAGAGTCCACCATACCTACCTAAGGATTGAGCAAGATCCTTCAAGTAAGTTGTCATCGGTGCAATAAGGCAATAAAAATTGCTTCTAAAAGTGTGAGATCGTTTAGTGTAAGAGAAAATTGAGCGTTGTACGAACTTGTGATGGTGAAGAATAAAAGCGACAAACTGCATAATAAAGGTTGCCATCACAAGGGGCAATACAACTTGACGTTCTTTTGCACTAAGGGGTTGAGCACACAAACAAATAAGCGCATGGCAACCTCTGCTTCCCTCTGCGAAGGGTCTATCTTTTACTTTTATGTATTTACTTTTTATGCAAAGAGTCAAAGTTTTTCTCTCCATTCCTTTTTATTTTTCTCTTTTGGCAAGCATCATGTGGTGACGAAAGATCTAGGCACATATATCCAGTTGGGTATGGGTAGCATGAGTTATTATTGTTGACATCCCCCTTGAGGTGAATAGGTTGGGAGGCGAAAATTATAAGCCCCCATCTTTCTATGTGTTCGGTTGAAATGTTTTGCTCATGTGTATGCGGTGAGTGTTAGCAATCATAGAAGACTATATGATGGTTGAGTATGTGGAGCTCTTACTTAAAATCTGTTGAATAAGTTGAATTGCAATTGCGTGGTGACGTAGAACATAGGTTTTTGAGTTTAAAGAGAATTCATTGTTTGAACCTTAACATGTGAATTGGTTGCTACTTTGAACATGATAAATTTTATAAGAAAGAGTTGTTGTCATTAAGGACAGTATAACCGCACCTAATCCCTGCCCTCACAGCGATTTGGGTTTTCAGTCGTCCGTTTTATTGATCCGGGAGTTCCTGGCCGTCAGATTTAATGTGAAAAGCAATCTGTTCGGCAGTATGGCTAATCTGGCCCAGCTGTCCTGTGGGCTGCTACTCCACAGGCCAAAACGGACGCCTCTGGTGCATCGGGCCGTCCGCTAGCCGCCAGCCCATTCCAGCGGTAGAAGGAGGTCTGCTGGGCTTGCGAGGCATAGTAGCTGGAGCGACAGAGGAGCGGCCGGTGTGCGTCGCTCCATTATTGGATCCACCGGAGGTGCGGGATCGTTGAAGTTGATGCGTGCGCTGGGATCAGGCGGAGGAGCGGGATTCGGGTTCAGCCGATGTAGTCTAGTATGCGAGCGAGGGTTCGGCATCTGGGACACTGCCGGCCAGTAGCGCTACCACAGCCTAGCCCCTATGTTTCGCGGCGCCGCCACCACCGTAGTCGTCTACGACATCACTAGCACGGTGAGAGAGATATTCTCTTCTCCTTGGTACTTCGTTTAGCGATCTTCTCTGGATATGTGCCGGATGAGTTGATCGCTTTGTTTTCATTCACGTTAATCTTTTGATTTTTCCTGTGTGAGCATCGGGACTCTTACATCCGAGCAAAAAGAGGTCGGTTGTGAGCTTCAGAGACTAGGTATGACTGAACATGTTTCGTACTTCCATCTTGTCACACCGCTTGCTTGATTGGATCCAAAGAACACTCGCCTTTTGTCGGTGGAACTCATCGTATGTCGGTGCTTAGATTTTTATATATGCACATGTCCAAACAGGGAACCCAGGTTTGGTGATGGCGTTAGTGGGCAACAAGGTCAATTTAGAAAAAAGAGGTAGGTTGGCACACGGTACACACATTTTGCGATAAAAATTTCAGAACCCCAATGCTCCATCTTTCAGTCAAACCCATCATCATCTCTGTTTTCTTTACGAATGCGAGCTAACAAGGCGCTTTTTTGCGGAAAAATAGGAGGCGCTGGAGATGTAGCGAAGATGGCGACCTAGCCCAGCGATCTGACATACGGCTCTCGGGATTGGAATGATTTGGGCCTCCGGACCGCACGCCAATGGACGTTCATGCCAATCTCGTCTTGATGTTCGTCTGCTCGTCATGCGAAACTGCTCCTCCAGGAATTGAAGGGAAACAATTACTCTTCAGTTTCTCTTCAGGCATTCATGTTGGATGATGTCTGCCTCTCGCTGGCGTTGATTAAATGGATGTCTGCCTCTCTGTTTTCCCATCCTTCAGCTGTCGTGTATATATGCTTCCTCCTCAACCTTTTTGGATCCTGCAACAAAACATCCATCAACATGGTGCTCTGCTAGGTTCCCCTATAATCTTCATTTTTTCCCCATTCATATATGATTCCTTCCACCACAGGATTAAATTGTGCTAATTTCCTCTCAATTAAAAATTTGTACATGTGTTGTTCATACTGGCTTTTGATCAATTGATTCTGGCGGATCTTGGAGATGGATGTCGCATTTTTTTAATTTGGGAATTCTCAGATCATATCTCCAATGGCTTCTAGAGCAGGTAATTACTTCACGTGCGCTGCTAGACCTTATCGTTTACATCCATTTTTTTATAGTGTATGATTGCTTAGATTACGTGTTTCTAAGTTAGGATATTTACTGTTGTTGGACAGATTACTTAGAACTGTACAAAAAAAAAGCCCAAAAAGTGTTACCATGCTGTTCTAGAAGGGTGTGAAGCCTCAACATCTTCTGCTTCTATCCATACATGAGGAAAGCCTAATAGTTATATGGACAATTTATTTATCCATACATGAGGAAAGCCAAATAATTATGTGGACAATTTCTTTATCCATAAATGAGGGAAGCTGAATAATTATGTGGAAAATTTCTTTATCCATACATTTGGAAAGCCAAATAATTATGTGGACAATTTCATTATACATACATGAGGAAAGCCAAGTAATTATATCGACAATTTTTTCCTTAAATGCATGGTGCAACATGCAAAGGAAATCGCTCGGCCTGTATTAGATACAAATAACATGAATGCTTAATTCAGGACCATTGCGTGATGCCACAGCCGGCTATAGTTGTCTCTCAGCGAAGAGAATACAAATTCCCTTATAGGTAATCTGGTACCAAAGATAATACTTACATGTTATTCATGTACATAATAATCAACTGAAATTGATTCCTTCTGTATTACCCTTCTTTATTATAGAATGGAATGCCTATTGCTTTGGTTTCTTTATATGCTAACCGTCAACTCTACTTGTGTGTTGGGAGTTGGGCACAGTACTGGAGAATATACAAAGGAGAGATATGATTCCTCAGGTCACAACCAGCACCTCCACCCCTTATAATTTTGTTTTCTAAAAATACTGCTCAACTTCTATTATTCTGCTTACATATGATGTAGCCTTTCAAGATATGTTTCATTTGGTCGATTGGCTTTGCCAACTATTGGTGATTATAGGTCATGTTTTGTGTATGAGCCTAATGCCAACCCTATAGGATTTGTACTTTAAATGATGGCTAGCTTTGGCGCCAGAGGGTTCCTAGTGTGATGCTAAGTATTATGAAAACAAGATGCCCAGTTGCAGTAACCAGTAAGTCATCACTTCTCTACTACGTTTGTTATCTTACGTTTTGGAGGTTATAAGGAGCTTTCTTGTTTGATCATACCATGTACTTTGTGTGATGATTGCAATATCTTCTTATGGATCTTACAGAACAAGAAAAGATATCAACTAACAGCTTGGTTCTGTGGCTATGTACAACTTTGAAATACTTAGTTACCTAGGATCTGCCCGTTTACTCAATGCAAGAGTTTATCTTATGGCATCTGAACTATAATTTGGGTTACTCTATTTTGGCATGGTTTGCACATATTGCTACTCTGCTGTACATGTGGTATGCCATACTAGGGTATTACTACTCTGTATTATTCTAATTTTGGCGCTGTGCTACTTTCTGAGTGTTTGGATCTTCTATAAGCTTTAGTTGGCTGAAGACAAATCTAAATTATATTGGTTCCAAGTAGTAAAAGGATTTTCAACTATTCATGCTGTCAAATTTTAACAGAATATCATGTCCATCTTTGGGGCCCTTCTATGGGAATTCATATTGGTTCATCGAAAAAAGAGACGGGCGCATCAACGCGCGCCAGTCATGATCTAGTGATGCTAGTAAAAGTGATTGAAATTATCATTGATCAAACTTATGCACTTTGTGATGCCGAGCATCCCAAGGCCATCCCCATGGACCTACTATCGTCTCAGCAAGTGCCTAGTGGACCCATGACACGAGCACGTGCAATAGCTCTTGAAACCGAGGTGACATCTCTGCTCTCACAATTCCACTTTGATGCACATGAGACATAGCTACTACCTCAAACGGAGACGTTGTGCATACTCAGGTATCAAGCAGTTAGCCCTGGAGACGCTAAGGAGCAAGGAGAATCTGAAGAGGAAGATGGACGTGAAGACGGAGAAGAAGAAGGGCAAAGTCAGCAGAAGCCTGGACGATCCGGACCGCCGTTCGGACGATCCGGCCCCAGCCGGACGATCCAGACCCTGGCCCAGACGATCTGGCTACACAGCCCGAGGACACCCGAAGTTTCACCACGAAGCCGGATCATCCGGACCCAAGCCCAGATCATCCGGCCACACCCAAACATCGGGACCTCCAGCGGCGGCCACGACACAGCCGGATCATCCGGACGCCGACCCGGATCATCCGGACCCCCGAAGCCCGGATCATCCGGACCAATATCTGGATCTAGGGCTGGCCAAGAAGCTCGAAGCTCACGAGCTAAACGAGTAGCTCGTGACTCGGCTCGAGTTGACTCGAACTCGAAGAATAACGAGTCGAGTCGAGCTTTAGTTTAAGATCGTTTATAGAGCGAGTTAAACGAGCCAATCTCACGAGTACTCGTGTAACTCGTTAGGCTCGGTACAAAAGATCGGCCACTCCCAATACAAAAAAAAGATCCGCCACTCAGCACCCCGCATCCCAGGCGCACAACACATGGCCTAACCATTGAAGGCCCAGCCAGCCAAGAGACTCATGCGTTACAAGGAAATTACAATTGTTTGGTGATGTATATGTTTAATATATACATAGTCATTTTATCGTATTTGAGGTTTTATGTTCATATCTTTAACGATCTTAACAAGGTAAACGAGCCAACTCGCGAGTTATACGAGTCGAGCCAATCTTGGGTTTGAGCTCATTATAGTAACGAGTCAAGTCGAGCTAGCTCGTTAACGAAATGAGCTCTAGCGAGTCGAGCCGAGCTGGCTCGACTCGGCTCGAATTCCAGCCCTATCCGGATCATCTGGACAGTGCCGCCGTGCATGATGTTGGGACGAGGCCCATGTACCCCTTTGCCCCCAACCTCTCTATATATATGACTCCTCCACCTCTTTCTAGGGTTAGCATTGGTTTAGCTCATATGTGAGATAGAGCTTTTCTCATCCATTACGGATCTACTCCACAAGAGAGACCGCGGCCCCTCGATGGAGAAGATCCCCTTGGATTCAAGACCCCCTCTTGGGTGGCCCCATCAAGACCTCCTCTAGGAGAAGAACCGGTTACCTTTGTATCGCCCTTTGTTCATCGTGAATCTTGTATCTCCTCTTGTGTTTCGAGGATCTAGCACATGTGTGACCTAATCTTGTTGGTTTGAGTGTTTCTCTTGTGCCTCCCTTTGTGATTTTCCCCCTTGTGTTCTTCTTGTTCTTCACGGGATCCGCTCCTTTCGTGAAAGATCGACCGTTTAGGGTTCCACCCTACATCATCTTGGATCAGAGCCAGCTTGGTCATGATCATCTTGGTATCATGAGCCACGTTGATCACGATTTCGGAGCCTCCCCTCTTCGTTTTCTAGCTTGATTTTGTTGTTTTTCGTCCTAATTCGACCACAAAAATAGCCCAATTTTTTTGTTGTGATTTGTGAGTTTTGATGATGTTTTGTTGGTTTTGGTCCGTGAATTTGTTGTGTTGCAAGTGGATCTTACCTCCCCCACCATCTCCACCTCGCAATCCATCCAAAATCCGCAAAATCATTGAATTTGACCCCGTTTTCGAGTTCATCCCGAGCCATCCCCGAGCGCAGTTGACCTGCTCGGATCATCCGGCTCCTGGCTCGGATCATCCGGCTTCCTTTGATGAAACTGCATTTTCCTGCAGTTTTTCCCCACCACCACTTACGCCTCCGCATACCCCTTTCGACCACCACCAACTAACTTCCGCAAACCCTTTCGATACACCAAAACCTACCAACACTTGACCGCCACCAATTCTGACACATTCTGCCGCGTTTGGTTTTGAGAATTTGAGTTGTGGTTCATCGTTTCCTAACGTGTTTCGGCTAATTAGGGATGGTTCGACATCAACATCACCACCACTCATCTTTGCCAAGGACTACTACGAACGGCTACATCATTGTGGTATCAACCTCATCATGGTATCGTGATATCATCATACTTTCTCGCATTTGCATTGTTAACCCCATAGCCTACTTTTGCGTCACTTACCCATCGAGACTAGCCTTTGAGTATTGCCGGCAACGTAACTTGTGCACATTAGTGATCATACTTCCCATAGCATACATACCATATCATCGGGTTGCATATCTTATTATCATCTCTTGTGTCACAAAGTTGTCATCGCATACACAATTGCTATCTTGGTTCGTGAAGCATTGCATGAAAAAAAGAGCTCAAAACACAAAGAGCCAAACAAGCTTTTAAGCAAAAAGGGAAAGATAAGCAAAGAGCTTATAAGCAAGAACCATAGCATCATACAACTTTAAGATTGTCATACTCGATCATCTTGGATCATATCATCGGAACATCATACATAGAGCATACTTGGGATAGAAGTCGTTGCATTTTTGCTTAGTAGGTTGTGCACAAGTTCGTATCCGCCTATTGTGCAATCGTGCTAGCGTCTCTCTAGTGTTGTGGAACAAGAGCATTTTTGTGGACTCCACATTTTGGCTCATTCCTTGGTTGCACGACCCCACTTATCTATTTGCGTGTGTGTTTCCAGTACCCATCTTGCTTTTGGTCTACTTGTTGCATTTGCAAATTTGTGAATCTTCTCCAACATTATTGCGTCTTGCTTACTATTACATCAAAATTTTGTGCCACCATCCTAACCAAGCTCCACCATAAGCTTTTACTTGTGTAGGTGTGAGAAACCGACAAGAATTGGTACCAACTGTGTTGTTTCCTTGTTACACCTTGGAGTGATCTTTGATCCAACCTTCAACATCGGTCAAGGTACATTTGGTATTGGTTCTTCTCTTTCTCCCACTCACATATCTTTGTTTGGAATGATGGATATGCCAAGTACCTCTACAAACCCACTATTCCTTGAGCAAGATGACGATTTGAACAACTACGTCACCAAGCTAGACCTATTTTGAACGCAACGAGCCTTGCATGAAGAGCAACTAGCAATGAGCGACCGCATCGACAACCTCGCCACCGACTTGCGACTCTCCGAGCAACGTACAAGAGACTAGTTCGAACACAAGCTCGACGTACACAAGCACGAGAATGAAGCAAGAATGGACGAGATTCGTGCCTTATTGGTCAACCGCTCTTCTACCACTTCGTCCTACTCAAGACGGAGCCGCTCGAGTCGACACTCCAACGACACTATCTCCGGCTCAAGTACCCCGACATCGAATACTCTTCGTCGTGCCGCGCGTCAAGATCGTCAAGCAAACCGCAATCCTCTACACGACACCGACTCTGAAGACATCGACACCGTCAAAACCAAGCTACATTCGCGCAAGCACAAGAACGACAACGTCCACGACAACAAGAACAAGAGGAGCATGTGCGACAACATCAAGATGCACAAGACGCCGAGGCACAACATCAAGAACAACAACTACGTGAAGCTCAAGCACTTGAGGCGCAACGTGCCCTTCGCGATTCAAGTCGTGCCATAGCCAACCGAGGCCGACAAGCTCGTGAGCAACAAGAAGCGCTTCACGATGAAGTCCAAGAAAGGATTTATCAATCACGTGTGCATTGTCAAGTTCCTCAAGTTCCTCGTCAAGCTCGACAAGCTCCTCCACAAGCTCGCCAAGAACATCAAGTTCAACAAGAGCACCACGAAAATGTAAATCCTCCAAGATAAGAGAAACATGAGGGAGAAAACCCTCCTCGCCAAGAGAAACATGAGTTTGTCAATCCTCAACGACATGGGCGTCATCATCCCCGACCCCAACACAATGAAGAGCAGCGATACAACAAGCTAAAGTTCACCATGCCCAAGTTCACCAGAAGCAATGACCCCGAAGAGTACATATCATGGGCATTGATGGTTGACAAAATCTTCTGCTTGCACAACTACGTAGAAGAGAAGAAGATCGCGAGGCATCCCTTGAATTCCAAGACTACGTCCTCATTTGGTGGGAACAAGTCATTGAGCGCCGAGAGGCCAAAGGTGAACCACCAATCACTACTTGGGTGCAAATGAAGGATGTCATGAGAGCACGATTCGTGCCAAACTACTACAACCGTGACCTCTTCAAGAAACTACAACTCCTCAAGCAAGGAACCAAGAGCGTTGAAGAGTACTACAAGGAAATGGAGATTGCCATGATAAGAGCCAATGTCACGGAAGATGATGAGCAAACTATGGCACATTTCTTGAATGGACTCAATCACCCTATCAAGAAGATTGCCGACTTCCAACCATACTCGAACCTCATCGAGCTAATGCACCAAGCCACCAAAGCGGAACGCCAAGTGCAAGATGACTTCAAGTATGCCAAGTTGTCATCCAAGTCCTATGGCTTCTCCAACAATCAGGCTTCAACGCCTCCAACAACTTCTACCTCAACCAAGCCTTCTACAAGCAACAGCGACAAGTCAAGTTACAAGAAAACTTTGACAACCTCAAGTCGTCCTCCTACTACAAGCAACTTCAAGCCGAGAGCTTCATCATCATCTACCCCAACCGATGAGACCATCAAGACAAGTTCCTTCAAATGCTTCACATGCGGCGGCCGAGGCCACAAGTCCTTTGAGTGCACAAACAAGCGCACCATGATCCTCAACAACGATGGAACCTACGACTCGATGAGTGAAGGAGAAATGGAAGCCCTTGAGCAAGTGGCCATGCACCGACAAGTGAACAATGACGATGAAGATGATCAAGTCTTTTGTGACGAAGATTCGAGCCCCGCTCTTGTTGTCTACAAGGTCTTGACTCTTCAACATCAACAACATGAAGACCAAAGATGCCATATCTTCCACACCAAGGCCGACATTAATGGAAGGTCCGTCAAGGTCATCATCGATGGAGGGAGTTGCCATAACCTCGCAAGTGAAGAACTATGCTCAAAGCTCCAAATTGTCAAGATGAAGCACCCGCACCCCTACAAGGTTCAATGGCTAAGCGACAATGGCACCATCCAAGTCGAGCATAGAGTACAAGTTTCTTTCAAGATTGGAACTTACGAAGACACTTTGGAGTGTGATGTCCTCCCAGTGACCGTTTGCCACCTTCTTCTTGGACGACCATGGAAATATGACCGAGGTGTCATCCACAACGGGCGTACAAACCACTATAGCTTCAAGATGAAAGGAAAGGAGTATGTGCTACGACCTATGTCTCCAAGCCAAGTGCTCGCCGACAAGCAGCCACCCATCATGGAGAGAATAGTGAGAGAGCAAACCACCCAAAAGAGAGTGAGCGCCACAAGCCAAAATTGAGCGCCTCCACGATGAGTGACAAGAAATACTTAGTTCTATTTGCCACCAAACTGAGATGAGAGAAGTGTGTGAGAACCCATCAAGTGTCCTACACTATGTCCTATTGTGCAAGGACGAGGCACCAAAAACTAATACCTCTCACAATCTACCTTTGGTGTTATCTTCTTTATTGCAAGAATTCCAAGATGTTTTCCCCGATGAGCTACCTCCGGGTCTACCTCCACTACGAGGCATCGAACATCGCATCGACCTCATCCCCGGAGCGCCACTTCTAAATAAGGCTCCCTACCGAGTCAACCCCGAAGAAACCAAAGAAATACAAAGGCAAGTAAAGCATCTCATAGACCATGGACATGTGTGCGGAAGTTTGAGTCCTTGTGCCGCACCGGTCATTCTTGTGCCAAAAAGAGACAGTACCTTTCGCATGTGTTCCAATTGTAGACCCAGCAATGCTATCACCGTTAGATATAGGTAACCCATTCCACGCCTTGACGATATGCTAGATGAACTTAGCGGTGCCACTATCTTTTCCAAAATTGATCTTAAAAGTGGTTACTATCAAATACGCATACAAGAGGGTGATGAATGGAAAACCGCTTTCAAAACAAAGTTTTGTTTGTATGAGTGGTTAGTCATGCCTATGGATTTATTGGAAGCACCCGGTACTTTCATGCGTCTTATGCATTATGTGTTTCACCCTTATATTGGTGAATTTGTTGTTGTCTACTTCGATGATATCCTTGTGTTTAGCAAATCTCTCAAAGAGCATGTCACCCACCTTCGCACCATGCTACAAACTCTTCGAAAAGAGCAACTTTATGCTAATATGGAAAAATGCCTTTTTGGTGTTGATAAGCTTGTTTTCTTGGGTTTTGCAGTATCTTCTAAGGGTGTTCATGTTGATGAATCTAAGATCAATGCTATTAAAATGTGGCCCCAACCAACCAATTTGTAACAAGTGCATAGTTTTCTTGGTTTAGCCGGTTTCTACCGTAGATTTGTGAAGGATTTTAGCACTATTGCTTCACCTTTACATGCTTTGAGCAAGAAGAACGCACCCCTTTTTTGGGGACCATCTCAAGATAGCGCTTTCAATGAGCTTAAGAATTTTCTTACTCATGCTCCCGTGCTTGCATTAACCAACTTTTACAAACCTTTTGAAATTCATTGCGATGCTAGTGGTAATGGCATAGGAGGTGTGTTAACACAAGAGAAGCGCCCAATTGCTTATTTTAGTGAGAAACTTTCCCGAGCGCAACTCAATGACCCCATATATGACAAAGAGCTATATACTTTAGTGCGAGTTTTGTGTGAATGGGAACATTATCTCCTCCCTCATGAATTCATCATCCATACCGATCATGAAACACTCAAATACCTTAAGGGTCAAACTAAGTTGAACAAGCGTCATGCTAAGTGGAGTGAATTTATTGAGTCTTTTCCTTATGTCATCAAGTATATTAAAGGCAAGGAAAATGTTGTGGCGGATGCACTTTCCCGTATATGGATGCTTGTTACTCAACTTGAATTGAATGTCATTGGCTTTGAGCACATAAAAGACTTGTATGAGCATGATCCTACTTTTGCCATTCCTTATGCCAAATGTTTGACGCATACCTCTTGGGAACGCTATTACATCAAAGATGGTTATATTATGAGAGCTAACAAACTTTGCATCCCTGAGTCTTCTCTTCGTTTGTTGCTTCTGCAAGAATCTCATGGAGGAGGACTAATGGGACATTTTGGACGCGACAAGACCCTTGCTACGCTCTCCAAGAACTATTTTTGGCCCAAGATGTTTCGCGACGTCAACCGCTTCACCAACCTATGCTCTACATGTCGCAAAGCTAAGTCTGAAACTCAATCTCATGGCCTATATATGCCTCTTCCAATTCTGTATCAACCATGGGAAGGTATTAGCATGGATTTTGTGCTTGGTTTGCCTAGAACTAGAAATGGCAAAGACTCCGTTTTTGTTGTTGTGGACCGATTCTCCAAAATGGCTCATTTCATTCCTTGCAACAAGATAGATGATGCTTCACATGTTTCCAATCTCTTTTGTAGGGAAATATTGCATCTACATGGAGTGCCCAAGACGATTGTCTCGGACCGCGACGTCAAGTTCTTGTGTTACTTTTGGAAGACTCTATGCGCCAAGCTCGGAATCAAGCTACTATTCTCCACAGCATATCATCCACAAACCGACGGCCAAATGGAGGCGACGAACCATACGCTCTCCACTCTACTACGCGTGTTGATTAATAGGAATATCAAGGAGTGGGAGGAGTGCCTACCCATCGCCGAGTACGCCTACAACTGCGCAAGACACTCAACAACCGACAAGTCCCCCTTCGAGGTCGTCTATGGTTTCAACCCATTGTCCCCATTGGACATTCTTCCTCTACCTCTAGAAGAGCGCACCAATATGGACGCGAGTGCCCGAGTCAACCACCTCAAGAAGATGCATGAAAATATAAGGCACACCATCGAGCGCCAAGTACAACGACTCGCGACCAAGCTCAACGTCAACAAGCAACCCATGATCTTCAATTTTGGCGATGTTGTGTGGCTACACCTTCGCAAGGACCGCTTCCCCAATGAACGCAAGTCCAAACTTCTACCACGAGCCGATGGACCCTTCAAGGTGCTAGCACGCTACAACAACAACGCTTACAAGATCGACCTCCCAAGCGACAAGTACAATGTGAGCAGCGTCTTCAACGTCAAGGATCTCTCGCCCTACCATGGTGATGAAGATTTCGATCCGAGGTCGGATCTTTCACAAGGGGGGGGGGGGAGATGATGCGGAGCATCCCAAGGCCATCCCCATGGACCTACCATAGTCTCACCAAGTGCCTAGTGGATCCATGACACGAGCACGTGCAAGAGCTCTTGAAACCGAGGTGACATCTCTCCTCTCACAATTCCACTTTGATGCACATGAGACATGGCTACTACCTCAAACGGAGACGTTGTGCATACTCAGGTATTAAGCAGTTAGCCCTCGAGACGCTAAGGAGCAAGGAGAATCCAAAGAGGAAGATGGACGTGAAGACGAAGAAGAAGAAGGGCAAAGTCAGCAAAAGCCCGGATGATCCGAACCGCCGTTCGGACGATCCGGCCCCAGCCCGGACGATCCGGCTACACAGCTCAAGGATACCCGAAGCTTCACCACGAAGCCGAATCATCCAGACCCAGCCCCGGATCATCCGGCCACACCCGGATGTCCGGACCAGGACGCAGACATCCGGACCTCCCGCGGCGGCCATGACACAGCCGGATTATCCGGACGCCGACCCGGATCATCCAGACCCCCGAAGCCCGGATCATCCGGACCAACATCCGGATCATCCGGACAGTGTCTGCGTGCATGATGTTGGGCCGAGGCCCATGTACCCCTTCGTCCCCAACCTCTATATATATGAATCCTCCACCTCTTTCTAGGGTTAGCATTGGTTTAGCTCATATGTGAGATAGAGGTTTGCTCATCCATTACGGATCTACTCCACAAGAGAGACTGCGGCCCCTCTACAAAGAAGATCCCCTTGGATTCAAGACCCTCTCTTGGGTGGCCCCATCAAGACCTCCTCTAGGAGAAGAACCCGTTAACTTTGTATCGTCCTTTGTTGATCGTGAATCTTGTATCTCCTCTCGTGTTTCGAGGATCTAGCACATGTGTGACCAATCTCGTTGGTTTGAGTGTTTCTCTCGTGCCTCCCTTTGTGATTTTTCCCCTTGAGTTCTTTGTGGGGTCCGCTCCTTTCGTTAAAGATCGGCCGTTTTGGGTTCCACCCTACATCACTTTGCTAGCATTCACACTTCATAAATTATTTCTTTGATCATTTACCTACTCGAGGACGAGTAGGAATTAAGCTTGGGGATGCTGATATGTCTCCAACATATCTATAATTTATGAAGTATTCATGTTGTTTTATTATCATTCTTGGATGTTTTACAATCATTTTATAGCAACTTTATATCATTTTTGGGACTAACCTATTCACCCAGTGCCTAGTGACAGTTGCTGTTTTTTGCTTGTTTTTTACATCGCAGGAAATCAATATCAAACGGAGTCCAAACACCGCAAAACTTTTTGTGGATTTTTTCTGGACCAGAAGACCACCAGGGGCTATGTGGTTAATCTCTCTCTCTCGTGTTCTTGAGATGTCAAGATCTTGATGTATTGTGGGCTTTGTTAATATAGTTGGATCATATGGTGTTTTCCCCTCTCTATTGTCACACCCTGATTTTTGGCCCATTCTTTTTCTTTTGATTTCCTGAGATTTTTGCTTGACTTTTCTTTTTTTGTGGCTATGTGCTCTGGAAACTGAAGAAGATGACCTCTTCTTTCTTTCCAGAGTGGCTTGTCATCCCCAAATGTAACACCCCAAAATTTTGACCTTGAATTACTGATTCAAAATTTTGCCAGGAAATTAAATTTTTATTTTCTGGCTTTATCTTTTAATTTCAGATCACTCTGTCCCTCTGAATTTTTAAGTTTTTCCCTTCTAGGTGGAAACTTTTTAAAAATGTTGTTGGACTTGTATACCCTCTCAAGAAACATTTCTTTTATCAGTGGATTTATTTCTATAATTATTTGTCCTGAACTTTATTTCTTTAAAAATGATTTTTCATAAGTTTTGGAGCCTCTATTGCACTACAACCCTTTCAAATTCTTCTTTGAAATCCCCACCAAAATTTGGGGAGGTCATGGGATGTTCCCACATCACTTTTGTGCAAAAACCTCTTTTAGTCATTTGGAAATTTTGAGATTTACCCCAAGTTTTCAAATCTGGTCCAGATTGTGAATTGCACTTCAACATATTTAAATATTTCCTTAAAGTTTCCACCAAAATTAGGAGATGTTAGTAGGAGTATATTATTCAACTTTATGCAAAGACCCACTGGTGTTCTTTGAAAAATTTGAGCAAATCATCCTCTTTTGCTCTGTGGTCAAGTTTGGTATTTTCTACTGCAACCCCATTTTATTTTGCTCTGTTGCCCATGATTCTTTTTCCTGTTTATAGTCCACCCTACCAAACCCTTAAGTCCAGGAGATTGGACCCATTGGAATATTTTTGGTCCATTCAATAATGCCCTGCACTTTCTGTCCAGATTTGGTTTTCTCAAAAACTTACACTACCAAGTTTCCGGTTTTGCCCAACTAACCTTGCCAGCCTCTTTATCATCCAAAGAGACTATGATCTGGAGTTTTTGGCCACCCCAAGAGTTGCCTAGATGCCCTTGGCATTCTATCAAGCACCTTGTGTGCATGGTCAGTTTTGACATAGTTTTTAGTTTGCACATTGGACCTGCTTGCTTTGCCTAACCAGCATGTATGATGGCTCTACCTTAGTCTATAACCCCACCCTACTAAACCTCATGTGGATTGGAGCCCCCTCGCATGCCTTGGCATTTTGCCGAACATGTAGCGTGCGTGCTCTGGCGCGCCCAGAGTGCACGTTTTGCACGCGCGTGCAGCCGAGCTGCTGCGTCACGCCCCTGGCCTTTGCTCGCCCGCAGGGCCGCGCCCCAGCCTCGCCCGCTCACCAGAACCGTCCAGGCCGCCCCTGGAGCCCCACAGCGCCGCCGTCAGGTCGGCCATGGCAGCTAGCGGCCAGCCACAGCAGGCTCCTGCCATGGACGGCACCGCCCAAGCCACCCTCGCTCGCCAGCTCGCCCCTGGAGTAGTGCCCGCTCGTCAGCTAGCCTCTGCCGCCATCCCTAGCCTCGACACATCACGCTGCAAGCTACAGAACGGCGGTTAGCCATTCCTATCCACTGCAGCCGACGATCTTATCCCCGGGCGCTGCGGAACCGACTTAGATACGCTATAAAAGGGGCCCCCGAGTTCGTCCAGTCCCTCAGGCAACCTCAAGCCATCCCCCTAGGGCTCCCTTAGCCGGCAATTGATGGAGGAAGGCCGTCTTCCCCATCTCCGGTCAGTTCGGCCGCCGCCACACTCCGGTGCCGTGCGTCGCAAGTAGAGCCTCCCCTGCCCTTCCAACGCCACCGTCCGACCCCCCCCCCCCTCGACCGTGCGGAGCCACCCAACGCCTCAGCCTCGACCGGGAACCACCGTAGCCCAAACCCCCAAATCCTCCCGAAGCCACCTCCGCCACGGAGCCGCCGCCGCGGCGACTCCTCCACCCCGCCAACCTAGTAACCA
The DNA here is from genome assembly GCA_021605205.1 of Aegilops longissima. Lineage (NCBI taxonomy): Eukaryota > Viridiplantae > Streptophyta > Magnoliopsida > Poales > Poaceae > Aegilops > Aegilops longissima. The sequence continues at coordinate 85,417,196 of CM038679.1, forward strand.
TCGGGAGGACCGCCTGGACTGGCGGATCCATCCTGCCTCGAACCCGTGGGAGCCGCGGTTCGTCGACGGCGATCGCCGGAGCTCCGTCTCCGCTCGGACAGAGGAGAAGGAGGCGCGGCGACTGGTCAAACCTGACCAGTGGGCCCAAGGGACCCACTGTCAGTGACCCACGAGCCGGTCCATGCTGGTTTAAGTGAAAGCGTAAACCCAGAAGTACGCCTCCTCCGTATTGTTATTCGAAACGTTTTTCTTTTTATTTTAAAAATAGAATTTTGACTAATCTTTGACGGGCTATAACTTTTTAAATATAAGTCCAATTGACTAGATTCTTTTTCTGTTGTTTCTCAAATTCTATCTAGTTTATTTTCATATTTACTTGAAAATTTTCCAATCAACTTTCTTGTACTGTTTTGAAACTATGTGTTAATTTGAATTTTCTCAAAATAGGATTTTTGAAGAAGGAAGCAACTTTCAAAAAAGTGCACCCCCTTGCATACTCTTGAAGGCAAGCATTCTGAACCCTGGCATAATATTGTCGTGTGTTGTTTGATATGGTTACAACACCCCCTTGTCTCGGAGTTTTCGTTATTTTATGCGATGATATGATCATACTCATACATGCATATTGATGATTCCGTGCTATTGGAGTTTGATACGTTGTGGTAGTAATCACCATCGTATGCCTTTCATGCATACTGGAAGGAATCCGGGAAAGCCTCTGTCTTGGGTAAACACGGGCTTGTCTCTAGTCCTCCGTCGAGACGGCTGTGTCCGGTAAAGGCATGGTGAGGTATGATGAGTGGTGATTTTGTCTGATTGGTGTCAAATATGTTTCTTGTGCTAACCGTGCAGGAAATGCTTTAACCTCCTGAGTCGACTATAGATCGAGTCTTGTTCCAGTAACCCCCGTACTTGTTTCGTACTACCACTTGTCCCTGCCATAGGTAGGGTACGGTTCAGTAAGTTTTCAACCCCTCCCTTAGCACACACCGTACAGAGAGGCCATGGTGGAAGATACCGGCTGCATCCAGTAGGCATGCCACCTGGTCCGGGGGCATGGGTGTTTCCGGTTGGAGCTGAGGGGGTAGCTCCCCTAGTTTGCGCGTGTTATAAATTTTTTGATCCCATGCTAATCGAGGTTCTAGCCTCCCCACTTAGAGTTTTGCTTAACGGGTGTCATGGGTGATTCCAGACACCGGTGAGTTAGGCTGGTGTGTGCGGCCAGGTGTGTTTTCAACTAAAAGACCATAGACGGAATTAGTCCCGATGGACTAAATAAATCTGTTACTCGTGGGTAAAGAATACACCCTCTACAGAGGTTATACCTATTCGAATAGCCGTGTCCATGGGTAAGGACTACAGTCTGGGATGGGTCAAAAATCGGTCTTAGTGTCGGTCTTCGGAGGAAAACTGCCAAACCAGAACATTGATTATGACCTGTGACATATGATGATTATGATTATTATTATTGTGGACTAACCATTTACATTATCGAGTATCCCTGGGACGGTTCTACCTCCTGGATATTCACTGTGATTATTCTTATTTATAAGCCCTTTATGTGGTGTCGCACCAACGCCCGACTGTGGCATGCTTGTTATTTATTTACTCTATAAGCCCTTTATGTGGTGTCGCACTGACGCCCGACTGTGGCATGCTTGTTATTTATTTACTCTATAAGCCCTTTATGTCGTGTCGCACAGACGCTCGACTGTGGCATGCTTGTTATTTATTTACTCTATATGCCCTTTATGTGGCGTCGCTCAGACGCCCGACTGAGGCATGTTTTATATTATTATCCTTTCGAGGCGTCGCTTCAGACACCCGATCGGTGCATTCTATTTCTACTCCCTTATTGCATATTCATGTTATATATAAATAACCCTGCTTGCGTGCATCATGGATTGTTATTTCGTGGATCGACGCTAGAACATAGACTATTTCAGAGCATGATTATCATTTGTTATATTATACCTGTGTTCATAATGTTTGCGAGTCCATTCAAAAGTACTCACTGGCTTGTCCCTGGCTATTATCTTGGCCAGATTTCCTGCATGGAGAGGAGCGTTGCGATGACAGCCCCGGAACCCACACAATGGTGACAGCAGCCTCGCGAAGATAGGAGTTACCCTGGTCAACTTTTCCTGTGGGAAATGGAGTCCCATAGACACTGACAAACCACAAACCGCTTCCGCCATCAGCCACTAGAAACCATCTGATGTACTCATAGGCCAGAATGGTCTTGTACTTCATATTATGTACTTTGCTTGGAATTTCTGTATCAAATTGGTGCCTCATCAGCTAACAGTAATCCTGGGGCTGATGAGCACAAGGATCATTTTCTAGGAAATATATCCCGAAAATCCGGTCCTGACAACCTTGGTATCAGAGCCATGCTGACCATTGGCTAATCCTATCTTAGCCAGGTCGAAAAACCTAGGTTAACCAACCCACCAGACCTTAACCTAACCCCAGCCAAGCTTCTCGTGTAAGATAGCCACACAGTGACCCCCGACACCTTAGGCAGCCGGTGCCCAACCTATCAGCCTAGCCTGTCGATCACGCGCCAGTGACCTACGCCTAAATAGTCTCTTTCGCAAGCGTGCGAAGGAAGACTCCATCCCCTTTTTCTATAAAAAGGGCACGCTAGGCTCAACTTAGCACATCACAACCTCTTCCCCAAACCGAGACATAATGCCTGGACCCATCATGCACAATGAGACCACAGTAACCAACCTTGGAGGTTTTGTGACCGTGCTCGCAAACCTCACCCACAGTGCCTTTGCATTAGAAGAGCCCCCAGAATATGTTGTGTACCAAGGACCCCTGAATGGTGAGAGCCGTCAATTCTGGGCCACTATGCACGTCTATGGTAGGGGTCTATCGCTAGAACGCCCCTACAGGTTCATCGGAAGGACAACTTCCTTTGAGCCACAAGCCATCCAACTAGCTGCTCGAGAGGCTATAGTTCAACTCCGCACTTGTCGCCCAGAGTTAATCGTCGCCGTTTCTACTACTACCCCAGCCGTGACGGTATGGTAGGCCACCCCAGGTTGCCAACAGAGATCACGAGACGGATCCTGCATTTTTGCATCTGGTGCGCTATGTAAGTGCACTAGAGGAACTGTTCGATCAAATCACCCTTGATCTGATCGTAGCTCGTGGAGAACTGGTTCGCTGAGCCCCGGTGTCGGTGTCAAAACCGGCGGATCTCGGTAGGGGGTCCCGAACTGTGCGCCTAGGCGGATGGTAACAGGAGACAAGGGACACGATGTTTTTACCTGTGTTCGGCCCTCTCGATGGAGGTAGTACCCTACCCCGCTTGATTAATATTGATGATATGGGTAGTACAAGAGCAGATCTGCCACGAGATCGAGAGGCTAAACCCTAGAAGCTAGCCTATGGTATGATTGTTGTTCGCCCCACGGACTAAAACCCTTCGGTTTATATAGACACCGAATAGGGTTAGGGTTACACAGAGTCGGTTACAATGGTAGGAGATCTACATATCCGTATCGCCAAGCTTGCCTTCCACGCCAAGGAAAGTCCCATCCGGACACGGTACGAAGTCTTCAATCTTGTATCTTCATAGTCCAGGAGTCCGGCCAACGATGATAGTTCGGCTATCCGGACACCCCCTATTCCAAGACTCCCTCAGTAGCCCCTGAACCAGGCTTCAATGACGACGAGTCCGGCGCGCATATTGTCTTCGGCATTTGAAGGCGGGTTCCTCTTCCGAATACTTCATAGAAGATTTTGAACACAAGGATAGTGTCCGGCTCTGCAAAACAAGTTCCACATACTACCGTAGAGAGAATAACTTTTGCACAGATCTGCTGACGTATTCCGCGGCGTGACATCACACCACGGCCATGCCTTTATACGAATCGTCTTTTACTGCTCCACCTTAGCGCTTAGCGAGGCGGTTTCTTGGCACGCCTTATCAAAGCGAGATCGTGCCCCTTATTCCGGGATTCCCATCAATACGGACGTGAGTAACCCATCCGCGCCATTGATTACGGCGCTTGGAAGATAAGCGAGTTTTACCAGGCTGGCGGGGGACGCATAGCTTCGTCCGTCCATATAATGGGATAAGGATCCACCTTTTCACCTACGCCTTCTTCCTCCTTTGCTCATCCATTTCCGCGCACTCGAGCTCCAGTGCCCAAGTCCGCACATCCCACCTCAACCTTCTCCAACTATGTCCGGAGCGGGAGGCAGGTGGATGGCCTCCTCCGTCACGGAGGGCACATCAAAAGTTGCGGAAGGCGGATACTTGTCCAAGAACATCGCGACCGCTACCCGACGAGGGGCAGCTCATTCCCACCGCCGGGCCCCATGAGAGGGTGGTGTTCTCACCCACTTCCTCCGCGGACTAGGTTTTCCACTTCACCCATTTGTCCGGGGCTCATGTTCTACTACGGCCTGATTTCCACGATCCGCCCCGAACTTCATCCTCAACATCTTGGCGTTTATCGTGCAGGCGAGGCCTTCCTCTCAGATCCAGCCCCACTTCGCTTATGGCTGAAGATCTTCAATGTCAAGTCAAGGTAGTGGGCGGCGCTGCCGGAGTGCAGAGGTTCCATGGTTGGCAAGATGGCCAAAGCCCTATGGCTCGAGGGCTCCTTTGTGGAGACCATAAAGGGGTGGCAATCGGGGTGGTTCTACATCACCGAGCCGCGTGACTCTCAATGGGCGGCGGCCCCCGAATTCCGATCTGGCTTCCCCACGCTGCTCACATCATGGAAAGAGACGGCCCTGTCGTGTGGTGATTCGGACGAGCTATCCGGACTCCAAACCTGCGTCCGAAACCTGGCGGACAAGAATCTCAGGCTTGTCAACGTTATCCAGGTGATACTCATCCGCCGGATTCTCCCATGCCAACAACAGGCCTTCAAATTGTGGGAGTTCGATCCGCACAGACCCAACTCTGAAAAGGCTCTTCGACACTACGCATTTAAGATGCCCGGAAGGTGTTGTTCAAGGCGCCGAGGTTCTACATCCGCCATCAAGATCGCGGATTCAACTCGCAGCGCCAAGCCAGCGAGGTAAGTTATTTTACCCTTTATGGGACTCTTTTTCATAGTTCGACTCTATGCGGATCTAAAACTCCCTAACCTTTAACAGATCGGTTGAAGACGTCCGGACAGATTAACTGTCCTGCCCCTTTGCCGAAGCCCCAGCGGATGCCCGATTGACGGGGTTGCTGGCTCCGGCACCTCACGTGGTGCCGGAGAAGAAGGCCAAGAAGAAGGCCACGGGAACTCGAAGGAGCTCCTGGCGCCAGGGGCTGCCGGACTCATCGCTCGACAACCCTGAGGAGGAATCCTCCTCTGAGGAAGAGGAGGAGGAAAAAGAAGCCTATCCCCCAACGGGGGGAGAGAAGAAAAGGAAGGCCGCCCCAACTGGGGAGACCGGAGGGTCCAAGAAGGGAAGGACCCTTCCTCCGGACTTCTCCACCAACACCGACAACGACGAGGAGGAGTGGCCAACAAGGGCCAAGCCCCTGGCGAGATCGTAAGTGTCCGGATACCCATGGATTTTTTTCATTGCATAGTGTTCTCTAATGCCGAACAATCATGCAGCCCGCCCAAGGACGAGCTCGCCGCTTCGTCGAGCGGCTCCCTGAATTCGTCGGATGTGAATAGCACTTCACTTCTGACCGCCTACTCCCCTCGTGACGCAGACGACACTGCGGTGGAGTCCCAAAAGGGGCCCAGCCAGGAGGAGGTGGTACTGGAGGCGCCGCAAGGCGACCTCCCGGACTCCGTGTGCAAAGGGGGCGAAACCTTCAGTGGTTCCGAAGTCCGGCAAGCGGTCCCTTCGTAAGAAGGGTAAGACTACGACGCCGGTGACCTCCGTCCATCCGGAGGCACCGGATAGCTTGCTGGAGGCGCTTAAAGGCGCCTCCATCGACGAGGAGCACCGCGACTTTGTTATGAGTGTGGTGATCCAGAAGTTCAGTCCGCCAAGAGCGGGCTGACTGAAGCCTGCATCAGCCTTCTAACAGCTTTGAGGTAAGTTTAGAATATGTAAAAATATTACCGATAGACAGTAGCCCTCGATGCTTAGTTCGGTGTTAGGGAAGAAAAGCCGGACTAAGGATCTAAAAGATATACGCAGGAGTCTAACATAAGTATGTCAATATGCGAATGCAGCAGTGTTGCTTGACCTCGCCAGACCGATGCATGGAGGTCAATGCATTGAAGAAGAGCCTCGGGCGGTCCGAGAACGAGCTCGGCCTTGCCAAGAAGCAACTCGAGGACAGGGAAGGTAAGCAATACCTTATTAAAGAAATACCATATAGAAAGGATTCGTTGCAAAAATGACAGGAATAACGTGGGTATTGTAGGGGCCACGAACGAGGTGGCGACCCTGAAGGAAGTGGTGTCCGTGGCCGAAAGCAAAGCGGCCGCGGAGCGCACCGAGCGAGAGAAGCAGGAGGAGCGGGTGGCGGAGGTGCGGCAAGAGCTCCTGTGCTCGTGGAAAAACACGAGTTTGGAGCATGACTCAAGACTCGAGAGTCCGAGCTCGCCTCGGCTCTTGAGAGTGCCAAAGCCGCTAAGGCCGAAGCCCAAAAAGCCCTCCAAGAAATTGAATCATTAAAGAAGATAGCGGCGGGTAAGGCATTCTTTATGCAAAGCAAGCATGTGAAAGTGAATTACCTATTACTTACCCGGATTCGGAGCTCTCCAGGAGCATTCACAGATCTGCCCCGTAGTGTGTCTAATGCTGCCGTGTTCTACCACGCCAAGGAGGGGAGCTCGACGGAGAAGGTGTTCTGGTCTCAGTATGCTGAGGCCGAACATCCGGTGCCCCTGAGCGATCAGCTGAAGCAGCTGGTCGAGCTCCACAAGGTCGCCGAACAGGCCATGAAGGGCCTCATAGTTCGGCTGTGGCCATTGGAAGCCTTGCCTGGGAGCTACTTCGGGCTAGTGCAGCGGCTGGTGGACGCCTGTCCATGGATTGAATTCATCAAGCGCTCCGTCTGCATTGAAGGTGCCCGTCGGGCCCTTCCCAGTGCTAAAGTGCACTGGGGCAAGCTGGATGCGGAGAAGCTTGTGACGGACGGGCCACCGAAGGGCAAGGAGCATCGCAAGCCCGAAATGTACTATGAGGGCGTCCTAAAGGGTGCCCGCCGTATAGCGGATGAGTGCTCCAAAGATGTAATTTTGAATAGACTACGCATTTGTTATCCTGACGCTGAAAACTTGTTCATATGCGCTAATCAACTCTTGTTAATTTAAAATATTACCTTCAGGCGGCCGCTTATCAAATTTGAGAGATGGCAAGTCGTTGGCTTCAGCCCCCATGCCACGAAAGTGTGGGGTGTCGGGATAAACTTGAGCGCTCTTGTTCCCATTCTTGGGTCCGTCGAGGAGGCGCCAACGCAACAAACAAGGCAACCGGACTTATAGTGCTTGAACACTCTCACTTAGCCATAGAATTTATAATTTTAAATTTCGGCGAAGCCCCTAGTATTCGAAGACCGAGTTCGGGCGCTATCCACGCCTTTGGCGGACATTGCGGTTCCTCGCCTAAGCGGCATAAGTCTTTAGGGACCAAAACCTCTCGAACAGCGATCGCTCTCGCCCTATCATGACGGTCAGTTTAGCTTTCTCCACCGAGGTGCTCAACCCAGCTCAACCGGGCACAATCGCTGTGGTTCTCCCAGCGCTACCTTAGCCGATATACGGAACGTAAGGTACCAAAACATGGGGCCGGGCAAACCCAACTATTGACCCAAGACATGATTCGGAGCCGATGCATATAATGCTATAAGTTCGGGGTGCCGCACTTGTGAAAGTGTTCGGACTTAACACACCATACTTTTGGGGTACTTAAGCCCCTGGTGTATTGGCCGTACCAAAGTGTACGGGTGCAACATGTCCTGAAATGAACATATATATAGATAAAGAAAGGAGTGCAATAATAGGAAAAAGCTATGTATTGTTTATTCAAAAAGGTACTGCGATGGAAGCAGAATGATAAAAATAGCGCGATAAGCAAGGGATGGGACTATTTAACATGTTCCCCTCCAGGGGTAAGCTGCGGGATGGTATGTAAAACAGGTATAATTCTTGTAGTAGAGACCACCTGGACACTCGACGTAGCTTTCTGTTTCCCTGGCTGTTGCATCGTGAGTTCGGCAATTCTAGTGCCGGACATGACCTCTGGAAAACGGAGTCCTGAAAGTAAGAAAAAAAATAAGAAAGAAAAAGAATGACACAATTGGGAGCCCCAGTGCGTTGAGCCGATTCAGGCGTGCCGTGGTCGTGCTCCCCTTAGGCCCATGGTATCTCCAGAGTGTAGTTATGTACTCGTAGTAATCGGCTTCGTTGTTTCGCGAGGGCTGGGTTAGCCGGATTGCTACGCTGCTTGGATCGTGCCAGCGGTCTTGTTGTAGGTTACCCGGGCGCTGCTTGATGGTGTCCGGACGCTTAGTGGCCGGACTCGTGAATTGCTGTGAGGGGCTGCCTTTGCACCTCCGCCGAGGGTCAGCCGATGCTCCTCCGCTCGGAGAGAGCGTTCGGTGTTTCCATTGACCGTGATTACTCCTCGAGGGCCTGGCATCTTGAGCTTGAGGTATGCGTGGTGCGGCACCGCATTGAACTTTTGCAAATGCGGTTCGCCCAAGCAGTGTGTGATTGCCGCCATGAACGGGACTATGTCGAAGATTAACTCTTCGCCGAAGTTATCCGGGATCCAAGACCACTTCGAGTGTAATCGAGCCTGTACAATTGGCCTCTACACCGGTATGACGCCTTTAAAGGTCGATTTGTGGGTTTAATCCTTGAGGGTCTATGCCCATTTTGTGCATCAGATCCCGATAAAGCAGGTTCAGGTTGCTACCGCCGCCCATCGGGACTCGGTGAGGTGAAATCCGTCAATAATTGGGTCAAGAACCAATGCGGCGAAACCGCCGTGACAGATGCTAGTAGGGTGGTCCTTTGATCGAAGGTGATCGGGCAGGAAGACCATGGGTTGAACTTGGGCGATCGCTCCATCGCAGATATCGCCCTTTAGTGCGCGCTTCCGCCCTTTTGGGTATGTGGGTTGCGATATCATGTTCACCGTCCGCACTTGTGTGGGAAAGCCCTTCTGTCCTCTATTGTTCGGGCGGCCGGGCTCTTCCTCGTCATCGCTATGCAGCCGCTTGTCGTTGTTTTGGCGCTTAGCTTGCCTGCTTTCTTGAACACCCAACAATCCTGTTGGTGTGGTTGGCTGTTATTCGGGGTGCCATGTATCCGCACAAGCGATCGAGTATTCGGTCCAAGTTGGGACGGGCCACAGGTATTTCTTTTGAATGGCTTCTTCCGCCGACCGGGTTTAGAGCCTATGAATCGGCATTTATCGTCGATCTTCAGCATTATCACCGCGCACGCGGCGTTTATGCTTGTTGCGACGCGACCTACCATTGCTGTCCTTGGTATCTGAACTACGTGGTGTTTGGCCAAGTTGTTGCTTCGAGCTAGCTAGCTGTCCTCTCCCGCCGCAAAAGCCGGTCATGAGCGTTGTGAGGGCTGCCATGGATTTCGGCTTTTCCTGTCCTAGGTGCGGGCAAGCCACTCGTCGTGGATGTTATGTTTGAAGGCTGCAAGGGCCTCTGATCCGGATACCAACGATTTGATTTTTCTTGGTTAGGAACCGTGTCCAGATTTGTCCGGCCGATTCTTTCGGCTGCTGAATTATGTGGCTGAGGTCATCGGCGTCGGTGGTCGCACATATCTGCCCCGAAGTTATCAAGGAATGCGGCTTCCGTGTCCTCCCAACAACCAATTGATTCTGGCGGCAAGCTGTTAAGCCAATGCCGAGCTGGTCCTTTAAGCTTGTGGGAGGTATTTGATGGCGTGTAGATCATCATCGTGGGCCATGTGGATATGGAGGAGGTAGTCCTTGATCCAAACCGCAGGATCTGTTGTGCCATCGTGATGATTCGATGTTTACGGGTTTGAAACCCTCGGGATTTGATGATCCATCACTTCGCCGTCGTGAAGCATAGTGGGTGTCTGGCGCCTCAGATATTATATCACGACGCAGCTCAAATGAGCTTTGTTCATCGTGTTCGCCCGCCGAGTTGTGTATCCGGCGTGACGGTTATCATCACATGTCGTGGGGCCCACGCGATCCATAGATCGATCTTGTTTGCCTTGCCTTGTCCTCCAATATGTCTCGCAGGTCCGGCGCGCTTCCCTGCCTTGGTCGAGCGGGCGCCGAGTGCGGCTTGAATGGAGGGTCTAGAGGCCTCTCTCGTCATGGCTACGGGTGGCGGTCGGCCGCATCATGCGCTGGTGATGTAGGTTTGGGTGCTACTTCCTCTAATTGGGGTAGCAGCTCATGCGTTGGGTATCTCTTGGGGGCGTTGAATTCATACTCTTCATTGCAAGGACTTCAGTCCATCCGTCGCCTAGCAAGTCTTGGTCAGCTCTAAGCTGTTGCTGCTTTTCTTGAGGCTGCTTGCCGTGGCCATAAGCCTGCGTTTAAAATGCTCTTGTTCGACGGGTCTCTCGGCACGACGAATTAAATCGTCGTCGAGGCTTGCCTCGCTTCGGAGGGGGCGATAATTATCGTCCTCTACCTCTCTTTCTGCCGCACTGTCATGCGAACTTGCTTCTCCCTCCTCCTGCGCCGAGTCCTGCTGGAGGGGGTTGTCTTCGGCACTGTCCGGGGTGTTAATATCTCCTGTGCCGGAATCACCGTTTTTGCTGTGGTGGGATTTAGAACGGCACCGCTGACGCCGGCGCTTGGGCTGCTTCTTGGAGGGGTCATCCTCCGTTGCTCCATCGCCGTTCCCATCTGTTGGGATGTCCACCATGTATATGTCGTATGACGAGGTGGCCTTCCGGCCCTCAGAGGCGCTGGTTCTTGGTAAATCTCGAAGATCGTTGTCAATAAAAGGATGTCTTCGGAGTCGAAGTCGAGCATGTCGGTTAAATCATCGACAGTGGCTATAAAGTGGGTGGTGGGTGGGCGTTAAATTTCTTTGTCGTCCGCATCCCAACCTTCCTGACCGTAGTCCGGCCAGGGCTCTCCTGATAAAGAGAGAGACTTTAGTGAATTCAGGATGTCACCAAAGGGCGAGTGCTGAAAGATGTCCGCGGCAGTGAACTCCATAACCGGCACCCAACCGGATTCGATTGGCAGGGGCGCGGAGGGTTCGGAGTCCGGAGAGGAGTCCGGCACCTTGGAGTCACGGTCTTCGCAAAGGACAGGGATGGAGTTGGGCTCAATCGCCGTAGAGATTGTAGCCCCCGAGGCAGTGTCCAACCACTCGTCCTCGATCGGCGAAACCGGCTCCGGATTAAGGGTTGGAGCGGGCACTGGTGCGGCCTCCAGGGCACTGTCCAGCGGCAGAGCTAGATCGTACCCATCGAGACAATGCGGCATGCTCGGCTGTGGCTCGAATCCGTCGAAGATTAAGTCTCCGCGACATCGGCCGATAGTTCAAGCTTCCAAATCTGACCTGATGGCCAGGGGCGTAGCTTTCGATCTGCTCCGGATGGCCTAGCGAATTGGCCCGCAGTGCAAAGCCGCCGAATACGAAGATCTGTCCAGGGAGAAAAGTCTCACTCTGGACTGCATTGTTGCTGATGATTGAAGGAGCCATCGGGCCTATAGGTGACGACACGGAGGAACTCTCAATGAAAGCACCAATGTTGGTGTCAAAACCGGTGGATCTCGGGTAGGGGGTCCCGAACTGTGCGTCTAGGCGGATGGTAACAGGAGACTAGGGACACGATGTTTTTACCCAGGTCCGGGCCCTCTCGATGGAGGTAATACCCTACTCTTGCTTGATTAATATTGATGATATGGGTAGTACAAGAGCAGATCTACCACGAGATCAGAGAGGCTAAACCCTAGAAGCTAGCCTATGGTATGATTGTTGTTCGTCCTACGGACTAAAACCCTTCGGTTTATATAGACACCGAATAGGGTTAGGGTTACATGAGTCGGTTACAATGGTAGGAGATCTACATATCCAGACGCCAAGCTTGCCTTCCACGCCAAGGAAAGTCCCATCTGGACACGGGACGAAGTCTTCAATCTTGTATCTTCATAGTCCAGGAGTCTGGCCAACGATGATAGTTCGGCTATTCGGACACCCCCTAATCCAGGACTCCCTCACCCGGCAAGAGGAGAAGATGAGCCCGACGCCGACAACCCAGTCGTGCTGTCCGGGCAACCGATCGAGTCCTCGAGATCTGCCCAAGCCATCGACCAAAATACTTTGGTGTCCCCAGAAGTGCTTCGTCGCCTTTTGGAACACGCTCCAACGGGATTGTGGCCAACAACCCCCGCGATGGTCATCATCGCTACCCCGACCCTGCAGCCCCTCAACCCCATCCAGCTAACCCCGATGGTGAAACCCGTGGAGAAGCCTCGACGACCACAAGGCACGCCCGCTTAGATATTAACGAAGTAGACTAAGTCACTCGAGTGGTACCGAGCCTTAGTATTTCTACGCCCTGTAATTGTGTGATCCTGTATCGCCATAATTAATGCAGCCTGCTTGTGTGCCTCTGTTTTACATAGTAACCATACATAAGTATGTTGGCGTACGATTGCATTTTTTTATTCCGGGCACAGATACCAAAAACCACCCCGCCGACACCCACAGTAATACATCACTTTTGTGGGATATGTGTATCTGTAGCATTGACCCCGACCCCATAGAGCAGAACCGACAAATTGATTGCCCCTCATTGCGGTAAATAACCCAGCCCCAATGTTATATATAAGGCCACCCCGTGACCTTACCAGGTACCCCTCACCTTGTGCACAACACTCACAGCCATTTCCTTGCCATGCCAAGCCCTAGTATTTATCTGAGAACCCCGGATGCCACCCCAGGTAGTTTTGTTAAAATATTATGGGACTTTACCTGCAGTACCATGAGTGCTATCCATCCTCCCCAGTACGAGTTGCTCAAATCGAGGATCACCCCCTCCACCTTGAAATATTGGGCAGTGGTGCACATCCCTCCCGCAAACCGAAACCAAGACCCAACGGAAGTCTCCTTCGTGGGGAAATCTATGCCGACTCCGCATATGGCCATAGAAGCTGCTGCGTACGAAGCACTTGCTCGCCTTCGATTCGCGGTACCTTATGCCAGCGAACGAGGGTATTATTACTTTCCGAGTCACGCAGCACCCTGAGAAGTAACCTCTTTTCCCGGTGGACGAATTGAGAGAGACCCAGTACTGGCCAACCTTGCCTAGTATGTCATCACTCAAGAGCGTTTGACCCAGCGAGTAATGGGTTATCTCCAGAGCCTCGCTGATTTAAATCCTTAGATCGCCATTGGCAGACCACTGAGGCCCGACGAGGAGAGGCGCATCCATCGACTAGTCAATCCGCTTCCCCCGATAGAAGAGGAGTGTGCCCCAGTACCAGAGACGTTTTCTTAGGACCCTTTCCATTTACCGTTTTCATTGTAGACATCACTGCTATGTTCATTGTTCCAGCATTTATGTATGTGTTGCAACTTAAGCATTGTGCCCTAGATTTGTGTGATTAATTAAATATTTGGTTTCAATTAATGTGAGTAGTTTGTACTGCTGTTAATTTTGATTAACTGTTTTCACTCTCAGTAAATTTTGAAGTGAGATTTTCTTTCCCTGGGTTGTTGCAGCATATATCTCTTCACGACATAGATTTTTATTCACGCAGCACCATAATAGCAGACTCACAACCACAACCACTCGACCACGTGCGCTAATTGCAAATCCTCGTGCACATGTTGCACCTAACCGATCACCCCCCAACACACCACAGTCTCTGAAGGAGAGAGTTGTGGGTAATCAATCGGGGGCAAGTTGCCTCCAGCACACTGACAACTGTTAGCACCCGACACTGCACTTAATCCTCGTGGTCACCGCCACCGCAGAGAGCTAACACTCGAGCAGCAGCATCACGACGACCATCAAGGATCATCGCACACAAGAGCGCGGAGAACCCCAGCAATGCCGCCAGCCCTCCGCACACCAGGATCATGCACCAGTCCGGCATCACCTCCGCCATTAGAGCCTCGTCTCGAGCTCCTGCAAACAGAAATGTAGGAGAAGGAAGCAGAAGGAGAAGCGAGGCCATGTGTGAGGAAGAAGAAAGAAGCACCGCGGTCATTTTATAGCTCGAGATCGGTGTACGGTGGGCGAGGTCCACCAGCACCGCTTCGCCGCCGATCGCCGGTGTTGGAGGCGAATCCATGAGCAAAGACCGACAGCAAGACTGGCCCATAAGGTGAGTGCACGCTGCACCGGCAGCTAGCACCTTTCTTGTACTGTTTTGAAACTATGTTTTAATTTGAAATTTTTCCAAACACCTTTCTTGTACTGTTTTGAAACTATGTTTTAATTTGAATTTTCTCAAAATAGGATTTTTGAAGAAGGAAGCAACTTTCAAAAAAGTGCACCCCCTTGCATACTCTTGAAGGCAAGCATTCTGAACCCTGGCATAATATTGTCGTGTGTTGTTTGATACGGTTACAACACCCCCTTGTCTCGGAGTTTTCGTTATTTTATGCGATGATATGATCATACTCATAAGTGCATATTGATGATTCCGTGCTATTGGAGTTTGATACGTTGTGGTAGTAATCACCATCGTATGCCTTTCATGCATACCGGAAGGAATCCGGGAAAGCCTCTGTCTTGGGTAGACACGGGCTTGTCTCTAGTCCTCCGTCGAGACGGTTGTGTCTGGTAAAGGCATGGTGAGGTATGATGAGTGGTGATTTTGTCTGATTGGTGTGAAATATGTTTCTTGTGCTAACCGTGCAGGAAATGCTTTAACCTCCTGAGTCGACCATAGATCGAGTCTTGTTCCAGTAACCCCCATACTTGTTTCGTTCTACCACTTGTCCCTACCATAGGTAGGGTACGGTTCAGTAAGTTGTCAACCCCTCCCTTAGCACACACCGTACAGAGAGGCCATGGTAGAAGATACCGGCTGGTAGGCATGCCACCTGGTCCGGGGGCATGGGTGTTTCCGGTTGGAGCCGAGGGGGTAGCTCCCCTAGTTTGCGCGCGTTATAAATTTTGTGATCCCATGCTTATCGAGGTTGTAGCCTCCCCACTTATAGTTTTGCTTAACGGGTGTCATGGGTGATTCCAGACACCGGTGAGTTAGGCTGGTGTGTGCGGCCAGGTGTGTTTTCAACTAAAAGACCATAGACGGAATTAGTCCCGATGGACTAAAGAAATCTGTTACTCGTGGGTAAAGAGTAAACCCTCTGCAGAGGTTATACCTATTCGAATAGCCGTGTCCATGGGTAAGGACTACAGTCTGGGATGGGTGAAAAATCAGTCTTAGTGTCGGTCTTCGGAGGAAAACTGCCAAACCAGAACATTGATTATGACCTGTGACATATGATGATTATGATTATTATTATTGTGGACTAACCATTTACATTATCGAGTATCCCTGGGACGGTTCTACCTCCTGGATATTCACTATGATTATTCTTATTTATAAGCCCTTTATGTGGTGTCGCACCGACGCCCGACTGTGGCATGCTTGTTATTTATTTACTCTATAAGCCCTTTATGTGGTGTCGCACCGACGCCCGACTGTGGCATGCTTGTTAATTATTTACTCTATAAGCCCTTTATGTGGTGTCGCACAGACGCCCGACTGTGGCATGCTTGGTATTTATTTACTCTATAAGCCCTTTATGTGGCGTCGCTCAGACGGCCGACTGAGGCATGTTTTATATTATTATCCTTTCGAGGCGTTGCTTCAGACACCCGATCGGTGCATTCTATTTCTACTCCCTTATTGCATATTCATGTTATATATAAATAACCCTGCTTATGCGTGCATCATGGATTGTTATTTCGTGGATCGACGCTAGAACATAGACTATTTCAGAGCATGATTATCATTTGTTATATTATACCTCTGTTCATAATGTTTGCGAGTACATTCAAAAGTACTCACTGGCTTGTCCCTGGCTATTGTCTTGGCCAGATTTCTTGCATGGAGAGGAGCGTTGCGATGACAGCCCTGGAACCCACGCAATGGTGACAGCAACCTCGCGAAGATAGTAGTTACCCTGGTCAGCTGTTCCTGTGGGAAATGGAGTCCCATAGACACTGACGAACCACAAACCGCTTCCGCCATCAGCCACTAGAAACCATTTGATGTACTCATAGGCCAGAATGGTCTTGTACTTCATATTATGTACTTTGCTTGGAATTTCTGTATGAAGTTGGTGCCTCATCAACTAACAGTAATCCTAGGGCTGATGAGCACAAGGATCATTTTTTGGGAAATATATCCCGAAAATCTGGTCCTGACACCAAACCATCCCAATACCTTTCCATTTTCATCCTAGCCCAACCCCAATATTCTTTTCCTTGGGAATATTCCTTTTTGTGTTAAAGGAATAATCCTTTTATCCCTAGGTTCTGAAGCAACCTATATTTCCATCACTCCCAAAATTCCCAAATAATTCTCATAATGTTTTTGGGTCATATATTCCTCAAATATGGTAAAATATTTTATTTTCCATGTTCCTCATCATGCTCAATTAATTCCTTTCCTATTCTGTCATGAATGGCAGTTTGTGAAGCTAGTGCTATTTACCTTATCCCAATTGACCCCAAACTTTTTGGAGACCTTTTCATGTCCATATAATTGCCTTATGCCAAAATTCAACTTAATTTGCCTAGTGAATATTCTTAAGCAATTTTTCAAAGTTCCCGTCTGAGGGAATTGTTTGTGAAGGAAGTACTAGCTAGGGTAATCCAAATGAGTTGAGATTTTGCACAGTCCTTCATATAATCAAATAATCACCCTCCTCCAAGTTTCATATCATTCCATTGATCTATGTGAGCCCAGGACCAATTCTTTGTTTCTGTCCAAATTTTCAGTTTGTGAAGCAAGTATATTTTATCTTGCTCCATTATGGCTGAAAATTTCCCAGGACCTTCTCCTACCCATATAACCTATCTCCACAAGACTTTGGCTCATTTCATCTAGCCAACATTTCTCTAATTTTTTCCAAGATTCTGTCCAGAGAGGTGCTACATGAAGGAAGTACCATTTTGGCATGACCAAATGGCATGAAATTTTTATGGCACTCTCATATGCCCAAATCATCTAGCCTTGCCCAATTTCAGCTCAAGTGGACACTCTATCTGAGTGCTTCATCATGATCTTAATTCTAGGCCAGTTTATGAAGTTGCAAAGCAAGTGTATTAAATACTGGCCCAAATCATCTCATAATTGACAGGATTATAGTCCTTCCTATCCAAAACCTCCCTGACATCTTGTTTGCATCCCAACCTCACTAAGTTGATCACAGTTTCATGCTCTAGTTTGCAACAGCAAACTTCAGAGCTTAATTCCAACCCAACCACTGCGTGTTTAACCAAGCTATCACCTCAGTTGCAACCTACCCTGGAAGGACTCCACCCCATACAATATTTTCAAGCCCTTGGCATCTTCTCCTCGCCAGTTTATGTGGTGACCGCTGCTGTGGCATTACAGTGAATGTGAGCTGGGTGGTGTTTTGCTTCGGGTCCCTCCTCCCCGGCAAATTCCCTCACGCCCTCGACACCTAGCCATGTCTAGCAAGTTCCTTTCGTCGTCGCCCTTCGCCCTGGACCCCTCCCCCCTCCGGTAGCTTCCTCCTCGGCGCTCGCCGCCATGCGCCCATGGGCGCACAGTGCCGACAGGACCTTAATGGCGCCCTGGCCGCTTCCTCCCCGTGCCCCCTCGACCTCTTCTGCTCTGTGAGCCTGCCCTCTGCTCCCCCGCATCGCCTACCATCGAGCAAGCTCACGTGCCCACGCGCCCACGGCTCCAGCGACGTGTCATGCGGCCGTGCTCACCCACCCGCGTTGCCCCGGCTATTTTATAACCAGCCTCGAGCCCCCCGAACACTCCATCGCCTTCACCACTCCCCTAGAACCCTGCCCAACCTCGCCAATAAGCTCTAGGAGATCCTCAACCTGTCCATTGCCGCCATGGCCACCGCTCGGTTCCGGCTAAATTCTGGCATTGGCGAGCTCTTTCCTCCCCCTTTCCATCACCACCAGCTCCCCTGAGCTCCAGCGAGTCCCTCCATCCACTTTCCTCCCCACCGGAGCCCGTGTGGCCGCGATTCCAAGGATCTGCCGAGCCGCCCGATCCCTCTGCTCCGTGAGCCACCGTCGCCCCATCCCCTCTCTGGCGCTGCTGCTGCTCCAGGCGGGAGCGGGACACCTCCCCGCGTCCTCCGGTGGCCTCCGCCTGGCCGGAGCCAGCCAGAGCAGGCCGGCCCATCGCCGGTAGCGCCCCGCCCCTGCCTCCTCTATTTTCTATCGGGGCGCAACAAGAAGGAAGAAGGAGCGTGACACGAGCGACGACAAGGGTGACGATGCGGATGTGAGATGGCAGGTCTCCTTCGCTGCCGATCTCGTGACGCACACGCTCACGCTCCACGACGGCAAGAACCTCCTACGCTGAGATGCCCTCCGCCTGATTCTCATGGATGCGCGGGGCGTCACGATGGATAAGCGGTATCTACGCACGGCGGAGGTGATCGACATCGGTGATGACGTAGCCTTCCCATGTCACTTCGCGAGGGTGCATGATCGGCTGCCGGTGGCGAATCGACCGGTGAGAACCACCGCGGCCCCAGGAGCAGTTCGGAGCGGAAAAAACCAGGCGGAGGGGGCGGTCTGGTTCGAGACGGTCCCGAGGTCTCCCAACCGCCCGCCAATGGCGGATGCGCGACACGTGGGGGAAAATCCAACCCTCCAGTCCTTTCCCCAGCTGTCGGTGTCAAAACCGGCGGATCTCGGGTAGGGGGTCCCGAACTGTGCATCTAGGATCGATGGTAACAGGCAACGGGGGACACAATGTTTACCCAGGTTCGGGCCCTCTCTATGGAGGTAATACTGTCGGGTGGTAGGTGCGACATATGCCAACGGGTGGCTAATCATAGTGGGAGCCAATAAGACGTCGCGGGTGCCTGGAAACGGGATGAGGCGAAGACATGCACGCCGGCGAATCTTACCCAGCTTCGGGGATCTCCGTGGAGATAACACCCCTACTGCTGCTCTATGGGGTCTCCGCATGATCACTAGATGAACAAGTTCTACAAGAGGCTCCTTGAGCTGTTCGGGGTGAGGAAGGAGAAGGTCACAGCTAGCTCTCCTCTTCCCTCTATGTGGTGGCTAGAACTATCAGAGTCCAACCCTTTGCATGGGTGCCCTGGGGGGTTTATATAGGCCTACCCCCTAGGGGTACAATGGTAATCCGGCTAGGTGTGGGCCCTAGCCGTCAGTGTCTTCATCCGCCGGCCGCTGGGGCCCGCCGACTTGGTGGGTCCCGCCGGCTGCCGGTTTCCTGGTCGACAAGCTGGCCCCACCGTCGAGGGCCTTGTCGGGGGCTGGTTACTGTTGCCTCAATCCTGATGACGAGGGCTTTGTCGGGGAAGCGTGGCTCTGCCGCCGCTTTGGCGGCGATCATCTGTAGCCTCACTTCGCCTTGTCTCCTTTACGAGGCACTTCCTTGAGGGAGGAACAGCCGCTATGGGGCATCTCTCGACCGGAGGGGCCCGCCGCTGGGTAGTATGAATAGCCTGTCGTGGGTGACATCACGATCAACATGGCAACATGATGCCACGGACGGGTGATGGCTGCCCCAGACGGGCGACTGTAGCCACAGCCGCGCCCGGATGCGGGGTGGCAGGCTTCACTGTAGCCACGCCCCGTCTCATCGCCGTTATGTGGGTGCAGGCTCTGAGGGTGTGGCCTTGGCCGCCTGCGGGGTGGCCGGCTCCTGGGAGTCGGCCTTCTAGTGGCCGGCTACATGGAGTCGGCCCTCTGGTAGCCGGTTCCTTGGAAGCCGACCCTCTCGTGGCTTTCTTCTTTGGATCTTGGGGCCAGGCCGCCTCCTGACAGCCGGCATGGATGACAGACGGCCGGGGGAAGCCGGCCCAACGTCTTGGATGTTGGATGACTTGATTGGCTTGATTGGCTTATAATTTTTTCAGAAGCCCCAGGGGGAGCCGGCTAGGCTTCCTGTGGTCATTTACTCCAACAAATACCCTACTTACTGCTTGATTGATCTTGATGAATATGAGTGAAGAGTTGATCTACCACAAGATCGTAATGGCTAAACCCTAGAAGTCTTGCCTATGAGTATATGGTAGTGAATCTGTCCTATCCGGACTATGCCCTCCGGATTATATAGACACCGGAGAGATCTAGGGTTACATGGAGTCGGTTACATAGGAGGAAATCTTCATAATCAATCGCCTAGCTTGCCTTCCACGCCAAGTAGAGTCCAATCCGGACACGGGTATAGTCTTCGGCCTTCACGTCTTCATAGCCCATCAGTCCGGCCCAACAGATAACAAGCCGGACGCCCGAGGACCCCTTAGTCCAGGACTCCCCCAGTAGCCCCTGAACCTGGCTTCAATGACGTGGAGTCCGGCGCGCAGATTGTCTTCGACATTGCAAGGCGGGTTCCCTTCTTCCGAACTCCAAGATAGCCTTCAGATGTGTCGATCGTATCCGGACCTGTGTATATAATTGCAGAAAATACAATACTCCACGAGTCCAATCTGTTGACAACTGTTTATGACATTGTATCACGCCTGCCCGGTTATTGTTTCCAACCATTGGCTAGCCCGTCACCCCATGTCTCGGGAAGCGGTTTTATTGGCACGTCTTGTCAAAGCAGAGATCGTGTCCCCTTATTCACGAGATTTTCAATAATGTAGGTATGGGTAACCCAACCGTCCCCTGGAACCAACTCTTTGAGGATAGGTAAGTTTCAAGACCCAGGAGGGGACGTTAGATATTCAGGGCCTTTATATAGGGACCCAGGCTTGTATTTCTCTTCTGCACTTGCTTCTTCCTCAACCCCAGCCTCCTCGAGTTCCAATCACCACCAGCCCCAGCCATGTCCGGGCCCAGCCGTTTAGGCCGGTGGGTGGCCTCTTCTGTCACGCAGGAGGATATTGCGAAGCTCCGCGTAGCGAGGTACCTGTCGGTGTCAAAACCGGTGGATCTCGGGTAGGGGGTCCCGAACTGTGCGTCTAAGGCGGATGGTAACAGGAGGCGGGGGACACGATGTTTACCCAAGTTCGGGCCCTCTCGATGGAGGTAATACCCTACTTCCTTCTTGATTGATCTTGACGATATGAGTATTGCAAGAGTTGATGTACCACGAGATCGTAGAGGCTAAACCCTAGAAGCTAGCCTATGGTATGATTGTTGTTGTCCTACGGACTAAACCCTCCGGTTTATATAGACACAGGAGGGGGCTAGGGTTACACAGAGTCGGTTACAAGGGAGGAGATCTACATATCCGTATTGCCAAGCTTGCCTTCCACGCCAAGGAGTGTCCCATTCGGACATGGGACGAAGTCTTCAATCTTGTATCTTCATAGTCCAAAAGTCCGGCTAAAGTATATAGTCCGGCTGTCCGAGGACCCCCTAATCCAGGACTCCCTCATTAGCCCCTGAACCAGGCTTCAATGACGATGAGTCCGGTGCGCAGATTGTCTTTGGCATTGCAAGGCGGGTTCCTCCTCCGAATATTCCATAGAAGATTTTGAACACAAGGATAGTGTCCAGCTCTGCAAAACAAATTCCACATAACACCGTAGAGAGCATAATATTTCCACAAATCTAATCTGCTGACAACTTTTCATAATGTGGCATCACACCACGCCCCAGTCATTATTTGAACCATTTCTCCCAGCCTGCCACTGCATGTTTCGCGAGGCGGTTTTATTGGCATGTCTTGTCGAAGCAGAGATCGTCTCCCCCTTATCATGGGATTCTCATCAATACGGGTATGGGTAACGCAATCGTGCCTGTTGGTATGACTTTTCGATTTTAGGCAAGTTCCAAACGGCCACGCGGAGGACGCTTAATATTCACCCTCTTCATAAAGGGGCCAAGGCCTGTCTTTTTCTTCTCGCGCTCAATCGAATCCTTCCCCCACCCCGAGTTCCAACACCCAAGGCTCAGGCTAGGCGTTTCGGACCTTCAATCATGTCCGGATCCAACCTTCAAGTTCGGTGGATGCCCTCCTCCATCACAGAGGAGGACATCAAGAAGCTAAGAGAAGCCAGGTAGCCGACCGCTGAAATCGCGCATAGGCTGCCTGCTCGAGGGCAGGTCGTTCCTACTCCCGAGCCCAACGAGAGTGTCGTATTCGTTTTCCACTTCCTCCGAGGGCTAGGCTTTAGTCTAGATCCCTTCGTTAGAGGGCTCATGTTCTATTACGGGCTCGATTTCCATGATCTGGCCCCGGATTCCATCCTTCACATCTCATCGTTCATCGTCGTGTGTGAGGACTTCCTCCACGTCACCCCACTCTTCGGCTTGTGGCTCAAGACCTTTAATGTGAAGCCGAAGATGATTAATGGGCGACACGCAGAATGCGGAGGTGCCATAATAAGCAAAGGTGTCGATGCTCCATGGCCAAAGGGTTCCTTCCCGGAGGTGTCCATCTTATGGCATCGGGAGTGGTTTTACATCACAGCTCCCCGTGGTACTAAGTGGGTAGCCGCCCCTGCCTTCCGCTCGGGCCCCCTGCCACAACTGACCTCATGGGTCAACAAGGGGCTGGACTGGGGGCCAGTAAATGATGTGCTGACATTGCAGAGTCGCATCCGAGATCTCCTAGAGGGAGATGTCAGCCTTGCCAAGGTAATGCAAGTCATGCTAGTTTGTCGAGCCCTGCCTTGCAAACGTCGACCTCTCCGTATGTGGGAGTTCAACCTGGAAGGACCGTGAACTATTCAGCACTTCTTCGGCATGACGCACGAAGAGATGTAAGGATTGTTCTTCGGATCACAAATAAAGTGTCCGAACACCACCGAGGATGCGGGTCTGAGCTGCAATCGTCCAGATACCCAAGTAAGTAATTCTTCGGCCAAACATGATGTCTCTTTATTTATCACAACATCATTCTAAAAAGTTGCTCGTTGACCAGGACTGGGTAAAAAAGGCGAAGATGATCAGGTGTTCGGCCCCCCTTCCCGAAGGCTCAACACATCCAGTACTGGCCAGAATGCTTGAGCTCGCGCCTTATCAAGCACCATCAAAGGAAGATAAAAGGGGCGAATAAAGCAGCCGAAAGTGGGCCGCACTCATTATTCATCTAGATCGGGGGAATTAGTACCTCCGCGAAGGAGGATAACCGGGGAGAAGAATCTAAAATCCCCTCTCCCCAAGGAAGGAAGAGGACCGCCTCCGAAGGCTTGGAAACAATGGTTTCCAAACGAGGGAAGAAATCTTCGTCAGGGAGTCCTACCCCGGAGGGTATCCTTATCCTTACCGCACAGTGCCTGCAAGGGGATCAGCCCTCCACCGAATTGTAAGTAAACAAAAGTACTTTATAGTAAATATAGCCTGCTTCATTTCTGAGATCAATAACTGAGACGTATGTCTTGTAGTTCGGATCGTAGCCCTTCTCGGCAGAGTTCGTCTTCGGGGGATCTTCTTCCAGAGATGATGGAGAGCGAAACGCCTCCCCGTGCCTCCCCGCCTCGTGAAGCGGACGAGCCTGAGGTGTCGTCACGGAGGATTTCTCCTGACCCGCCAAGGCCAGAGGGTAACCCTTCGGCCACCCGAAGTCTGGAGTATTCGGCTCCTAAGGAGAGCAACAGAAAGAGTCCGGGACTATCCGGTGCACGACCAGACACACTGATGAATCTTCTGGAGCAAGCGGCTATCTCAGAAGCGCATCGTACACTAATGCGTACGGTGGTTGAGAGGATTTCATCCGCCGAAAGCGGATTGCATAAAGCTTTTAGGAGCCTGCTGAGAGGCTTTGAGGTACGCAAAGAAATATATATTTTTTGACGGTACCGCACACGCTAGGTGTGCCCTATGCAGATAGTAGCCCTTGAGACTCTGTTTGTTGCCGAAAAAGTCAGCAAATAGAGGATCATAGTCCCAGGTAATAACCATGCTGCTTTCTTGTGCAGGTGGCTGAGGGTCCGGTGGTTATCCGGACTGGTGAGTTTGCCGAACTGAAGCGGCAACTTGATGCGGCAGGTGCCGACATCGTGCTTGTAAACAAGCGGCTTGACGAGGCCCTGGGTATGTATTTTCTCCGGTCATCAACACATATTAAGAGGAGCATGATGCTAGTATCTTTAATATGCTGTGACTGCAGATGGAGCTGCCGCCGTGGAGACCCTTTGGGCGGAACTTGCCCGAGCCAAGGAACAAGCCAGGAAGAGTGATGCGGCCGCCCTAAAGGCTGTCGAAAAGCTGAGAGCCGAACAGGCTGCGCATTGCCAGAGCAAAGAGAAAATAGCCAAGATGGCTATTGAGTTGAAAGATGCCGCTGACCGTTATGAGCTTCTTGAAAAGGAAAGCCAAATGAAGACGGCGGACCTGGAGAAAGCCATCGTAGCAGCCAAGGAAGCCCACTCTAAAATCAGAGCGGCGAAGGAGGAGCTACGTCAAGCCAGAGATATCGCGGCGGGGAAGCCCTTTTTGTTGCGGACGAAGTTCGGAGATCCTATGTATGCCCTTCTTGATCAACTATGGAGTTCTGCAGGCGCTTACTTGGATTTGGCAGCGAGTGCTGCTGATGCGACCGAGTTTTTGAAAGATCAAAAAGATCACGAAGTGGAAAAGCTGTTCTGGTCACAGTTCAATGTTCCAGTGCGTCCGTTGTTGTTAAATGAGCAAATGGCCGAGAGGGCCGAGCTCCATAGGTTGTCCGGGCTTGCCATGAGATCTCTTGTGGATCATCTTTGGCTGGAAGGACCAAGGCCGAATAGTTATTTTGTCTTAGTGCAACGATTCCTTGGTGCTGTGCCGCATATCGACGCTATGGAGAGGTCGGCGTTCATAGAGGGTGCATACATGGCTCTTGCCCATGTCGAGACATACTGGGCAGAGATGGAGGCCACCGCTATTGCAACCCAGAGTTCGGTCGTAGGCCGGGTATTGGCAGAGCACTATTTTGAAGAAGTCCTAGAAGGCGCTCGTTTAATAGAGGCTCAGTGCTCGAAGAGTATCATGTTCTAGTGACATGTATCCCAATTGTAAGAACAATGTTATTTTGAATTATAAAGGCTTTGTTTATACTTTTGCCTTAAAGTATTAATATGCCTCCTGTGCGGTCGTTTATGTGTGTATATATATATATATATATATATATATATATATATATATATATATATATATATATATATATATATATATATATATATATATATATATATATATATATATATATATAACCTGAAAGTTTGCAATCGGGCTTCAGCCCCAAGCATATAATGCGGGTGTTCAGCAGCGTGTTCACACTTGATCCAACGTCTTGGTCCGTTAAGGAGGTGGTAGCGCGGCGAACGAGGCAATCGGACTATATTGCTTTAACACTTTCACTTAACCATAGGAGTTTGACAGTGGGGCTACTATATAGCCCCTGGTATTTCCGCGTCTATCCGAATACGGTGCGCGTACGTACATGACCGGGAAAACTGGTCCTTCGTTAATGCGGAGGAATCCGAAGATTCCGATGAGTCATCGAGTGGTTGACCAGTTTCGCGCTTTATCATGACAGTCAGTTTTCGGCTTTCTCTAACCATGGCACAATCGCAGTAGTTCTCCCGGTTCCGCCTTAGCCGATAGAGCGGAACGTAAGGTAGCAAAACACGGGAGCCGGGCAGACCCAACATTTTACCAAAGACGTGATTCGGAGCTGATGCATATAAGGCCAAACTCGCGACGCCGAACACTCCCTAAGGTATTCGATCTTTAGAACATATACTTGGGCTGAGTAACGCCCTTGAACCCTGAATTTCCAGGTACGTGCATTAGTCTGACGTGGCGAAATTCCAATAACGTCAGCATCCCTCTCAGTTATACTGAGTATCTGGAGGATGTGAAGCAACAAGAGACAGTAAAAAAGGTTTACACAGGGTCTTTACCTGAAAAGAAACCTTTGAGCGGGGCCCTGCTGCACGTCTGCGCCTGTATCTCCATTGTGCCGTATCCTGGAAGGGTGTAGCATGATTATCATCTGTAAAAGAGAAGAACTTAGGTGAAAGTTGTCGTGCGAAAAATTGGTTATTCTCAATAAACCATTAAAATTCAAGATAAGTAAGGTCGAGCCGAACTGTAGTCCTTTTTACATGCGGGAAGCCCCTGGTACCGCCTATGGGGTTATATCCATCAAACCAATCTCAGGTTTATCTAAGCTGTTACAGCTAATGGTGCGCCAGACTCGTCTAGCCGTGTCGGCAGTCTTGACGACCGATCGTTTACTCTTGGTTGGAGAGGCCATTTAGTGTTCGGCTGCTAAAGCAGCCGCACATTCTTCCGCGCGTAAGGAACGCACAATGTTTCCACAAACTATGATGATGCCGCGTGGACCGGACATCTTGAGCTTGAGATAAGCATAATGCAGTACTGTATTAAAACGAGCGAAGGCCCTTCATTCGAGTAGTGCTTGATAGCCGCTTCGGAATGGAGCGATGTCGAAGGTTATCTTTTCACTTCGGAAGTTGGTGGGAGAACCGAATACAACCTCTAGTATGAGAGAGCCCGTGCAGCGGGCCTCTGGGCCTGGTATTACTCCTTTAAAGGTGCTATTGCTTTGGCTGATTCTTGTTGGGTCTATCCCCATTTTGCGGACTGTGTCCTGATATATCAGATTAAGACTATTGTCGCCGTCCATAAGGACTTGGGTGAGGTGGTATCCGTTGATTACTGGGTCGAGCACCAAGGCAGCCGATCCTCCGTGCCGGACATTGGTCGGGCTATCCCTGCGATCAAAAGTGATCGGGCAGGTCGACCAAGGGTTTAACTTGGCGGTGACGGGCTCTACGGCGCATTCATCTCGGAGTGCGTGTTTGCTCCTCCTCTCCGTCACGTGAATCATGTTCATTGTTTTGACCTCTAGTGGGAACTTTTTCTGTCCCCCAGTGTTTTGCTGACGAGGCTCATCCTCCTCTACATTTGGTGTCTCCCTCCCCTTGTGTTCGGCATTTAGCTTGCCGGCCTGCTTGAAGAACCACCATTCTCTGTGGGTGTGGTTTATCGGAGGTGCCGTGAATCTGACATAATTCGTCTAGAATCTTGTTGAGGCCGGACGGTCCATCTCTGTTGCCTTTGAAAGGCTTTTTCCGTTGACTGGGTCGAGAGCCCCTAAATCCGGCGTTTACCGCCGTGTTGTCTGGGCTGTCTTCATTATTCCGACGCTTGCTTTTACTGCGTCATGGTTTTCCATTACCATCCCTGACTTCAGATGTGCCAGGTCATTGGTGCTACTACGGGCCAGCCAGTTATAACGCCGGATTCGATCGCCTGTGTGTCGCCATTATTATGCGTCGTTGCCATGTCATTTGCTTGCGTGTTGCACTTTGCCATGTCATCATCTGCATTTTATATCATGTCATCTTGTGCATTTCATTTTGCATACGTGTTCGTCTCATGCATCCGAGCATTTTCCCGTTGTCCGCTTTTGCAATCCGGCACTCCTATGTCTCCGGCGCCCCTTTTACCTCTTTTTCGTGTGCGGGTGTTAAACTTTCTCGGAATGGCCCGAGGTTTGTCAAGCGGCCTTGGTATAGCACCGTATGAACCGCTTTGTCAAGTTTCGTGCCATTTGGAGGTCGTTTGGTACTCCAACGGTTAACCGGTAACCGCAAAAGCCTCTTTTGTATTGCAGCCCAACACCCCTTTCAAAGTGGCCCAAAACCCACCAAACTCCCCTCCGTGCTCTCGGTCGTTCGATCACGATCGCGTGGCCGAAAACCGCACCTCATTTGGACTCTCCTAGCTCCCTCTACCTATAAAACTAGATCCCCCCCCCCGGATTTTTCGCGCAGTCCAAACCTACCCTAACCTTCCCCGCCGCCTTGGACATTTCATCCGCGGCGGCGGACATATCCGCCGCCCGCAGCCACGCCGCCGGACCAATCCGGGGCCGACATGTCATCGCGCCGCCGCCCGGACCACTCAGCGCGCCACGTGGCACCGCGCCACCGCCTCCACCGCCCGGCCCTTGAGCCGTCCCTGCACCAGCTGCGGGCGGATCCCGCCGCCGCTCGGCCCGTCCCGCCGCCGACCGGACCCGCGCGCATTGCCGTTCGCGCCGTCGCGGCGACCAACTCTGGCGACCGAGCGCGCCCCCGCCCTCCGCTCTCCGCCAGCATGTCGACGCGTGCCTCGCCCGGCGCGCCCGGTTGCGTGCCGCCCGCTCCGCCGCGCCCGCGCCCGGCTTTTGTTGCGCCGCCATCGCCCCCCCGCCGCCGCCCTTTGCCTCGCCGTCCGCCGCCCGCGACGTCCGCCGCCGTCATCCATAGCGCCGCCTCGGCGCCCTTCGCTGAGCTCGAGCTTCGCACCGGGTCGCCGCCGGTGCCGCCCCGCCGGCAGCGCCTCCTCCGGCGACCCGCGCCTCGCCGGAGCTCCATCGGAGGTGCTTCGTCGCCGCCGCCGGCCTCCTGCTCGTCGGGATCGAGCAGGGCGCTCTCCCTCGCCCGCCTGGGCCACGTGGGCCACGGCCCAGCTCCTCCCAGCGGGCCCCGCAGCCCAGCTTCCCCGCCGGCCCGATCCACCACCGTCCTGGGCCGAAGCCCTTGGTGAGCCATCAGTCTCTCCCCCGCCCGGTGCACGTTATAGCTAAATCACGCTCATATGTTTTTTTCCTGAAACGACTAAGTCCCCGATTTCTGCAGTATTTTTCATGCATTTTCATCGCATCATAACTCTCTGCACATAGCTCCGTTTTGTGCGTATAATATGTCAAATTGTTCGTCTCGACGCGTAGATCATTTCATCTCACTGCATCCTTTTTTTGAGCTCATCTTGATGCCCGAAATTCTGTTAGAAGAGTGCTATGTGATGTTAGTTTCTGTTTCTTATCAGAACATGCACTTTTGTCATTTTTGCCATGATTGATGTGTGCATCCTATGAACTTGAGTCCTACATGTGTTTTGTAATATGCCATGCCATATTTCCAGGGGTGTATGCCATGTATTTTTGTGATCAATGTGGTGACTAGCACAGGCATGCAAACTAGGCATCATAATGTTGCTGGTTTCAGCCCTGTTCTGCTGATATTTTTATGCCATGTTAACTTGATGCTACAGAGAGATCCATGCATATTTTGAGATACTTCAGTAAGGATGTTTTGTTAAACATGTCTTGATCTATCCATCCATGCCCTTGTTTGCAATTATGGAGTGCCATAGCTTGAGCCAATCGAGCTCTACTTTTGCTATAAAATGTTTCCTGGCAGATTGTTTACATGTTATTCAATTTTGCCAAGGTTGTTGTAGTTGATCCGTGTATGCTATGTTGTTGTTCTTGCCATTTATAGCTTCTATGCCATGTATTCTTACTATTGGGTGCCTTGCCATGCCATTTATTGCTCTGTGGTGAGTGGTTCAAGCTCACCAACATGCCTACTTATTGTTGTTCCTGCCATGTATGAATCTGTTATATAACTTGCCATGTTTACATGGGTGCCATCATATCTTCTGATCCTTTTTGGCTTATGGTCAGTACGGGACTTTTGTTCTATGCAATTAGTAGATTCATGCCATGCCTTTGTTTGCCATGATAAGTTCCTGTAGCATGTTGTTTGATAGCTCTAAACATTGCAACTTTGATGTTATTTACTGCCAATGTTCAGAAAGCTGTTATTATTTGCAATCTTGCCATGTCATTTTGAGCATGTTCTAGTGATTTCTGGAGATAGCTCAGTGTTCATGTTTTGTAATGCTTTACCTGTACATCATGCCCATGCCTTTTGTTTTCATATTGAGATGCTGTAGCTTGTTGTTTTGATGCTTGCAATATGCCTAGTTGCTGTTTTGGACAGATTGTTGTCATGCCTTGTATAGGTGTATGTGTTGAACCGTTGCTCCGTTTTGAGTGTGCTCTATATGAAACTTGATTGATTTTGCATGTAGTTTCATATTATCATGTTGCATCCATGATTTGAGGTGTTTGCTTGATGTTTGTATGCTTTTTGCATCAATGCCATGGTTATCTTGTTTTGCTCATATCTTCTAGGCGTAGCTCGAATCTAATGAACTTTATATGTAACTTGACTAGAATTTTGTGTAGATCATCTTAGTGCATCTTAACTTGCTGTTTAACAACTTGAACATAAGGTTTATTCAGATCTGGACCAATTTCGAAATTTGCATATGAGGACTTACGGAATTGTTATATGTTGCTTCCGGCCTCATTTAAACTTGCTTTGATGTGTTGCTCTTGTTTGCATCATCTCTTGCCATGAGTAGCTTCATGTAGCTTTGTCATGCATCATGCTTGTTGTGCATCATGCCTTGTTCATGTGTGGTGTGTTTACTATGTTGTGTGCTTCTTCTTGTTAGTTCCGTGTCGTTGCGATCGTGAGGATTCGTTCGTCTCACGCTTGGTTCGGCTTCATCCGTTCGTCTTCTTCATGGACTCGTTCTTCTTCCTTGCGGGATTTCAGGCAAGATGACCGCTACCCTGGATCTCATTACTATCATTGCTATGCTAGCTGCTTCGTTCTATCGCTATGTTGCGTTACCTATCACTTGCTGCTCAAGCCTCCCAAATTGCCATGAACCTCTAACTCGTTGTCACCTTCTAGCAAACCGTTGTTTGTCTATGTTACCGCTTTGCTCAGCCCCTCTTATAGCGTTGTTAGTTGCAGGTGAAGATGAAGTTTGTTCCTTGTTGGAACATGGAGATGTTGTTCCTTGTTGGAACATGTTTACTTGTTGGGATATCACAATATATCTTATTTAATTAATGCATCTATATACTTGGTAAAGGGTGGAAGGCTCGGCCTTATGCCTGGTGTTTTGTTCCACTCTTGCCGCCCTAGTTTCCGTCATATCGGTATTATGTTCCCGGATTTTGCGTCCCTAACGCGGTCGGGTGATTTATGGGACCCCCTTGACAGTTCGCTTTGAATAAGACTCCTCCAGCAAGGCCCAACATTGGTTTTACCATTTGCCTCACCTAGCCCTTTTTCCCTTGGGTTTCCGGGGCCCAAGGGTCATCTTTATTTAGCCCCCGCCGGTGCTTCTCTAAGTGCTGGGTCGAACCGAGTAGATCACGGGGCCCCTCGTGGCAAATCGAGGTTTGGTTTTACTCGTAGGATGTCTCATCCGGTGTTGCCCGAGCGAGATATGTGCAGCTCCTATCGGGATTGTCGGCGACAGGCGGCTTTGCTGGTCTTGTTTTATTCTTTGTCGAAATGTCTTGTAGCCGGATTCGAGACTGATCGGGTCTTCGGGGAGAAGGAATATCCTTCGTTGATCGCGAGAGCTTATCATGGGCTAAGTTGGGACACCCTGCAGGGTATAAACTTTCGAAAGCCGTGCCCGTGGTTATGTGGCAGATGGGAATTTGTTAATGTCGGTTGTAGAAAACCGAAGTTGATCTTAATTAAAATACACCAACCGTGTGCGTAACCGGAGTGTCTCTTTTGGGGTTGATCGAGAGGAGAACACGGTTTTCGGGTTATGTCGGCGTAAGTAGGAGTTCAGGATCACTTCTTGATCATTACTAGTTGACGACCGTTCCTTTGTTTCTCTTCTCTCTCTCATTTATATGTTAGCCACCATATATGCTTAGTCGCTGCTGCAACCTCACCACTTTACCCTTCCTTTCCCATTAAGCTTTGCTAGTCTTGATACCCATGGTAATGGGATTGCTGAGTCCTCGTGGCTCATGATTACTACACCATCAGTTGCAGGTGCAGGTCTTGTGATGATCATGACGCGAGAGCGATGTTTACTTGTTTTGGAGTTCTTCTTCTGCTTCTTCGATCAGGGATAGGTTCCAGGTCAGCAGCCTGGGCTAGCAGGGTGGATGTCGTTTGAGCTTCTGTTTATGTTTCATCCATAGTCGGATGTTGTTCTTGTATATGATGTTGATGTATTCTTGTGGCATTTGTGCCTTATGTATGTATCCCCACTATTATGTAATGTTGATGTAATGATATCCACCTTGCAAAAGCGTTTCAATATGCGGTTCTATCCTTGGTGGGACCGTCGAGTTCCTTTTGGATAGGGTCGCATATTGGGCGTGACAAGTTGGTATCAGAGTCTCGACCGACCTTAGGAGCCCCCTTGATTGATCGTGTAGTTTGGCCGTTGTTGAGTCTAGAAGAAAACTGATTTCTGAGTCTAGTTATATCGGAGAGTAGGAATTCTTTTTACTCCTCGCCCTTAAATCGCTCTGGTGAGGAGTCTTGACGTAGGTGTTTTGAATTATTCCTCTTCCCGTTCAAATTTTTTCTTTAGGATCACGCAGTTGGTTTTCCGGTAGTTGTTCCTCAGCTCTTTTCATCCGGTGCATTTCTCGTCAAGTCGACTCGACCATCTTCATCTTTGAGTTCAATCCTCAGTTCTTCCTCCGACGTCGTTGTTTTTCCTTTGTCCGAAGTTGTCCTTGTTTTTCCCGCCCGCCCACCCTTCTTCTTCTCAAAACCGGAGTCCGTAATCGAGTATCCATTCTACTCGTGCGAAGTCTTTGCTTTCTTTCCTCAATGTTTTCAACCGGTGTTTTCTCTTCAAGATATTCCTCGGTTTCCCCTTCCAAGTTGCCTTTGTTTTTCCCGCCCTCCCACCCTCTTATTCCCGGAGTTCGAGTTTCTTCCGACCATCTATTTCATTCGTGTGGAGTCTCTTCAGTCTTTTATCAATTATTTCAACCAGTGAATTCTCGTCTCGTTCGACATTCTTCATCCCTTTTATTTTCCGGTGGACTCAATTCAAGTTTTTCGGGTTGATCACATTCTTTTCCTCGAAGTGTTTTTCCTGCTCGTTCTCCTCTCGCCATTTTATCCTTCCGGAGTGCTCAAGTCATCTCAGGAGATTTGTCGTGTTCCAATTAATTCGAGGTTGTCACCTCATTCAAATATTTCATTTGTTCCGGTGCATCATCTATCTGTTCAACAATCCTTTCCAACGGTGTTTTCTTTTAGTGGGCCCTAACCCACAAGTCTTTTCCCAGGATCTTACGACTCTTCTAATTATTCCGGAGCTATTCTCTAATTCTTTTCGGAGTTTGACGTAAGTATGAATTTCATCAGTCAGATGTTTTTTCCAAGATCGATTTCAAATCATTTTCATTGTTGGCTCAACCTCTTTACTTTTCATCCTCCCGGAGTATCTCAGAATTTTTGGTGATGTTTATCGTCGTCCTTTGAAGACCGTCGTAGATTTTTCTCTTAAATCTTGTCCGTTCTCCCGGAGATTCACGGTGCTAGCTCGATGTTACCCTATCTATTTGTTTCCAATTGTGAAATTCTTTTCATCCATCCGGAGAATTTCAGGAGTTGTTTTCCATCTCGATCATCCGGAGGTCATATTTTCGGAAGATTTCTTCATTCCAAGTTTTTTCAAATTCGTTCTCCAATTATTCTATATCCGTGCCCCTTCATTCGTCTCAATATTCTTCCGGTGCTTCGTTCAAGTATTCTTCTATCAGCTCATGATCTCTTTGTTCTTTTGCATCTAAATCCCCTCTAGCTTATTGGTTCTTCTAATTCTTCCCGGTGATTATTTCTTTTTCATCAGTCATTTCGAATTCTTATCGTGGTTCGTTCAATATTCTTTTTCCTTGATTATCACTTAATCCATTCGTTCTTTCAATCCTACCGGTGGCTCATGAAGACCTTCTCAAGTTTGCGATATGTCACTTCTCAATCCTTTTCAAGAATAATAAGTAGTATGCAAATCCATTGTTTGTCATCAAGTTAATTTGATGAAGGATAAGCATACAATAAATCTTATTCTTATTTCATCCAAGTGAGTAATCCCTTCCTTCGGAGTTTGTTCTTGAGGAATAAATTCTAGTTCCAAGTGTTTTAATCTTTTCTTTTTCGGAGTTCAATTATTTCCTCGACCATTTCGTCGGAATCCTCCATCTAATTCATCGCAGGCTCATCTTATTCTTTCATCCTTCATTCCTATCTCATCATCTTTTGTCACCGGAGTTCTTCATGGTGGTTCTTCATGATTTATTTCATTCTTCAAGAGTTCATCAAGATTTTGTTGGTGGAGTTCAAGTATCTGTTTTCTCGCGTCTTGAAGTGTAATTAATTCTCCGTATTCTTTTGAATTGGAGTTTTGCATTTCTTCACTCTTCTAAGTTATCCAATCATTTCCGTTTGCGGCTGGTTATCACCTCATAATTTTGAGATGTTATCCATAAGTCCACATCAAGCTTATTCTGTCATTGTTGATTTTCTCAACAACTCCGTTCAATCCTTCTTCTAAGGTTGTTTTCTATTCCATTCGTGGCACAAGTTGTCATTTTCTTCTCCGTTCTTTTCATTCGACTTTTGCAATTCTTTCCGGAGGTTTTGTGTCATGTCTTCATCAAGTATCATTCCATCCTCTCTAGCTCGTGTTCTATTCCTCCATGTTTTTGCCGGAGTGCTGCCTAAATCGTTTCAGTCTTATCCGTTTCTTTTCTCATTCTAACCACTCCGGTTAGAACGAGTGCTTTCATAGTCTATCTGATTCCATGAGCTTTCAATTCTCGTCATTCTCGGCGTTCCTCTCTTCTTCTCGAGTGCTCTCGATTCTTTGCTTTTTCTCTTGAGTTTTTGTTTCACCTCATCCCTTTTCCCTTCCGTCTTGGTCCTAAGATCTCGGGACGAGATCTCTTGTTAGTGGAGGAGTGTTGTAACGCCCCGGATTTGATGCGCCACATATCTGCCAGTGATTCGCCGTCGTTGCCATGTCATTTGCTTGCATGTTGCACTTTGCCATGTCATCATCTGCATTTTATATCATGTCATCATGTGCATTTCATTTTGCATACGTGTTCGTCTCATGCATCCGAGCATTTTCCCCGTTGTCCGTTTTGCAATCCGGCACTCCTATGTCTCCCGGCGCCCCCTTTTACCTCTTTTCGTTTGCGGGTGTTAAACTTTCTCGGAATGGCCCGAGGTTTGTCAAGCGGCCTTGGTATAGCACCGTGAACCGCTTTGTCAAGTTTCGTGCCATTTGGAGGTCGTTTGGTACTCCAACGGTTAACCGGGTAACCGCAAAAGCCTCTTTTGTATTGCAGCCCAACACACCTTTCAAAGTGGCCCAAAACCCACCAAACTCCCCTCCATGCTCTCGGTCGTTCGATCACGATCGCGTGGCCGAAAACCGCACCTCATTTGGACTCTCCTAGCTCCCTCTACCTATAAACTAGATCCCCCGGATTTTTCGCGCGGTCCAAACCTACCCTAACCTTCCCCGCCGCGGACATTTCATCCCTGACGGCGGACATGTCGCCGCCCGCAGCCACGTCGCCCGGACCAATCCGGGCCGACACGTCATCGCGCCGCCGCCGGACCACTCCCCACGCCACGTGGCACCGCGCCACCGCCTCCACCGCTGCCCATGAGCCGTCCGGACCAGCGCGGTCCGGATCCGCCGCCGCTTCGGCCCGTCCGCCGCCTGCGGCCCGCGCGCCCGCCTTTAGCGCCGTCGCCGGTGACCAACTCCGCGGCCGAGCGCGCCCGCCCTCGCTCTCCGCCGCTGTCGGCGTGCCTCGCCGCCGCGCGCCCCGCCGCCCGCTCCACCGCGCCCGCGCCCGCTCTCGCCAGCGCCGCCATCGCCTCCCCCACCGCGGCCTTGCCCGCCGTTCGCCGCGGCGCCGCCGCCGTCATCCGCGCCGCCTCGCCCCTTCGCCGAGCTCGAGCTCGCCGTCGAATCCGGCCGCCGGTGCCCGTCCACTGCCGTCGCGCTCCTCCGGCGACCCCGCGCCTCGCCGGAGCTCCATCGGAGGTGCTTCGTCGCCGCCGCCGGCCTCCTGCTCGTCGGGATCGAGCAGGGCGCTCTCCCTCGCCCGCCTTTGCCACGTGGGCCACGGCCCAGCTCCTCCCAGCGGGCCCCGCAGCCCAGCTTCCCCGCCGGCCCGATCCACCACCGTCCTGGGCCGAAGCCCTTGGTGAGCCATCTGTCTCTCCCCCGCCCGGTGCACGTTATAGCTAAATCACGCTCATATGTTTTTTTTCCTGAAACGACTAAGTCCCCGATTTCTGCAGTATTTTTCATGCATTTTCATCGCATCATAACTCTCTGCATATAGCTCCGTTTTGTGTGTATAATATGTAAAATTGTTCGTCTCGACGCGTAGATCATTTCATATCATTGCATCATTTTCATTTGAGCTCGTCTTGATGCCCGAAATGCTGTTAGAAGAGTGCTATGTGATGTTAGTTTCGTTTCTTAATGTAACATGCACTTTTGTCATTTTGCCATGATTGATGTGTGCATCCTATGAACTTGAGTCCTACATGTGTTTTGTAATATGCCATGCCATCTTTCCAGGGGTGTATGCCATGTATTTTTGTGATCAATGTGGTGACTAGCACAGGCATGCAAACTAGGCATCATAATGTTGCTGGTTTCAGCCCTGTTCTGCTAATATTTTTATGCCATGTTAACTTGATGCTACAGAGAGATCCATGCATATTTTGAGATACTTCAGTAAGGATGTTTTGTTAAACATGTCTTGCTCTATCCATCCATGCCCTTGTTTGCAATTATGGAGTGCCATAGCTTGAGCCAATCGAGCTCTACTTTTGCTATAAAATGTTTCCTGGCAGATTGTTTACATGTTATTCAATTTTGCCAAGGTTGTTGTAGTTGATCCGTGTATGCTATGTTGTTGTTCCTGCCATTTATAGATTATATGCCATGTCTTCTTACTATTGGGTGCCTTGCCATGCCATTTATTGCTCTGTGATGAGTGGTTCAAGCTCACCAACATGCCTACTTATTGTTGTTCCTGCCATGTATGAATCTGTTATATAACTTGCCATGTTTACATGGGTGCCATCATATCTTCTGATCCTTTTTGGCTTATGGTCAGTAAGGTACTTTTGTTCTATGCAATTAGTAGATTCATGCAATGCCTTTGTTTGCCATGATAAGTTCCTGTAGCATGTTGTTTGATAGCTCTAAACATTGCAACCTGATGTTATTTCTGCCAATGCCTGAAACTGTTATTATTTGCAATCTTGCCATGTCATTTTGAGCATGTTCTAGTCATTTCTGGAGATAGCTCAGTGTTCATGTTTTGTAATGCTTTACCTGTACATCATGCCCATGCCTTTTGTTTTCATATTGAGATGCTGTAGCTTGTTGTTTTGATGCCTGCAATATGCCTAGTTGCTGTTTTGGACAGATTGTTGTCATGCCTTGTATAGGGTGTATGTGTTGAACCGTTGCTCCGTTTTGAGTGTGCTCTATATGAAACTTGCTTGATTTTGCATGTAGTTTCATATTATCATGTTGCATCCATGATTTGAGGTGTTTTCTTGATGTTTGTATGCTTTTTGCATCAATGCCATGGTTATCTTGTTTTGCTCATATCTTCTAGGCCGTAGCTCCGAATCTAATGAACTTTATATGTAACTTGACTAGAATTTCGTGTAGATCATCTTGGTGCATCTTAACTTGCTGTTTAACAACTTGAACATAAGGTTTATTCAGATCTGGACCAATTTCGAAATTTGCATATGAGGACTTACGGAATTGTTATATGTTGTTCCGGCCTCATTTAAACTTGCCTTGATGTGTTGCTCTTGTTTGCATCATCTCTTGCCATGAGTAGCTTCATGTAGCTTTGTCATGCATCATGCTTGTTGTGCATCATGCCTTGTTCATGTGTGGTGTGTTTACTATGTTGTGTGCTTCTTCTTGTTAGTTCTGTTTCGTTGCGATCGTGAGGATTCGTTCGCTCACGCTTGGTTCGGCTTCATCCGTTCGTCTTCTTCATGGACTCGTTCTTCTTCCTTGCGGGATTTCAAGCAAGATGACCGCTACCCTGGATCTCACTACTATCATTGCTATGCTAGTTGCTTCGTTCTATCGCTATGTTGCGCTACCTATCACTTGCTGCTCAAGCCTCCCAAATTGCCATGAACCTCTAACCTTTGTCACCTTCCTAGCAAACCGTTGTTTGGCTATGTTACCGCTTTGCTCAGCCCTCTTATAGCGTTGTTAGTTGCGGTGAAGATGAAGTTTGTTCCTTGTTGGAACATGGAGATGTTGTTCCTTGTTGGAACATGTTTACTTGTTGGGATATCACAATATATCTTATTTAATTAATGCATCTATATACTTGGTAAAGGGTGGAAGGCTCGGCCTTATGCCTGGTGTTTTGTTCCCTCTTGCCGCCCTAGTTTCCGTCATATCGGTATTATGTTCCCGGATTTTGCGTCCCCTAACGCGGTCGGGTGATTTATGGGACCCCCTTGACAGTTCGCTTTGAATAAGACTCCTCCGGCAAGGCCCAACATTGGTTTTACCATTTGCCTCACCTAGCCCTTTTTTCCCTTGGGTTTCGGAGCCCAAGGGTCATCTTTATTTAGCCCCGGGCGGTGCTTCTCTAAGTGCTGGGCTGAACCGAGTAGATCTGGGGCCCCTCGTGGCAACTCGAGGTTTGGTTTTACGCGAGGATGTCTCATCCGGTGTTGCCACGAGCGAGATATGTGCAGCTCCTATCGGGATTGTCGGCAAGACCGGCGGCTTTGCTGGTCTTGTTTTATTCTGTCGAAATGTCTTGTAGCCGGATTCGAGACTGATCGGGTCTTCCGGGAGAAGGAATATCCTTCGTTGATCGCGAGAGCTTATCATGGGCTAAGTTGGGACACCCCTGCAGGGTATAAACTTTGAAAGCCGTGCCATGTTATGTGGCAGATGGGAATTTGTTAATGTCCGGTTGTAGAAAACCGAAGTTGATCTTAATTAAAATACACCAACCGTAATGCGTAACCGTGAGTGTCTCTTTTTGGGGTTGATCGAGAGGAGAACACGGTTTTCGGGTTATGTCGGCGTAAGTAGGAGTTCAGGATCACTTCTTGATCATTACTAGTTGACGACCGTTCCTTTGTTTCTCTTCTCGCTCTCATTTGCGTATGTTAGCCACCATATTATGCTTAGTCGCTGCTGCAACCTCACCACTTTACCCCTTCCTTTCCCATTAAGCTTTGCTAGTCTTGATACCCATGGTAATGGGATTGCTGAGTCCTCGTGGCTCACAGATTACTACACCATCAGTTGCAGGTGCAGGTCTTGTGATGATCATGACGCGAGAGCGATGTTTACTTGTTTTGGAGTTCTTCTTCTGCTTCTTCGATCAGGGATAGGTTCCAGGTCGGCAGCCTGGGCTAGCAGGGTGGATGTCGTTTGAGCTTCTGTTTATGTTTCATCCGTAGTCGGATGTTGATCTTGTATATGATGTTGATGTATTCTTGTGGCATTTGTGCCTTATGTATGCATCCCCACTATTATGTAATGTTGATGTAATGATATCCACCTTGCAAAAGCGTTTCAATATGCGGGTCTATCCTTGGTGGGACCGTCGAGTTCCTTTTGGATAGGGTCGCAAATTGGGCGTGACACCAGCTATCTCCGCCCGCGCAAAAGCGGGTCATAAGGCTTGTTAGGGCTGCCATTGTCCTTGGTTTTTCTTGGCCGAGGTGTCTGGCGAGCCATTCGTCTCGGACGCTGTGTTTAAAAGCTGCTAAGGCTTCGGCGTCCGGGCAATCGATGATTTGGTTCTTCTTAGTGAGAAATTTGTTCCAAAGCTTTCGGGCTGACTCTCCGGACTGTTGAATTATATGACTTAAATCGTCTGCATCCGGAGGCCGGACATAGGTCCCTTGAAAGTTGGCCCTAAAAGCATCCTCAAGCTCCTCCCAACTTCCAATTGAATTTTCGGGGAGGCTCTTCAGCCAGTGCCGAGCTGGTCCTTTCAGCTTGAGGGGCAAGTATTTGATGGCGTGGAGGATGAAGTCCTCAATCCAGACCCCAGGATCCATCGTTCCGTCGTACGCCTCTATGTTCACGGGTTTGAATCCCTCTGGAAATTCGTGATCCAGCACCTCATCGGTGAAACATAGGGGGTGCGCGGCACCCCTGTATTTGGATGTATCATGGCGTTCTGACGGTTGTAGTGTTCGGTTTTGATTATGCGCTGGAGCACGCTTCCTAGATCCGTAGATGGATCTGGTCACGCCGGCTTTTTGATGCAAGTCCTCGCGTGGATCATGTGTTGACTTATGTGCGGCCTCGTTAGCCACCCTATCGCGGCCACGAGGTGGTCGATCCGACGGGTCGGCCATTTTATTTTTCGGCTATGTGGGCTCTAAGGCCTCATCATCGAATCCAGGCAACAGCTTGCGCTTTGGATAGCTCTTTGTGTGGCAACTACCACCATACTTTTCTTCGGTGTCGAGCACTTTGTTCCATCTACTGTTGAGCGTATTTTGCGCGGCCTTAAGCCTTTGCTTCTGCTTCTTTAGACTCCTCGCGGTGGTAATAAGCTTTCAATGGAGGTTCTCTTGTTCCAAGTGCCTTTCCGGGATGATGTG